>VZTE01002681.1:39382-147808 GCA_013397775.1 Eulacestoma nigropectus
ATTACCAAGTTACTCTTCAATCTTCAGTACAAATTTCCTTCAGTTTGAATGCTGACATCAGCCTCTGGATATTGTGTATGTACTTATCCCATTACTGATAATGTTTGGTTTTGTATTTCACATCTTTTCTTGTGCGAGTGTGAAGCCCCCAGGCTTTCGGTTAATAAAGGCTTGTATGTTAGAGTGGAAAATTACTTAACGTGTTAAGTAACCTTCAGTCATCTAAAATTTGCATGCTCAGCAAAGAAAATATGTTCACATCCCTGGGATTCACATAACTGTGAACTGTGGTGAAAACAAATACATTTTTTGACGGTTCAAAATAGATTTTACAGAACTTAGGGCTAAGAAGCATCTTCAGAATGTTTCAATAATATCTGGTCTTTGTTTTTGCAATTTTAATGATTTATTATTTGCTGCCATATTTGGAATTTTTACTTGAGCCAAAGGAAAATCTTTGTGGGTTAGAACTTATTAGTGTCAGCACTAGTGAAATATTGGTAATTACAGCTAGAGGTTAAAAATGAATAGAGCTGATTTCTCACTGAATATTTCAGATCAATTCAGTGGGCTCACCCTGATGTATGAAACTCTGTGTAGCTTTTCTGACAGGCCTGCATAAACTTTAAGTGATACCTAAGAAAAACATACTAAATAGTCTTTCCTTTTCATTGCAGCATGTATATCATATAAATTGATAGCGTTCAAAATGGGTATCTAAAATATAAAGTGTTTTCAGGAAACAATTCATTTTTATGCATAGACTAAAAGTCAAGAGATTTTGTGGTGAAGTTTTCTAAAAGTACAGTTTTGTTAGCATTATATGAGGTATGCAATCTGAAAACTGAGGATTTATCAAAAAATAAGAGTATACATAGGGGAAAAATGGTATATGGCACAGGAAGAAAAAGTATATACTTACAGAAAGTAAATAAATTTTTTATTTTTTAGAATTAATTGATTTTTAGTTGTGATTGGCTGAAAATGTTGTATATGACTAAAAGAAAATATCTGTTTTACTTTTAGCCCCTACATTATTTTTGGAGAAAACTGGTGTTTTTAGAATTTTACTATATTTGAGGACATCAAACTATTTGCGTCCATAATATTTTTTGTTTCCTATATTGCTTTACATTTCATGGAATCCAAAAGTCCCTTACGATTATTTATAATATATACCCAATCAAATGAATAGTTGACAGTGAGTTTTAAAAAAAATTGTATTTCAAAAAGAGTAGCAGCTGATTTTACTTAAAACAGCTGGCCACCAAAAGCCATTACTAAATTTAAACAATAACTTTCAAGATTAATATTTTTAGTTTTTAATAATACGTAATATACCATTTCTTTTCCCTCACTCTGCTCTGCTATTTTGCTGTAATTACAGTAATTTTTAAGTCTATCAATAGCTCATATCAATTTAGAAAGCCAAATCTTAATACATGACTTTTTTCCCATTGGAAGAGTATCCTGTTGGTGGCAAACCCAATGTGCAACTGAGCCAAAACAAGCCTCAAAAGCCTGTGGTAAAATATTCTCTGTTTCAGTGATTCAGTTATGAAATAGGTTTAAAGAGAATAATATAAATTTCCATTTCTGCTAGAAAGAGATCAAAAGTGTAAGTAGCTCATATTTAGAACCTACTTCTAATACAGTGTTCATATATATTCCTGCTCCTTATAACAAATTCCTCATATCAAGGAAAGTTTTAAACTTGGAAAATAAGAAATTCCTAGAAAAGCCTTAAATTTAAGGATTGGGGATTTCACAACAAAAGACATTTTCAAATCTTGTCCTTTTTGTCCTGTTTTATAAACAAGCTTACGAATTTCCTGGCTCATTTTCCCGACTTGTGAATCCCAGTTCCGCACTAATTTATAAGTACTTAACTAAGTGGGGAACTTTGTATTCGACAAATATCCTGTTATTGATTTCCATATCAGAACTTGATATTGAGTGTAAACATCTTGGAATATTTTTTGGTCTTATGATTTTCTTGTGTGGTGCACTGCTGGATTCTTAAAAGTAATGTTGATGTGTTAAAATAGCTTTATTTTAAAACGCAAGAACTAAAGGAACAAACAGGCTGAACAAAATGCCCCAACTGTTAAACTTTACGTTTTCTGATGAAGTATTCCATACAATGGAATTTTGCAATTATCTTAGAATTCACTGAATTCAAGTTAGAATTGTCTAAAACTGGAACTCTTATTCCAGTTTTATATTGCATTTTCTTAGATTCCATATCTTACCGTCAGCTCATGTTCCACTTTGCTAGATTGAAAGATCTTCCTAAATAGGGATTTACACAAGAGGTGTCCTTTTAATTTGAAGATAAACATGATTTTCTGAGTGCAGCTCGTTGTTGAAGCATGCTTCTGTAAGCTCTTCAGTTTTCTTTTGCTCTTTCTGAAGTGGAGGCAGAGGAAATGGACACAGCAGTTTTCTCATCAGCGCTGCACAGAGATGTCTCCTCACAGCACAGGGGTTTGCTTGTATATCTGGAAAATGTTAGGGTCACAGGGTCATATCCAAAATTGATAGCAATTCCTTACAAGAGTATTCTTTTCTAAAATACCCTCTTGTAACATGACAAGACTTAGACAAATTTTCTGTCCTCCTTAAAATTAAATGTGCACTCACATATTTCCCTACAACATGGAATAGATTTAGCAGCACAATAAAACTCCCTCTGTTACCCTTAGCATCTTATACAGGTTTTGTGCAGTGAGTGAAAGACCTGTGCCTTCGGAGCCATCAGTGAGAAATAGACTAGTAAAAGTTTGGGGAAGGAATACCTCAAAGATGTATTTTCTTGTTGTTTTCTTCTTCTATCTCATTGCTGGGTTGTGCTTTTTTTTTTTTTTTCATTAGATCCAATAGCTGATAATGGATAGAATGGCATTGTGTTCTCAACATCGCTACGGAAATAAAATGAATCTCGAAAATGTTTTCTTTCAAAACAAAGTTAAGTGTATTAATTTTCCACTTAAATCACAAACCAGATTTTGTTTTGTAGCTTCAACCAATTGCTTCAGGACTGAAATAGTCTTTCAGGCATAATCTACTTAAGGTTGTAGTGGAAGATGTTGCAATCTATAGCAAGAACTTAAAAAGTTTTTAGTGTATGTAAGCGTAGGTACTTTAATGTATAAAAAGAATGTGTATTCCTGAGTCAACTATCAGGTAGAACCAGAAGTGGTTGCAGGAAGGACAAGCCTCATAGAAAGGTATGTATATATGATAGCACAGGCTTTTGCTGTTCTAGAAAGAATATTGATAAGGTGTCCATGCTGAAATCAACCCTTGCAGGAGCAGAAAACCTAAAATCCCTCATGTAGGGTTAAACTGCATACAATTTACAAATAATTCAAATGCAGTTGCCAAGTTAGGATTTTTTATTACATGACCAGCTCTGGGGATGTGCTTCGAACCACAGTTCACAATGTCGAAAGTTTCCTATACTGTCAAATAGTATGGACAGACTAGCTGGATGTTACACTATCCCTGTAATTTTAACATTTTCCAACCAATTTAGAATCTGAAAAATTCACAGAGTAACTGACTCTGCTGTTATTTCACTTATATGCACATACTGATAGAGAGAGAGCTAGGTACACTATTCTTCCCAAAAGGTTGTCTGGCAAAAAATTTGCTCATGGTCTTCCTTCTGTTCCTTGGTCCTGTTCCTTCCTTGAAATCTGTAATTCTGCAACCAAAAATTTATACATTTTAAGATGCATAAACTGCAGCAGAGTGGTCAGATTGTACTGTGTCTTGTTTAACGAATTAAGTATCCATTCAGTCTGGTTATAGTCTTCTGGTTAATTCACTTAGTAAATAAAATTGCAAGGTCGTAGGATGCCCATAAAATAGAATACAAAATTAAAATAGCAAATCTATTATAAGAATTAGAATGCTCTATTTACTCGGAGAAAAACTGCCTAACATTTTCCACTTATGTATGGAATACTCACTATGGCTCATATTTGCTTTTCTTGATTTGCTTACAGATGTCTTGGGGTGACTTCATGATGTGTAACCCCTATCGCCTCTCTATGCCCAGGCATGAAATCCTGTGCCTTTCTGTGCCTTTAAAACTCTGTCCAAGAGAAAGAAAAAAAAAAAAAAGCCAGGCGAACTTTTCAAAGCGGTTTTGTGCTCAAGGATACAGAGATAGCTGCTGCTGCAAAGCAGAGGCAAGCACCTTCCTGCTTTTCCCAGCTCTTGGCCCCTTTTCTCATAAGAGAGAGATGGAGAGTTAAACTCCTTTGCTTCCCTAGGACTTCGGTTTCTTCTTCTTCTCTTCTGGACTGTTCAACAACACCAGAACACATCGGGAGACCTTACATCAGCCCAGAGGGCCCCTCCACCCCCAAACTCTAGCTTTGGAGAGGAGAAACCCACATCCACAAAGGACTCTGAAATCTACCCAGGTTCTCTCCACAGTGAGAGGTTTTGTTATTTAGCATTATTCTTTTCCCATTGTGCATTGTGTTTTTTCAAGAAATAGTTTTTTTTTTCCTTTTTCATTTTCCTCCAAGGAATTTCTTCCTGAACCTGCTGGGGGAGGGGTGGCAGTAACTTGCTTTCTTTGGAGGAGATGTTCCTCCCAGAGCGTTTCCCTTAATTTGTCTCAAACCGGGACAGTTCTATTCCCAGGGAATTCAAAAGCAAATCAACACAGAATTCTCTGGGCATCAGTCTCCAAATGATGTTTACCTTAACTGTAGGTTAGCTGGAAGAAAATAAGCTTCAGTAACATTTTCTCACTCTCAGGAATTAATTCAAGTTGAAGTACTCTGCGTATCCCCAGTTATGAAAACACCATTCTGATAATCTAATGTGACTCCTTAGCCTAGTCCAGCACTTTCCTCATCTCACCAGTAGAAGGTGCTTGACCTATGACATTATTTCAAGCACTTATTTAGGGTATGGCGTAAGAGAGAGAGAAATTATTAGAATCTTCTGAATAAAACAAAATACACAGTTGTAAGTTTGGTCTTTTCCATGAAAACTTAGTCCCAGGTTCAAAGAGTTTGGAGCATCCCACAAGCATAAGTTCTGCAGCATCAAGCTAGCTTTACGTTGCAGGACTTGGCTGTGAAAGATTTGTTGATGTAAATAATTTCCTGTTCCAGTAGACTGTATCCTGGAAATAAAAGTGTTCAAAAGATACTGCTTGGGCTTGCTGCTAACATACTGTTAGGGTGTTTTGTCAGTTTGATGAGAAATGCCTAATTTTTGCTGGCCTGCCAGAAGATCATCCAAGATTGCACAGTGTGACTGTAAGGTCAAACATGAAGGTAGAGTAAAAGAAGAAGAGAAAAAAAAAAAAAAAATCCCTCAGAAACAAGAATTGTCCAAATAAAACAAGATGATAGATGTCACAAATCAGACATCATCATTGCCCTGAAGTCAGCAACTGTCAAAAAATTTTTCCTTAACCAGAAAAATGCTCTGAATTTATCAGTGCCCTCCATGTGTGGATCAAATGCATCTCAGTGAAAGGAACAACCAGAAGCCCAAGAGACTCCAAGCAGAAGCTGTGAGAAACAAGGCACAATTTCGCCCATGGGTTTTACCTAAAATAGTATTTTCATAGGCTCATATAATGTCTTGGATTGGAAGAAACCTTAAAGAAAATCTATTTTAAAGTTCTCCACTTAGAATTGGCTTCAATTTTCCTAATAAAAAAGGTTTTCCTTTTTTAAATACTAATTTGATCTGTTAATTTGTTATGAGTGTTCTGAATCATTCCGTTAAATGGAATTTTTTGTGAATTTAGGAGCAGCAGAACTCTGTCAATATTTCAATAGCTATCTTAAATTTGCACTTTTCCTGCTGCCTGTAGCTAAGAATTAGCTGAACAAAATGACATTGAGAAGAATGAAACATTTAATATGAAATATAATGAAAGTGATTTAGTAAAATCATGTTACGGATTTTTGGCCAGCTGGGAATCACAAAGTGGTGCACAGGAACAGGAACTTTCTGGTGAAAAGTTTGGAGACATTACGTTAACTCTGCAAATGTCACCTTCCTTCTCTTGCAGCTGCTCTCTTGCAGTATGCTGCCCATTCCTGCTTTTGCAAAGTGCGGATTCCAGTCCCATGCTTCTTTTAATCTTTTCCTTCAGAGGTTTTAATGCATATAAGAGGGTGTCAAATTTAGAGTCTACTGGTTACTGGCTGTCATCTGAATGAGCTCCACAGATCATTCCTTTTTTTTTTTTTTTTTTTTTTTGCAGCCGAAAAAGTGTGAGAAGATTCAAGCGACTACTGACATCCTTTCAATTTGTCTCCGTCTCAACAGGGTTTTCTTTTGTTGCTTCTTAAGTTTAGCAGAGCAAGCAGAGAATGGGAAGCACACTGTGCACTTGAAGTCACAAGACATGTGGAAGAGAGGAGGGGAAAATTGTAGGAAGCACACTTCAGAGCCATCGGTACAATGCATGAGAGAGACATCCAAACATTAAAATTGTGTGTAACTGGTGAGCTACTGCTGCTCTGTTGTCTCTTTCTCCTCATAGCAGTTATGTTCCTTTAATCCACGATGCCTTTGAAGCACTGACTGTCCTCCAGCTGACCATTCTACTGTATTATCTTCATTGAAGTCCTGACTAGAACTACAGCTCAAGTTTTTCAAGAGTACTGTGGAAGTGTAAGGAAGCTGCTAGTCTTAATTTAAATGCTAGGAACAGGGCAGCTTGTAGTTCATGAGTAGAATCAATTTTTCTACAAGAATACATCACAGAGAAAACTGCGTTTTCCCCCTAGCTGCTTATGTTCTTTTGCTTATAATCTTTTTTTTTTTTTTTTCAAATAGAAATTTTACTATTGAAAGTCAAAGATAATATGGAGAATTTATAATTTTTTAATTTAAGGAAGATTGCTAAAATAACCTTTCTAATGTTATTGAAAGACAAGGACTCATACTTGCTGTAAGCCCACTGAGTTATTTTTATTCATGTACATTTTTCTCTTAATGTTAGTTCACTTTGAAAACATATCTTTCCCAAACATAAATTAAAATAACATCACTGAAATTTGCCATCAAGAAGCTATGAGTAAATCTACACTAAAATATAATGTATCTCTAAATTCAAAGCCCTTGAGGTATTTGGAAAGACTATTATCCCCTTCAGTGTGTTTGGGCCAGGTCCTTTATCAGTGACTAGATGTAAACCTCTTTCTGACTTTTCGTATTACTTCATTGCAGTAACAAACAAAATCCTCTCCCTTACCACTTAGGAGCCTTCTACTGTAGCAGGATGGAACCGTCAGGCAGGATACGGTAACATAAGCTACTACTCTTTGAGTTCAGCAATCATTTATTTATTATGCTCTAAGTATTTACAGAAGCTGTATCTGATTTATATAAGCCTCCAAATGTACACTTTTTTATGAGATTTTTCTGGTTGTAAATTCCATATTCCTCTGAGTGTGTTTTCATTTTTAATTTACTACATCCCCCAAAGGCTTTCCTTTAACTAGTTTGCTTGCTGTAAATTCAGCAGTGATATTCTTTAAATAAACAGAAGCACGAAACATAATATCCTGGTAACACTGTTTAGAAAATGGATCAGAATAAGGCCCCAAAGCTATTCTGATGATGAATTAATTATAAGATTCCAAGAGAAACATGGCATTGACATTTTACAAGTTTTGGCATGCAGCCTTGTATAATGCTGTGCACTTAATAAAGTTGTTTTGACGCTTATAGTATGAACAAAGACTTAAGTGTCTAAGAATCAAAAAGTATTTCAGCATAATGTAAACTTATAGGGTAACCTGCTGTAGCTATTTCTCCATTTAAATTGTGGAAGTCTATATTATGCAAACAGAACAAAAGAATGGCTGTTAAAATGCTGAGCCTGTATTACAGTATCTTGACTTGTCTTTTCTCTTGTGCATAAACTTCCAGCAGCTTTTTCTTTAACAGTGAACATTTTTTGGTCTTTCATCATAAGAATGATCAGGAGAAAAACATGGAGTAGTAAATGGTTTTCCTTCACACTATTTCAGTAATAGTTTCGGTTTTTTTCTTCTTTACATGTATGCATTTTCAAGTAATCTGTTTATAAATACCCATATACTTCTGTGTCTCCAGCTGAAAAATTTGCCAATATTTAAAACTCAAAATTCCTGTAACACCAAGGTAAGATATACCTGTTTTACAGTTTGAGAACTGAAACAAATATGCTCAAACCTGGTATACTCATAGGAATGCAATTCACATTCCAATCAATAGAAATTAGACCTCTAATAAACCTTTCAATATTTCACCTGAAGAAATAAAGGTGCTGACAGGAAGAACAGAAAATGCAAATGAGTTGCTGTGGGGTTTTGTATGCTTGCTTTCTCCTTTCTCTGAAGGGAGCAAGCTGGAGCAGTCACAGCTATTTTTGCCACTTTTGTTAGTGTAGGAAGCATTTCTCAATCTTTTTGAAGTTGAAGGAGCTGCACAAGTTCATAAACATTGCATTTTGCCTAACCTAATTAGCTCTTCTAAGAGCAGGAACAGGATCTACCAGGAAGGTTGCTGTGATATGCTGCAGTCACTTATGTTAATTTGTTTAATCCTAGCTTAATTTTCTGCACTGGATTTAGTGCTCCACAGCCTAAAAATCTTGACCATAGGTGGACCATCGGAGAAATCGTGGCCTTGGTGAAGTCTTTGTGACATTAATCGCTCGAGTGTGACTGTGTAACACCTGTCTGATCCTTACTCGTATTCAGCATCATAAGAAAGGGGGCTTTACAGTAGCTCAGTATTCTGGCGTTTCTGCATTCAGCCCTGGCTGAGGAAGTGCCATAGACTGTGAATAATAAAAATTAACATTCTAAATTGTTTAATAATTTCATAAAATGCAAATGGTGTTATGGCAAGGGTTTTAATTAGTTCTTGTTTTAATTTGACTGCTTTATCCAGCTCTGTTATTACTTAGCCTTGGAGATTACCTTAATTCTGGTGAAACTGTTTTTCAGTCATAATGCTTCCCATAGAAAAGGCTACATTAAGTATTCAGTTGGTATACAAACTATCTGGATAAAGGAATAGATTACAGAATCACAGAATGAGAAAAACAGCTAGGTTGGAAAAGACGTCTGAGATCATCAAGTCCAACCTATGACCTAACACCACCTTGTTCAGCAAAACCATGGCACCAAGTGCCACATCCAGTCTTAAACTCTTCCAGAGGCGGCGACTTCACCACCTCCCTGGGCAACCCATTTCAATGCCCAATCACTGTTTCTGTAAAAAAATTCTTACTAATGTCCAGCCTAAACTTCCCCTGGTGCAGCTTAAGGCTGTCTTCTTGTCCTCTCGCTGCTTGCCTGGGAGGAGACACCAACCCTCACGTGGCTACACCCTCCTTTCAGGGTTCTGCAGAAAGTGATAAGGTCTCCCCTGAGCCTTCTCTTTTCCAGGCCAAACAACCCCAGCTCCCTCAGCCTCTCCTCACAGGATTTGTGTTCCAGACTGCCTCACCATCCTTGTTGCCCTCTTCTGGACACACTCCAGCGTCTCAATGTCCTTCCTAAACTGGGAGGCTCAGAACTGGACACAGCACTAAAGGTGTGACCTCACCAGTGCCAAGTACAGGGGAAGACTGACTTCCCTGGTCCTGCTGGCCACGCTGTTCCTAATGCCTGATTATGGTATCCTGTGCAGAAATTAATAATTGTGTTTTCTTTTCCCTCTTGGATGCTGGGTAACTCGGGCTTAAATCACAGTAGGAAAAACTCACGTAGACCAAAGATGCAGATATTTTTGCCTTCTTGGAAATGCCCTGTTTGTAGAGATATCTCAGAGTTCACTATGAATTTTTAGAGTCCTTTTAACCTATGTTATCTGTACTGTATCTTGGCAGGAATTGAGTATTTGCCTTCAAAATCTAAGTCAGTAATACTGTGCTAATTGCAGGTTTTTCTGATGAACTGTTAGGCACAATGTTTCACTGCCATGCTATTGCTTTTCTGATGATGCTGTAAATAAGAACTAAACAGAGCATGCACTCTGAGAAAATTCTCTGAGGAGCAGTCCACCCTCCAAGAAGTAAATATAAAAGAATGAGACTTTTTTTTACGTATGGTAGGACTGAATTAGTCTCAAACATCAGTGTGGACAATTAGTTATGACAACTCTACCCCTGTCAAACTCTCATTACTTAACTTCTGCCGATTACTTCCTATTGCTTTCAGAATCTTCTTACACATTTCCATACTTTTCAGTATCTAATGTTGCTCACTCCTGTTTATAATTAAGAATCTCAGAAGGAATGCTGTTTCTTAATGACCTCAAAGAACAGGCAAGTTTTGGTCTTCTATTCATTTTATCAGTTTCAATATTTACCTTTTTTCCAGCATGCTTAAGCATACATACATGCACACGTACATTCTATCTCTTTCTATGTCTTGCATTTTCTGATGGCCTTCCTATTCCCTTCCACATGGTTATTTGTTGCTCACTGGCCTTGGTCTAGAAAAAAAAAGGACTTCTTTTGGTTAAAAGACTGGACTGGTGTAACTCTGATCAAGCCACTCACTGCAATAGCAGCTTTGGTTTGCTGTGATACTTATAAGCAAGTAGCACTTTATACTTCACATTTGCTAATGTAAACTCTGACTACAAGAGTATTGTCGTTATTAGAAAAATTTAAAAAAAAATAGTTAAACATTTTCTTTTTTAGAAAATTAGTATTATTAAGAAGATATCAATATATTTCTATTCATTAAAAACAGTGTTCTCTTACATTCCTGCCAGGCAGGTATTAATATCAGCAAAAGAATAAAAAAGAAAAACCTCTAGTTGTTTGGGCAATACATCTGTTTCTCAGTCAAGGCTCTCGGTGTGTTCCATTTACACTAGAGAAAACCCTTCAATTATATGATCCTTAATTTACCCAGGAAATTTCATAAGAAACATGATTAATTACTTCAAGCAATCAGTTTTACAGTTAATCACAATTCTTTATTTAAACTGAGGAAGCAAAAGGGGATCTTATGAATAAAATATAAAGAAAAAAATTAAAAGCAACTTTTAGTTTAGTAAATATGAAGTTGACATTGAAATATTTCTTCAAATAGACAAATCTTGTTAAGATCATATCTCTTCATATTAACAATTAATGTATGGGATGCATGAGCTTGGAATATAGACTTTAGCACAAAGTACAAAGAAATTTTCCGTTAAAATGGCCCATTGCTACAAATTTCTGCATATTTTTATTCCATCTGATTGAC
The DNA here is from genome assembly GCA_013397775.1 of Eulacestoma nigropectus. Taxonomy (NCBI): domain Eukaryota; kingdom Metazoa; phylum Chordata; class Aves; order Passeriformes; genus Eulacestoma; species Eulacestoma nigropectus. The sequence goes on from VZTE01002681.1 coordinate 50,632, forward strand.
CCTAACAACCAGAAACACAACTGCACATGGAAATAGAAAACCAGGACTGAGATGTGGTTGGGCATCCTTGACTTGTATTCAGTGACCCATTGTTTTTTTATACCGCTCAAAACAGAAGTGAGAAAGACTTAAGCTTCCTGGGAGAACCATGACCTTCAAGTGGGAGATGTGTTCTGCATCCAATGATGCACAGATCATTTTAGTAGTTCTCAAACCAGTACCTTTGTCAGAGTTTGCATACTAGAGCGGGCTAACACAAGCAGGCAGAGCAAAGCCATAATTTTACTGCCTTGTGCTCAGGTCACTCAAGAACTTTGTGTTACAAACACAACCATAGTAATTTCACTGTGAAAACCCAAGGCAGCTATGGTGTGGGATAGCAAAAGGGCATCCTGTTTCAGAGGCCCTATAGAGTACTTAAGTGCCTAAATTCTCCTTGAGGCCCAGCCTGAAAAATGTTTCAGTGAAGTATTCTAGACACTGTGAAGAAAATGAGAAAGAAATTTTGAAGGCCTCATATTCTGACCATCAAATTCTCATGCTGTCCATGATTTTATCTGAAGTGGCTGAGTAATTCATGCCGTACAGGATATATTTGCTATTATTACTACTAATTGGCCAGAGACCCATGGGGCTGGACACAGAACAAAACAGCGTACTCCTCAGCACCAAAATTAAAATTTTATAACTACTAATTCTTACTGGAACAGAGGTATCAGGAACACTGGCTCTTTTCTGAGAGTTTGACAGCTGTTTACGTTGAGTAATATGCAAGACAAAATAGAGTTTCAGTTGTGTGTAGAAGTGCTGCACAGGGGAAAATTTGAAGAAATGTTCTAGATTAGGGAAAATAGCATTCTTGGTTACCCAGTTCGTACTTACGCATCTTGGATTGAACACACAGGGCACTTGTTTAGGAGATAACAGAAAGGAATGCAGCTATTCACAGCCGTAGATGATGTTGCCTTTCTGCTGCAGTGGGGTCCTGCTTGTAAAGCATTCTGAATGTCTTGTTAAAGCAGTTAAGTTTCAGCTGAGAGGCATCTCATTTGTGGCATGAACATTTGTCCTCCTGTAGCTCTGGTAGACTTATAAGGTTTTGCCACTAATTAAAATTTTCATCTACAGTTCAGTTATGTCAATTGATGGGATTTCTTTCAGGCACTGTGGACTCTAAGGATTTTTTCTTTTAGTAAGAATTGATTATCCCTCTAGCTTTTTCTAGAAGGAGATATTCATATCTAAAACCTTTCTTACCAGAATGGATATCACCTCTAAGGAATACTTTTCTGGTTTTGTATAGACTCAGCCCCTGAGGCTAACACATCTATTTGGAAGTACAGCTTGAGTAGGTTTGCAGGCTCAATTTAGACATCAGATATGAGAGATGGGTTATGGCAACTGAGTGGCAAAAAAAAATTTTCTGAAAGCTATTAAACTTCTTGCACTAATGATTGCCTTAGTCCCTGAAAGAAAAGGAAAACTTCCTTAGCAGCAAAACCTCAGTTGTAGTTGATGTATAATAGTTTCTGAAAGTTTTATTTCGGTTTGCAGTTTGTTGTAGTTTGCAAATGTAACAGGAACAGTAACAGACAGACAAGTAGGGGGACAGTAGGTGATCACATTGATCATGTTCTGCTGTGAAAACAGAGACGTGAGAAGATTATGTATCTAAAAAGGGAATGATCAATGAAGGTTTTTCTTAGGATGTTGTGGCAACTGGCTAAGTGTTGTGAAGTGTGGGCAAGCACAGAGGAATGAATGAGGGATGCATTGTTAATTGCAACTGTTGATAAGGAACTGTCATTAAGGTCCAGAGTACAATCTGATATCAGAGGAAATTATTACTATAACTTGTCACAGTTCATTAACAAGCAAGATACCGAGCCAGAGTGGACAGGAGGGTGGACATGTTTGCTCGCAGTCCAAAAAGAAAGAAGAAAAAAAGTAGTATTACATAAATAAAATGGAGGTAACAGCGCAATGTCTCTGCATAAGAAACAAACATGTTTTTATCCACACAGCAGAAAGGGGGAAAATTCCAGCGTACAAAAGAGCATAAATCAACAAAGTTGTTCTTTGTCAGTCAAAATATGGGGAGAAAGGGCACTTTCAGGTGTTAAATTATATATGAAGAATTGTATGAGACTGCAGCAGGATGCCAGACTACAAAATGCCAAGATTAAAATGATGATGCTGTAACCTCCGTTTGACTTCACTGGACCTATGATAGTTTACACAGTCTGAAGTCTGACATTTTACATGGTGTTCTGAAACCTACCCCAGAATTTAAAACAGCCTTACAGGGACACACATTCACTACTCTTATTCCTGTGTCTCGCATACCTTTCACAGACCTGTAAAACTTCATGATAACTGAAGACTTGCCACAGCCCCACACGTCTCTGATGCCTTTTGCATCACCTCTGCACCACAAATATTCCACAGAATTGTGACTGGAGGGATGCAAGAATAGGAATAATTAACAATGTTCTTGTAGGAGAAGACAAAAGTACAGAAAGTATTTTGAAAGATCGATTTCTATGAAAAATGAGGAAATTATACATTACATTGCTAGGTAAACAAAAATACAAGGAAAAAGTCATGATTCTTTGTTAGCAAGGAATTTATCAGCAAATTTCAGGATTATAGTAATCAAAGCACATAGCTCTCAGATTCATCAAATCTATGTGCAATTATTTGAGATCATAATAACAGAATAGTAACTCTGTCCATACAAATTTCTAAAAAAATAAGTAATTGTGATCTAGTGAATGAGACCTCCTCTTATTTAATGTTTCTTGGCAATTAAATCTCTAAGTTCCAGAAAGAGTCTGATGATTTATGCTACCAAATAGGGGGTTTCAGGTTACATTTTGCCTTCTCATGAACATATTTTTAATCTAGTCATTACTGGGTTAAACATTATTTATACCAGCATCTGCAATCTAAATACCAAATACACAGATGCAATTGAATGTATAGCATGAAAGTGTGCAGTTAATTTACATATTTTTTGCTTCGAAGCAATAACTGTGTCAAGAAAGAAGCATGATTTTGAAAATTAACTTTGCACGAAGGTGTGATATTGTGGTGAATGTCATCTTAATCTGATGAATTTAAATTCTTTGATCTGGTAAAATGCCTGTAAGCAGCAAGTTACTTCATTAAAACCTAAGTTCAGTTAAGCATCTCTCTCACTTCAGTACCTTTAAAGAGACTTAATGTTCATCTGGTAATGGGAATTAGCTTGTCCACACTATGCTTTCCAAACTTGCAGGAAACAGACTCTCTGATGTGATAGAAGCATATTTGGGTTCCTAACAGGTCCACAATTGCAATCAAGTACGAAACCCTGAACTGACAGGATCATAATGGTTTTCTCCTTGGCTTTGCCTGAACAGATGAGAAGTCTACCTTATTGTTTGTTACAGAGATATTTCTGAATTATTTAATATTTTGGAGTGTTTTAACACTGGGAAGGCAGAGTTTAGTCATTGTTAATTCTGTCCAGTGTCCGTAAGTTATCTGTACCCATGTCATGGGTCGGATATGTTCTAAAACTGCTCCACTCAGCAGGGGTGGAATTCTTAGCACTAACATTACATTCTAGGAAAATGCTACATCAGTTTCAGACTACAAAGGTGTAAAGAATATGATGTAATCCTATTTCTTCTGTTCAAGTAAATTTTGCCAAGTGGTTGAAATCACAGGCAGCACTCCGTGATAGCAATGTCTTAAAAGACATTTTGTATGGGGTTTTTTGCCTTAAAATGGTTGATAAGGGATTTCAATTAGTCACACCAACCTGGATTAAGGCAGGAATCTACAAGGGTGCTCCAGGTTTGTGCATCCAAAGGAAAATTCATGAAAATTTAACTACAGCTTTTCTTGAAGACAGGTTGCTTGTTTTATTTATTTATTAATTTACCTAGGTTTAAAAACTCCACACCAAAGAGTGCCCATCCAGTACTCTGAGGCCCCATGACAGATACTTGAAACAGAATAAAGGTGATTAACACAATTAATCACTGTTACATCAGCAGCACCAGAGATGTAGGAGTTACCTTGTTTGACTTTTAAAGTTTCTTAATAAAAAGATATCTGTTGTGACAAAATTTCTGTTACTAGTCATTGACCTTTTTCACCTTTTTACTGCTTACACTTGAACTGTTACTTTCGAGTAAAGAAAACAACATTTCAAGCATGGAAACTATTGCCATTGTTCTCCATGAGGCTGTGGATGCTATTCACTGTGTGAGATGTAAAGGGGATAATGATACAATTTATATTCTTTCTGGGCCCAAATTAGCAGGTGATTTGAGGTAAAACATGGATGAGTCTCCCATAACCAGACTGATGTCGCAAACGAGATAGCTAAAAAGTGCCTGTGGTTATCTTGAAATGAATTTATATTAGAATTGTGTCCAATATGCTACATTACATGGTGAAGACACTCAGGGCAAATAGAAAATGACGGGGTTTTTTTATTCTCCATAGCCTTTGTTCAAGCTTTCTTAGTAATGTAATTCATATTTACTTTTTGATTTATAAAAATGAGCTTTTGAGAGTGATATTTCAAACTGCTTATAACCTGTTCTTTCCTAAAAGAGTCAGTCCACATTTTAAAAGTACAGGTCTATGTCTGTCTGATGGAGTCTTTTAGCCCTGAGTCCTTTTCATTGTCCCTATGTTCAGTCAAACTCTTGTTCATAATTCATGAAATATTGGCTATAGCTGTAATTACCTACTTGATCGTACTTACAATTTCCCAAGATCCGAGTGAACTGTCCATACTTGTGTTCACAATTTCCTTTTCATAATGCTAATGGGGCTGTTTATTGTCTCAGGATCTTTTTTTCTTGTATGACTGAATCATGATCAAGCCAAACAGTTGGTTTAAAGCCATGGAGATCAGGGAATTATTTTGACCACTGTTTATTTATGACAACTGTTTGTAATTTAAACTTCCTTGCTTTAAAAACTTTACTATACAAACAATGCTTTTTACATGATGAAAAACATGGATAATTTTTCCATGTATGCCTGAGTTTAATTTTACACATCGGACTTGTTGGTTCATTCAAAATATTTTATTTTATCCCTTTCATTTTACTTAGTTACAAATGTTCAAACTGCACTTGGGACAAAGTGTGCTGGTTTAGATTCACAAATCTACTCCAAATGAGTAAATTAGATGTTTACCAAATACAATAATAAACTGAACATGAAACATATTAAAAATGTCAACATTTCTACCTGAAATTGGAAGAAGTTAATTAAAATTAAGGTTAGATGTATGTGTATTATACTAATATACTAAGTAAAATTAAAGTTTAAATAACAGTTAAAAGTTAAAATAACAGCTCTTCTTCAACAGTACCAAGAACATCAGAGCATGAGAGCTTCTTTCTGAAGGTGATAATATTTTTGATCAAGAAAGAGCTACACTCTCTCCATTTGGAGGCTTATATGAGAGATCTAAGTGTCTTCATGCTGTCCACACTATTTCATCTTACTGGTAAAAGTGGCTTGGCTTCATAAAGGGCAGGGGACTGAAATAAAAAGTATTTAAAGTATTTTAGTAGATCTTGAACTATTTCTGTATGAGCTAACCTGGACCAGAGGCAGTTTGTCACAGTTTCTTATAGCATCTGCTGCTTTTCTTCATCTTGCTACTGACAGTGCATCACTGTGCTTTGGACCACTGATTTTTTTCTTTTTCTTTGAATTTCTAAGTGTTTCTGCCTTTGAATAAAATCATGGCCGTTTTCTAAATGAATCTGATTAGTCAGTATTTGTCATAGAGCATTCACCAGAAGACCATCAATTCTTTGTACAGCTGTCTGCCTGATTCACTCAAATTTACATTTGTCTAATAGCAACAGAACATAGTGCTGCTTCTAAAAATTTTTGATTAATCTTTTTAACAATGTAGAAAACTCAATCTCAGTATTTTTGCCAGTTTTTATAGAGGATTTTTCTTCTTAGAAAAACGATAAAAAAAAATACTTCACTTTTCTGAAGTCGTATGCAATCCTATGACCAATCTGAAATCTCAGTGCTGCCTAACATTCTTATTTCCTGTGTTCATTTCATGGCCTTATTCATGTTTGAGTAGGATGAGGAATAGCAGAGGAAAGAGGAGGAAAATAATTGCTTGTGTAAACAAACACTGACTGGTATATATTAAAAAGAAAAATGAGTCTTCTTATTTGGTGGAGTTCTATGTGATTCCCATGTTGAATTATACAGCATGTAAATGTGTGTTAAGTAAATGCATAACTTAAAAAGAAAAGATATAAACATCTAATTTCATTTCTTGATTCAACAATTTTTATATTTTTCAGAAATAACAATGGTATTAGTGAAATCACATCAGAAATATGATAAAAACATTAACCTCCTTTAATAGACAGAAGTAAGACTAAGAATAAAGCTCACAAAGGTAGAAATAATATATTATAATGAAAAAATCTCATTCTTCAAGGGAAGAAAATGAAGCCCAAAATCAGAATGATTCTTTTTTTGTAATGATGTCTGTTCTTTTCCCTTGCTGCTGCTAAGCCACGAAGTAAGTGTGTGGAAAATGAAATTAACTCTGACATACCCATCTCATATCACCTAAATACAGGGTGACATGAAATAGCCAATAGAATCAATTGAATCAATAGCCTCTTTAGAAAAGCAGCAAAATAAAACTGAGAAGCTGAATTATGAAAAGGAATAGCAGTATTGAAGGATAAGGCCTATTTCTCACTGAAATCTGAAAAGGCTTCATTATGTGCTTCATCTGCTTATTTTGCAGATGATTATATTTATGCTCACTATGAGGGAAAACTCCCAGTTAATTAGAATTTCTCTATCAGTTTAAAGAAAGAGAATTTATAGTAAAAGAAGTAGCAGTTCACACTGAAATGCTGCAGTGATTGGCATCAGCACAAACCACAAATAGGTGTAAGATTCTACAAGGAGATTCTATCTATTCCTTCTCCTTTCGTGTCCTGTAATAGTCATCCAAACTACTTGGTCATCTCATCTCATTTCGTTCTGCTGCTTCACAAGTATGGCATGTGAAGCACAAAATGAAAGCAAAAATATAGGTTGTAAAAAGTGCACATAACATTATGATATTTTTCCTAGCTGGTTCAGCAGCAGCAGAAAAACACCCTTGACCTCTCTAGTCAGAAAGGAATAGGTAGAAAGGAACATCATGTCAGAATTCAATAGCCTAAGTTACACTTCACCACTTAAAAAATAATGTTTTAAATTTTTTTCTAGACAAATATTTGAGCAAACTTTCACACTTTCATATGTTATGGTGAATATATTCCTTCTAAATTTTAACTGCTTCACTACACACACATTCTGTAAGGTTGCTCCTTAATAGTACTCTTTTTCTTGCTTCATTTGACCCATTTTTCTACAGTTATTTTCTTTTAGATAAGATCTATTTCAATGCAGAGGAAAACTACTGCTAAAAACAGTCTAAAAATCATAATTCTGAATATGCTTACTAAGCTTTTCTAGATTTTATCAGTAAGGCTGTTTATAGTCTTTAAAACCTGATTTGTTTTGAAAAGTTTACATATTTCAGGAAAGCGCAAATGAACAGAAGTCCTATTTAAAGTCTGATCTCCTCGTTAATTTTTGTGTATAGTCTAGCTGAACATATCGTGCTATTTTGACCATGAAACAAAGGAGGTTTTCATAGTTGTCTGAAGTGCTTAATGATTCTTGCCTCCCCTGTGAAGTTAAGCTGATCTGACTCGGGCTGAGGAAGAGATCGAGTGTTTGGTTATTCTGAGTGACGGTACAGTCGTCCCTCTCAGAGAGCCAGGCAAGAGTGGACAAAGAAGGAAGAAAACTTAGGAGCTGCTCTACTCACCACTGTTGCAAGACTACTCACAGTGGATGGTTTTTTCTTCTCTCTTATACAGTTCACCTTGTTTTCTTTTAGAGTTTTTATGTGTGTAATGTCCAGAACAAAGCAAAATGTACGTTAAAGTTGAGTTAAATGTATAGGAAATTTTACCATTTTATTTTTGGGTAAAAAAAAAGCAAAACAGCCCAATATCCAGTAATACTCGTGGTTCCCTTTTCATATATGCTAAAGAAACATTTATTTGTAACAAAAAATCCAGAGACAATGACAAGAAGCACTTTTTTTTCCCCAAAGGCTGTGGCACAGATGATGTCTGCTATTATTAAGATCTAGCTGTAACTCATCCATCTGTTATCTTCTTGTGTGTGCCATACCAGGTTATTCATAACTGAAGGCTGAATTAAAAAGAATAAAAGACTTTTTGCTTCTTTACAATAACCTTCCATGACCACAGGACACTCTATTTATTATTGTTTTCTATTTTTTGAAAATGAGAAATTTTGTACACTTCTGTGCCCTTTCATTTAGAGAAGCAGCCTTGTACTTCCAATGGATTTTTGCACTTACTGAGTCCTGAGAGAATCGAGTTAAAATGAAGCAGCTTGCTTAATGTCTGTAAGATGCATCCTTTAAAATTCACTTTAGTAACTTTAAATTAAATGTATCTCAGGCATCTGAAAAGGGGGAAAAAAAAACTGAAAACAACCCCCAAGTCATGAGAAATAAGCCACAATCTTCCAACATATTTTGTATCCCCTTCAGGCAGATATTTGACCTTAAGACATGTAAAACAGATGGATTTGATCTGCTCTTGATCTCCCTGTAATTTTATCTGGGGAGATGAGAGAAGCTCATCAGGAATTTAGCTAAGTATGGGAACTAGGTACCCAAAAGCAACATGCTGGAGAATGTTGTAATATACATACCTAAAACTAAATATACATTTTTACCAATTTTATAAATTCTACTGAAACACAGACATGATAACAGCTTGTGTTTAAATGGATGTGATAAGCCTACCAGAATATAATAAGTATACTTCTAATGATGGATGTGATTTTCTTTAATTTGTTTACAAATCTAAGACTAGAGTCTAGTTTTAGACTAGGCTGAAGAAGAAATAAAGTCTTTTCTTCCATTTTGTAGTGCACTGTGTATGTTATTTAATTTCAACATATGCTTTATTACCTTAACAAAGAGCAACTGTAGTAAGCAGTTGAACCTGGCAGCCAGTTTCATGTGCAGGGCAAAATCTGAAGCATCTTAATTAATTGTCCCAAATCAATTGTTGCAGGGTCTTAAAGCTGCGCTGTTGACTTTAGGCACTCACTTCGCCACTGTTGGGGGTAAGGATGAAGATTTTTTCCTCCTTCTTCTATAACTTTCAGTGATCCAATACAAGGGATGAAAAGAAGTATTTTTTTTCCCTTTGATACTTATGTTTGAAAACTAATTGTTATTTTAGACCATCAAAATATTTTTAATACAACTTTTGGGTTATATTTTATTTATGTAATAGCAGCAATAGAGAAACTTGGAAGACAAATTAAAAGCACTATGCAAGGTGAGAAGAGAATTGCTTTTTTTTTGGCGCAAGAGACAAGAGTGGCACACAGACCATGAAAGTTGCCAGCAGAGCCCATCTGTTAAGCAACAGAGTAAATCAGATGCTGTAGGGTTCCAGTGATGGCAGGAAAAGCAAACACTGAGAAGGGGCTAATAAAGGCAGGAAGGTCATTTTCACCTCAAAGGTCTAACAGAGCTTCATTTCTTTATAAACTGCTCTTAAGATGGTTCTTTCCTGCACAGGATTGTGATTGATCAGTCAACCTAAAATGGACCCTGTCTTTGCATTGCTGACTCTGTCTGGTCAGACCCCTGAAACTTCAAGGGCGATATCCTTGTGGGTGCAACCCTTCATTGGAGCACGGCTTTTGACAGATTTTACTGTTGGATCTTTTCAATACTATTTCACATGCACAGATGCTACCTTGGGACTCTGAGGAGCTAGAGACTTCAGGTCTTTGGTTCACTTCTTTGGATAGAAATTGTTTTTAAAAAGAGTAGAAATTCAGTCTTGAGCACAGATACCTTACTTCATACACCAGAGAGATCTTTGAAATACACAGGTCCTGAGGAAACATTGTTTTTCTAGCAAACCCACTTCTCTTATTACTCCAGTCTCTCTTATTTTCAGATCCTGCATTTACAAGAAGCGTTAATGTGAGTGTTCCTGTTTTTACCCAGGAGAGAGTTAATTTTTTTTGCAGTAGCCATGAGAAGGAGGAGCCTGAAGCCCTGTGGATATGTCTATGTTATTATTCCATACCACCTCAGGTCACCACGCGGAGAGTGGAAGTGAGGAATTCTTGCTTCGAGAAGAAGGTGGTCATGGCTTGCGGTCAGGGAAACACATGGGTACATTTTAAGACAATAAATGTTCTTTCTGATATAAAAAGCACACTGGAGTCTGGAATCAGGCCCACAATGGCAGGATCTTGAGGAGTTTTAGAGCTTCACTTCTAAGACTGTCTAGTTCTTTTATTCTGACACCTCTTGTCCATAACACACACTTCCAATGTCAAAAGTGCACAAGATTTCACGTTGTCAAGACTTTACTATTGGCCTTTGTAAGCTTTTCTTGGCATGGACTTTAGGCTGTTAATTATCATGAAGAACTGTAGTTCAAAATAGTTTTTTAATTAAAATTTAAAAAAAAAAATAATCATGGAAAGAAAAATCAGCTCTGCTTGATTAAGTCACAGTGAAGAACCAATCAAAAAATTTCAGTGCAGAAGAGAGAGAAGTGAAACTAAGTGTATAATTACAGTGCAGTGCATATCTGAAGCTCAAGAAATCTTATAGTTACTTTTAGAATTAGATTCCCTATCTTAGTACCTACCAAATTTTAAAAGACATATTATTGCTTTTTGTGTGAAAAATAGTAGCAAGGAAAAAATATGTGTATGTGGTTTCTCTAATGGAGAAAAAAGTAATAATATAGTACAGCCCTTTTCTATTGAACTGTCTGAAGCAGTAAATCTTTCTAAAACCATGGATATATTTATTTAATTTTTTTCTGCCTTTCAACAGAAAAGAAATTCCTATTGAAAATTGTGAATAGTAATTTTACAAATTCTACTCTAGAGCATATATCATTCTATGTGTTCATGACCTAATTATCTTTGCAAATGACTATAATTCACAAGTGCTTCAAGCAAAACATAAAATTAAAAATGTGTGTATATATATACATACACACGTATATATATATGTTATCTGTATAATGAAGCATGCAACTGTAGTTTTCACTGAAAATGTGTGGAATTTTTTTTCTTCTATTGCATGCCTTTTTCTTTCCATCATAAGCTATGCTGACATACTTATCCTGGACCAGGCTCTCAGAAAATGGTGACCAGAAAAAGAGTGGTGCAGCTGGAAGTAGAAATTTCTGTAAGTTACTCTGGTTTTACTAAGCTATAGTTTAGGTAAATTATTCTGCAAAGTAATTTAGCATGAAACTAGTCTGACTACTGGTCATTTTGTTCAGATCTTGAAAACATGACCAGCCTTTTACAGAAATAACAAAACAGTTGCTTCATTCAGTTAATTAAATGAGATTCCTGCTCATATGGTTTAATACTGAACTTATTTTTAGATGTTTGCAAGACAATTAGAAATTGTCTCAGCCTAGATGATCTGGAGCAGCTGCTTGCACATGTCTGGCAGTAATAAAAGTTGGAAGCTGTATAAGTTTATGGGAAAAAGGCTTGAGTAAACGAAAGGTGAAATGAAATGAGTATTGTTTAGGTTGTATCCAGTATGTTGAAGTGTGTAAAGATGGACTAGCACTGTTTGTTACTAGTCTCTGTTCATATTATTTGACATTTTGATAGAAAATGCTTTTTCAGAATCTTAAATCAGTAAGGTAATCATTTAATGATGAGATATTGAAGGATACTTTAGAAAAAAGGAAATATTTGAAATATTTTCAATAAGAATGTGTATTTCTAAATTTTTCATAGAGCTGAAAAAGTTTCTGTTAAACAATAATTTTAATTAAAATACACTACAATAAAATGAAAAAGGCCATATACATATGCAAGCTTTTAAAATATAAATGAAAATGTATATACTTTAAAATGAACCTATAAAAGACAAATATTCCCTCATCTAAAATATTTAGAATAAAAATTAATATCTGAAAAGATTTTTTAAGCAGTCTTTCTTTCATAGGTAATTTTTAGGCATTTGCTGAATCAGTAAAGACAGGAAGAAATACTGAACAGAGCAGCTCCATTCAAAGTGCAGCTTTCCTCTCTCTTTTCCAGGTATATTTTTTTCCCTCTATAGTAATATCCAGCTCTTTTCTGAGGCTCCAGTGACTTCTGTGTCAGAGACTTCTCCAGCAGTGAAAGGTATAGCCCTCCTATCCATCTGTGTGGAAAATTCAAATAAATTTCCTGATCGGCTGTCACTCTGCATTTCTCGTTCCCAAACAATGAGAATCCTTCGCGAGGACGGAGCACAATGTGTGCAGTTTTGGGGGGTACACTTGGTAAACTCTGTGGCAGCAAATGGAGGTAGTTAAGTACAGCCGTGAATATTGCTGGATTGTAAATAAACGTAGAATTGTCTGAAGTACCTAAGGCATGCATGGGGGTGGTTGCATGGTAACAGGGCTATTACACATGGTTACCAGTTCTTCTTCATGCCAAGGGATGTCCAGAGAGAATCCATCTGAATGCCGATAGTTCTTCTATGCCACTGTTGTTAGTAGTGGTTGGAAGCAGGACCTGTGTGCACTCCCAGGCTCCCACCTCTGAACAGCATCCGTGTCACTTCTGCTCTGCCTCATGGGCTCAGACTGAACTGCAGAGCTGAAGTGCCCAGCATGATGTGCCTCCTGCCTCGGCTTGGGTTCAGGCTGCTGAATATGACACCAATAACAGCAGTCCCATCAGTGCGTCTGCCCTCGCCGGCTTCTGAGAAACCTCCAATATCTTAGGGATTCGCTCCTTTTCACGGCTGATTTCATGGCAAAAAAATTCCTTTCCCTGGATTAAGATTTATGTAAAGTGATGCCTTCACCACCTAGTAATTTTTGCATGTGTAAGGATCCAGTCTCGAAGACAAGACTGCGAGACAATGTGTATCCCTCATAATGATAATACCATTAAACATAAATATCCAGATAAAAAAAGCTAATAATTAAATCTTCAAAATACTTTATCACTTTACAATACACCTAACAGCTATGTGTGCCTGTGCTTGATTGTCTGCCGGTGGGTTTTATTTCCCAATTGAAATTAAAAGCAGGATAGCTTTCAGTAGTAGCTGAGATTTTATAATGCACTAAACTTTACATCAGCACATTTCTATATTCTGAATCGCATCCTCAAGCTCCTTCAGTCCAAGCAGTTCATTTGAGGAATAGAGGTGATCAGCTTGTGTCTTCCTAGTGCATAAGATTAAGCAAAGTAAACCATTAATCAAATAGATATGCAAATTGGAAATAATAATATGAGGTGTTAGATAACACAATCTGCATGCAATAGCAGCTGGATCTCTCAGGAAATTAATTTAGCAAAAAGTCCATATTTAACAGACTGCATGGTGGCATTAAGAATGAAAATCTAGCCTATTAATCATGCAAGAAATTGCAATTAAATTGTATTTGTTAATTTCATAGTGAAGAGTTTTTAAATTAAAGCATTAACCATTTTCTTGAACCTTTATTTCTAGGCTATTGTAATTCAGAGGCAAGTGAAATACAGTTTTTATGGGTTAAAAACTGTTTTCTATACAATATATTTAATTTTCTATGAATATTTTCTCCGAAATAAAAGAGGCACAGACCTCAAATTATGCATCAGTTTGTTTCTCACAATGTTTTTCTCTTGGTTCCTTTGTTTATTTGTATCTCATCTACCCCAAGCAACATGGTGCTTTTGTCTTCTATTTCAAATACTGAAAAATTAGGCTTTGTCAAGATATTTATTCATTTCTGATGAAAGTATTTGATTTGTCTGTCTATTTTTAACATGTAAATGGAAAACCACGAATCATACTTTATTTGCAAATGTAAGAGGACATCTGGAGCTAGTTTTACCTATTCCTCTGCATTTTTTAAGGCATGAGGATTACTTTTAAACTTTGCCACTGCAACATGAACATTGCAAGTGTAAACTGAAAACTACCCTAAATTAAATTTCAGCTTTGAATAAAAAGTGAAAGAAAAATTGAATAAGCATCTATTCTCAGCATTTCTTTTGAAATATTCAGTGTTATCACTGCTATCAACTAAGTTGCCTTCAGTCTTTAGGGAGACCTCTCAAAGTCCATCCCTACTAACTGGAGATAAGATTACACACATAAGACCTGAGAGATCAACATTCCTTGGGAGGGATTAATTTAGTGGATGATCTTCAAAGAACTTTCATATATTTTAAACTTTATTGATTAGATAATATACTCATTATGAGTCAGTGAATTTAGACTGTACAAACTTTAGTTGCCTTGAAATTATGAGTCCAGTCTAAGCAACAGACGATATACTTTATTTACATAATACCTCAAGAGACAGATTCTTTCCTGGACAGTGCTCTAACCCTCTGCACCTTTATTTTAGGGTGGGAGAAATTGTTTCTGTGAGGTGCTCTTTTCTCTAAGAAGAGGAATGAAAAGAAGGTGCTTAAGTTTCTAGATAGCAGAAAGTAGATGAGCTTTTTCCATTAAGAAAAATATAAAAAATATCATTCTCAAGGCCAGAGACTGGCCTTCTATATTAATTTCAGGTTTACTTTGGGTTGTCTCCAGTTTTAACTCAACTAATTTCAGTGGTACCTTGGAAACCCATGCATCTTCTACATACTAATGGAATCTGATGGAGGGAAAAGAAAGTCTCATCAAATTGCAGTAGTAAGGTGATACTTCACTACAAAATTGAATTTTAATATACTGTATGAAGTTCTAGTCTTACATAAATGTAATGAGTGTGACTCTATGTCCATCTTATGAGGGTTTTCTATACTTGCCTTCCAAAACAGTTGCTAAACCTTTACAATTTTTATCAGTTACAATATTAAGAAGTCCAGTCTTATTTGTGTAATAAAATATATTTATTCCCTCCTATGCATCATATTATTTTAAAACATATTATTTTCTTAATTTGCTTTCTTTGTAATGACAAATGTTACTATTGTGGAATTCCCAGAACTCTAATTTCATACTTAAAAAGCAGAACTAAGTTACTACATGTATTTTTAAGGCAGACAATTTTGAAAGCTACACCTTACTTTCCTTCTTACAATACTCTTTAATGAGATTCAATTCAGAGCAACTGTTATGAGTTAGTGCTTTCTTGTTCTACGAACAGAATGTGAAGATTAGTTTCCATAACATTCTCAAATATCTTCTGGATGCTGTTTAAAGAGTATTCCCAATTTTCTCAGCACTAACATAATTTACACATTTTTGTTATGCTAATAGGAATGTAGCATTATGCATCGTGTCTTTTATCCTGGTGTGCTTTGTTCCATGCATTGTGCTTGTCTTTCCAATCTGATAACAGAGTATATTAAAACACCTGTCCTTGTGTTACAAGTATTTGTTATTTGTAGGAGACAGGAAATAGAAATATGAAATTAATTTTCATTATGATTTGTACTTGCCCTTAAAAGAGGTTGCTAGATATTGCATGTTTTTCTGTTTCAGAGTAAGAAGTGAGATTATATCATATAACATTGATTAGAAATTCACTGTTAAAATGAAACTTGTGCTTGGAAAGAAGCACCCAGCATTTGTTTCTCTGCATTGAAAGAGTTAGGATTTCTCTGTCTCTCTGAAGGCAAGTACAGTCAGGATTTCAATCAATTTTACTGTACGTGACAAGTGAAGTGTGTCACGAGTTATATGAAACAGCTCAGATAATGGTTTGCTTTATAGGATTAAATTTATGCATCGATTATATTTCTATGTGTCTGGAATCTTTTAACATCAAGGAAGTTAAAACAAGTTTAGGTAAGCCACCATCAAGATTGTTTTGGTCAAAATAAAGAGTATCTTCTTCTTTGTGATTCTTGTTTGCAAAGATTAATATCAGATGAGTTTCTGTTGTTATAACAGTTCAGAAACTTATTCAAGGCACAAATAAGCCTAATAATACCTATGATAAAGGCTTTTATACTAGTCAAACTTTGCTGCCACCCTCAAAAAACTGGTTCAGATTGTTTCTGAACTGTGGGGGGTTTTGACCATAAAGAAATTATTTAAGATCAAATAATCAGTAGATTGATGATGAGATTTAGAAGATTGTTGCAGTTTTCAAGTTTTCCTTCAATTTGAGCTTTGATTTTTATTTGTTTTATGGGTTTGGTTTTTTTTGTCCTATGGCTTCTTTTCTTGAGATCCTAATGGTAAACTGGCTGTACTTATCCTATCAGCTTTTTTTCCTGGTTTCTTTGTTTCCATTTGGGTTTTTTTACCTGCAGAAGGAAATATGTAAGATTGGTTAGCTCACATGTGGCACCCTTTAAATCAATACAGCCTTCTTGAAAGGAAGTTATGGAGTGTGGGGAAAAAACCTGAACTCTATCTCTTCTGTCGGAGAATATGAGAATTTTTTTCTCTAGCAAAAAGAATTCATTATCTCTCTCCCTCTTGAGACTTTAATTTCCATTTAGAATTCATATATGGCAGCAGAGCCATGTGAATACTTGCCTAACTGAAGTAGTCATGAAAGTGAAGTTGGTATTTCCCCCATGAAGTTAATGATCAGATGGATGGATATCCAAGTCTTTTTATATTTAAGCCTATTTGTCTAAGAGTTAAAATTTTAACTGTTAGCTGCCTCCAAGAGATAATTCAGAGTGTATCAAACTCAAAAATATGGAAGTAGTAACAATGACAGCTATCCTGGCTGATTGACAGTGCAAATTCTAGCACTAAAATGTTTTTACATCCTCTAAAATTCCAAATTATCTAGACCTCCTTATTGCATGATTTAATAGTTTATTGCTTGGAATTTTGCTATAAGTCTTAATCCCTTCATGCACACCATGATACAACAGGAATGATATCTTAGAAATCCTGTCATACTAATCTTTAATTCATTTTAGTGATGCTAATCATATTGCTGTGCTGTCCTGGGAAATGGCTTTGCTTAGGTAGAGCTAAAGTTTCCCAAGTTTCCATACTAACCAGTGTAGTGGCTTGACACTGACCAGATTCTGGCACTCTCCAAGGCCCTCACTCACTCCCCTCTACAGCTGGACAGGAGAAAAAATTTAACAAAGAGTTCATGAGTTGAGGTAACGACTGGGAGAGATCACTCGTCAAATACCATCAAGGGCAAAACAGGCTCTAATTAGAGATATGAAATGAATTTATTGCCAACAAAATCAGAGCAGGATAATGACAAGTTAATTAAACTCTTAAAAACACCTTTCCCCCACCCCTCCCTCCTTCTCAACTCTACCTCCTCCCCCAGTGGCTCAGGGAGACAGGGAATGGGGGTTATGATCAGTTCATCATTTGTGTTTTCTCCCGCTGCTCAGGGAGAGGAGCCCTTCCCCTGCTGCACTGTGGGGTCCCATCTGTGGGAGACAGCTCTCCATGAACTTCTCCCATGTGAGTCCCTCCCACGAGCACACAGTCTTCCCAAAACTGCTGCGGTGTGGGTCACTCTTCCACGGGGTGCAGTCCTCCAAGGACAGGCTGCTCCAGCCTGGGAGCAGGGGCCTTCTCTCTCCACTGGGTCTCCCACTGGGTCACAGCCTGCTCCAGGCATCCACCCGCTCCAGCATGGGGCTCTTGCAGAGGCTGCGGGTGGATCTCTGCATCCCCCGTGGATCCCCATGGGCTGCAGAAGCACAGCTGCTTCACCATGGTCATCACCATGGGCTGCAGAGGAATCCCACCTCTTGCACCTGGAACACCTCCTGCCCCTCTGTCTTGGTTTGAAAGACAGGTGTCTGTTAAGGAAGGCAGGAGCCTCCCTTGGAATGGAAAATGCAACCCCCTTCCCTCCAAATGATTATAATTTTTGAAATTAAGGGGCTCTCAGGCACAGATATAGGGAATAGGAATAACAGTTCTTTACTAATATATATATATATAGAGAGAGAGAGAGGCAAACAAACAACACTAACCACGGCAGTAATAACAAACAGAACCAGGAACTCAGTGCCCGCCTTCCCTCGGCTGTTTGGGGAGGGTGCGATGGTTCCCCCGCGGCTGCAGGGGGCGCTCCGGAGCGAGCTCGGGGAGCACGCGGCAATGGCGGACGGGGAGCTCGCCTCACAAACCCCAGGGGCAGCCGATCCCGGGACAGCAGGGACGAACACACAGAATCCCGGGTGGTAGGCGAGATGTATCAAACTCCGGAGCTGCAGCGGGAGCCCCGGGAGGTCTCGGCAGGCGGGGGGTGCGGGGCTACAGTGCAGCGAAGGCTCGGAGCAGCGGCAAAGGAACGGCAGTCGTGGCCCGGCTCCCAGCAGGGCAGGGAAAGGCGGGCTTGGGATCCCGGGGTCCCCTGAAGCACTCGAGCAGATGGGTAGAAGGAAGGCAGCAGAAAAAGGCAGAAGTCTGTAGTAGTGGCGAACTCTCTCCACAACGACAGCAGCTCCTCTCCCCCTCGAATGCCGGCAGGACAAGAGAGCGAGGGACCCCACCCAAACCCTTTTATCCAGTTCAAATCTCGCGACCTCTCTGCCCCACACGAGAAAACCTCAGGTGAAAGAGGCTGGCCAGCTAGACCCCTCCCCCTGTGGCCAGGTCTTTTGTCTCTTTGGCAGCTTGTATGGGGAAAAAATTCTTTGAGAGAAAAAGAAAACAAAAAGAGACCTCCTAAAACCCCAACACCCTCCTTCTCCACTGACCTTGGTGTCTGCAGAGTTGTTTCTCTCACACGTTCTCTCCCTGCTCTTCTCTGGCCACAATTACAACTGCACGAATTATTTTTTGTTTTTCTCTCTTCTTGAATCTGTTATCACAGAGGCTTTACCACCATTTCTAATTGGCCCAGCCTTGGCTAGCAGCACGTCTGTCTTTAGAGCCACCAGGGAATGGCTCTGCCGGACATTGAGGGAGCTTCCGGAAACTTCTCACAGAAGTCGACTCTGTAGCAAACTCTGCTTCCTAAATGAGGCCATGCAAACCCAATACAACCACCATCACTAAAAATTATTTGTCTGATAATATGGAAATAATCATATCTGTCTAATATCGGTCTAGACTGTAATCTTTCTGTGAAGTGGAAAGAGGAGACTAGAAAATAATATAGATTCTTGATTACAATAAATAATTCTTTTTGTTCTGTTTGAGCAGCTTTTACACTAAAATCTTCTCATTGTACAGGCTGTCAAACTTAAAGTATTTACTCTCCATTATTCAGTTGCAAGCCAGAACCTGAAATTACACTAATACACAATCTAACTAAATGTGGCCAGAGGACCTTGGTGTCCATTTTATTCTGTACATCAGTGTACTGCTTGTGCAGTAATAGTAAAGGATGCTGGCCAATCTAATTTTTATGACGTCAAACTTCAAATTTGAGGTCAATCCGCAAAGAGCTTCCTCCCAGGTACTGCTTAGGTCAAGGAGCTCTGCTGTCCTGGGAGCTCACGATTTGAGCCTCAAGGCAGGAGTCACGAAAGGCAGTAACAAATGTTACCTACAATTAATCCCCTTTGGTTTGCAGTACCACCAGTGCCACTGGCTGGTGTTCATGTTCATATATTAATGTGAGCAGGGACAAAGGAGGAGGAAACACTTCCCAGCTCTACAGAGGTACCTGTTGTGGTGTGTCCTGCTCCCTGACTAAGACAAAAAAAGTTAGAGCATTTGTACTCTGCTGTCATTTGGAGATATGGACGAGAAGAAAAATCCTCTAGATCCAGCTGCCTCTTTATACATCTGTGAGATACTTTGGCAAAAACTGTTCTCGCAGTGAGTTATCAGGGGAGTGGCTAGAGAGGAGCAAGGCTGAAATGCAGGTGATTGCTAAAGAGGAAGGGAATCGTGGAGTTAACTGTGGATGTACGGGAACATTTACTAAAACTGTGTGTCAGGACTTAGAGAAGCACAATAAATTGTCTCAAACACTGACAAAGAAGAAAGTTCCTACAAGATAAGCTACCACAATGGGCACAGATGGCAAACAAGAAGGAGTTAATTTCAGGCCCACATGAAGGTGAAAGGTTTGGTTTCTACTAGCACACCAGACGAGACTCCACCGTGCAGACTGTGGGAAAAGCACAGATGCAACACCAGAAAGATGCCAGGCCTTGTGAGGCAAATCTGGGTAAATCCAGACAAAAATTCCCACCATGGCAAACTGTGATAAAGGAAGCAGCTGCTTACACACATGCCCTCCCAGGCTGTGGGAACAGCACATATGCCCTGTGGATTCCTGTGCCTCGGACTGTATAAAAGTGGTACCTCCAGGAGGGCCAGTGGGGTGCCACAGGAACCCATGTGCTGGTGGCTACCTTTCTACTTAATCTGTTTTTCTGTCTCTCCCTACTCCTCTGTCTCGATACCTAACATTTACTGTTAAGTAAAATCTGTACCATTGACTTTGGTATATGATCTCATTTGCACCTTAATTTGAGCAGAGACATCTTATAAGAACTGGACCCTAATATTATTTCAGAAGTGGGATTCTAATTTTATTCCAGTGTATCTTAACACTATGTTACCTGGTGTTCTGAATGAAACTGCTGTAACTAAAAGTATTTATGGCTAACAACATTTATTCATAGAATTAATTGAAAAAAAATCTGATTTTAAGTAAGAAAAACTGCATAAATAAATCTAAGTGACATTTCAAATAAAAGAAATTGTTTCCTTACTCTGACATTTCCAGTTTACCTAATACTTTGTAACAATATTTCCATAATATACTGTAGCACATTCTTATTGCCTCAGCTTTAAAGGTCAGATGTTTAACATGACATGAGCTTTTTGTAGTCTTGATAGCATGAGAAAACGGTTAGTATATCATTAACAAAGTATCTTGCTTTGAGTGCAAATGAATTCAGGAAGAAAGGAAGATAAAGATACTACCAAGACTGAAAATGATGAATCTTCCCTCAGCAAATGGGTAGCAGCTACAGGTTTCAGATATGAAGTTTTAAGATAACAACAATCTAGTACTATTAGTTATTGAAATATCAGAGAAAAATGTCACAATGCTTGATCATCATTTAGCAATTAACTGATTCAAACTGAAAATGTCTAGGGAATATTTAATCCTTCAAATAAAAAGTGGTCTGATAAAAATATTGGGGGGAAAGTGCTAAAACCAGAAGATGTGGCAAGAAAGGAACAGTTCTTGCTCAAAGTGACTTTGCAGCTCAGAATGCTAAGAATGTAGGTGTGGGAAAACTCGATTTATTATGCCTAGTGTTGTTCATCCTCTGCATCTTCTGAGAATTAGATATCCTGTGTGACATGCTTGAACCTCCTCCTGGGAGAGAGAGATCATAAAAGCACAGCCTTGTTATAAACTGCATGTGCACGAAGCCTGATGGATCCTGTGTCCCCACGTGTCTGTGCCTGCTGGGATGAACTGAGCCTGATGGAGCCTGTGTCCCTGTGTGTTTCTGCCGCCTGGGGTTGTTAGGTAATGAAACAAATCCACTCTTTGCATTTCAGTTGGGGTTTGGTGGTCACCCTGGTGAACTGTACGTGTCAATTCACACAAAAAATGGCAACTTTTATTAATAAATGTAACAATATATCAGTTTTTAGTTAAGACTACAGAAATTTTCTGGGAAATTATGGATTTGTATGCCTGCAATGTCAATGCAGCGTGTACATTGTGCAGCGTGCTTCACTCCATGACAGAACGTGGGGGACCCAAGAGCCAGCTCCCTCCCAGCTGTGGCTATTTGATTGACTATTAACATTTGGGATACGAGGTTTCACTCATGGCAGGAAAACGCAACTGCCAGGGAAACTAAGACCTGTCCTGAGGGAGTTCATAAAGCAGGAGGCTGACAGAAAGATGGCTGAGGACTGAGACTGGCAAGAAGAGAAGGATGGAAGAAAAGCTGCTTTCCTTTGTTTTGCACATCTTTCCAAAACGCATCTTATTTGAGACACAAAAAGGACTTGGTAGCCCTACTGAAGCTCTTACTCTTAGGTGTTTGTCTTGTTCCAAGGGCAACTGGCTACAGGATATGGGCAAAACATGCTCCCAAGGAGCAGCATCAGGAATAATAGATGTAATCCCTGATGCTGGGTACTTACTCAACCAAGTCAGACAGACACAAACAATGCAATGTGGAACTTCTGTCATATTACAGGAACACAACTGAAGAGAGTGATGTGATGACAGGGTAACACTGAGCAATCAAACAATGCAACAATCTTGAACTTGATAGCAGAGTGTGGCCTGTGCTCAGGAAGGCCTGGAAGTTATGTTTTAAGGGATCTATATTAGCCCAGCTGTACTCCTGTGCTTTTTTTGGAGGTTTGCCTGGAAGCTTTCTTCATCACCAGTTCTATTCTGAATTATGGACTTCATTCAGTTGAAGAAATAGAGACAAAGGTGTGACAAAACAGGCAGATGTGGTTGATGTTTAGCAAAAACCAAAAAAAAATAGGTTTGCAGATAAAGTTGGAATAAATAGGGAAATGCACAAATACTATATATTCAAACTAACACAACCCGTAATGGGTTTACTACTTCCATGTCTCACAGGCTTTTATACCTCACTTAACACAGGTGAAGCTAAATGTGATCCTGTTTAAGAACAGAAGAACTGTTTTCCTAGGCTGGTCTTGAAATTAAGAATTCACAATTAAATACATTTTAGACACCAAATAATCCTAGTTTCAGCTGTATTGTTACATTGAATTTCTGTATTGCTTTTTGTTTACAGTAATCTTACACTATCATTGAAAGCTTCAGTAAGTCACTGCCTCAATTCCAGTGTTTGGTCTGTTTCAGTGTTCTTTCCTTCTGAATTTTACAGGCAGTTCAAAGTAGTGGAGTGAATTCTAAGTTGTTCTGCTTTGAAAAAGTTAAGGTGTAGATGCCCTAAGAGAAAGCTACCCTGACAACTAATACACCCTTGTTAAAATCTTTTCTTTGTCGACTTTGACTACATCACAGGAATGAAATTGGTGATGATCTTTCTGAGGCATAAGAGGGAGGAAGAGTGGACCCTAAGACTCTCATTTAATGCATTATTTGGGTTTCATGTAAGACTGGGAGAAAGGAAAGCAGGCTTTAAAAGGAAAACACTTCATGTGGATAAACTGTTAATGCTGTCAGAAGAACTGGGGAGATGATCTGAAATAGCCTAGAAATAGACTCAGGCCAACAAGAAGAGTACAGCTGTCAGTCCAGGCTACCCCGTGTCTGAATACTTTGATCCACAATCAAGAAGAATTTGTAGTTATTGTCACCTATACGTATATCTTAAAGCATAAGTTTGGATGAGACAGGAGGAAGGGCAAATTATTTACTATTTCCTTAAGGAGAAGTTTGATGTGTCTTTTCTGAATCATCTTGAGTTGGTAACTCTTAGAAATACGGTCCTCAGACTGAGGATAGCAGACCCATTATTGTGTAGTATATTCTTGCATGAGTGGGATTCATCTCATTATCGCTTACTATAATACATTAATCATTACTAAAGACCTGAAACTATTTATTTTCAACCTTTAAGTAAAGGTTTTTTCTTGTGAAAGTACAAAAAGTGGTAAAAATCAGCCTTTCCTTCAGCTATATGTTCATTCCACAGAATGCCAAATGCAAAACAGTTCTGATTTTAACCAGTAGTGAAACCTAGCTTAAGCTTAGAGTTTCTGAGAAACAAATTTTTTTCTCTAGAATGAGTGGCTGTTCATTATTTATATTTCTGTATAATCTTTAACTGCTGTGGAGAGGGTTGGGAAGGATAAAAGAGCTAAAATAGAATAATTTATATCAATGTTCCTTAATATCATACAGCACAGAAGCTGGTTTCAGAATTATTGTGAGTACACAATAAGCACAAACACATATTTATAGAACATGAATTTTAATGTCAAAGTAGTGACATTATCAGGTTAATACAGTCTGTGTGTGAATGACCAAAAATGTCAGTATTTAGCAATGGCTGCACATGGCCTTCTTGGACAGAAATTGGATTTCCTTTAATATGGTTTGGTTTATGTAGCTCCAGGGAATGCGCAAATCTGAAGCCGTAGGCTGCAATCTCAATAGATCTCCTAAGCCAGAATAAGTTTAGAAGGTACCTCATGTGGAAAACTTAACACTAATGGGATTGTGCACTGTTGGTACAGCCTTCTGAATGGCTATAAGCTGTTCAGTAAAAGCAATGTTTTTACTGTTCCTTCATATATTTTGGAATTTTTTAAAGGAAGACCTTAATCAATTCAGTTCTGTGGTGAAGTTTCCCTTCTCAAAATAAGTAGTGTTTTTTCAGGTTGAAAAGAGTTTTTTGGGTCACAATATCCAGATAAAATAGAATGGGAATGCCCAGTGTAGATGCATCTGGTTGAGAGAGATGACTCAATTGTTCTGATCTTCCTTATTCATTCACGACAGTCCCTCACTGGGAGCCCTCACGCTTTTTCATGTTCCTTTCTGCCCTGAACTTTGGAAAATATTTGAAGTCCTGTGTTCAAATGTATTACTCATTTTTGCAAACAGAAAATCTTTTTGAGACAAATTTAGCAGGGGCTGCCTGACATGGTTTGGCATCTGAGAGATGGGATGTAAAGCGCAAGAAAGCATCTTAGCAAGATTTTAGTTTAGCAAGGGGAGCCTGCAATACTGAAGTAACTCAAAAGAGATATTCAGTGCAGATCAATACTGGAAAAAAAAATGGCTCACAGTATAAATATAAATGGTAGCACTAAGAGAGGACCATGCGTGTCTTCAGTATGGGAAAAATATCTGCTGACAGTCCTTTCTGTCCGTGTGGCCATAAAATGAAGTAATCCAGATGTCAAATAACTCCTAGATGTTTGTTTGAAGGAAATCCAGTGTCATTAGTACAACATCACACACGGGAATACTCTGTTATACCCAAGAAACACTAAGGTGCTGGAAAGGATTTGAGGTTGAATGTAATAATTCCTCTCACAAATTGATGGATTGCTACATGACATTTGCTAATTAATTGCTATTTTAATTAAAAAAATCTCTGGCATTAAGGGCAAGACAATTTGTCTAGGGCTCAGACAAGGTGAGATTTAGTATGGTCTCAAAGCAAGGATTTGAGAGGATTGGAATATAGGTCCTTTAATTGACTTAAAATGTGAATGGACATGAGAGGTGAAGGAGCACAGACTTGGAAAAAATATTGAAGAACAATTAGGTTTTTCAATGTGGTGAACTGAGGAAAAAAAGTCCTCTGTACTGTCTTTGGCAGCTGAAGTGAGTTAATCATGTAATAGCAATGTAATGTTGCACAAAGCCCAAAGTGAATAATAGCAGGTGTAATGAGAAGATATAAGAAGGGAGGGTCTCAAGGCAATTTTGCATCCCTTGCATTTCTAAATTATTCTACAGCAGAATGACTTTCGGAAGTGGGATTTCTGGTTGTGACCATTTTTTTCTGTAGGGAGTAGGAGTTTTACAGTTCAATGTAGTCTAAGAAAAGAAAATCAGAGCTAGCAGTGCATAATGGTGATTCTCCACAAGGAAGAAGCTGATGAAGTAATCAATTTAAGTTCTTTGGATATGTTTAATGTATTCATTACTGAAAATTGAACTTTTATTATGTGCCTAGATCTATTCCACTAGATCTAAGCATGCTTGTATTTTGCACAGGTGGGTTTGATTTCTAAGCTGAGAGAAGCAATGAGATTTTAGACATACTTTTGTAAGTGTGGGCTTAAAAGAATTGATCATTCAGTTGTTTAGTCTTTTACACTGAATGTTTTTTCTCTTTCATTTGTATTTTTTTTTAAATTCTGCCGTATTATGTGAGGTTTTTATTATTTTTGTGATTCATTGGCTACCTCATTTTGATGTTTAAATGGAAATTCAGCATAAAAAAATAATTTCTCTGTTTTTCATTTTTGTAGCAGTTTTGAGAACAGTTTGGGTTTTTTTAGAGTGAGAATTTGTTTGTACTGGAAGATCATGAATCTGAACCTGAGAAAGTTCTTACTCCTTTTGATAGCTAATTGATACTCTGTTCTTGATAAACGGTTTTATAATAATTATTGAATGATGAGCAGTGGATTTTTATGCCTGTGCTTGTGACCCGACTAACTCACATCAGGTGGAAAGCTCTTGAGAAACTGAAATTAAAAATTGCAGTTCAGGAGTCTGTGGAAAGATCTTCCATCTGAATCCTGTCTTTTCTTAGATTTCACTATATGAAGTGGTATTCAGGTTTTTAAGCTTATATTACAGATGTAGACAAAAGCCTTGGCTTTTTTTTTTTTTTGAAACGTCATTTTAACATACTGATAAAACAGTGATTCCAACTAAAGAATAATTGCTTTTTAATGAGATATAACAAAAACATCCTATACTACTCATCGTCTGTTGACAGAATAGAGAGATACCAGGTGAAAAGGTAATAACTAAAATTTTGTACTTTGCTTGATGCCATTGTATCCCATGCATATTTTTGAGAAGAATAAAGGCTCAGTTCTCTGCTGCAGCTGGAGAAAAAACATGGTTTTTTCTGTCTGTCTTTATTCCCCAAATGTCACAGGGTGCATAATGTCCCTCTGCACAAATTCATTGCATGGGAAGTAAGGGCTGTAACTTGCAATGCGTGCTCCCAATGAGACTCTGTTTAAGCACACAGGACTAAAATAGCCACATAGTCCTCATCAAACGTGGATATTCCCATTCTTATTTCAGTAGCTAGCATTTCACTGTCAAGCGCTAACGTGTTAAGTGGGATAGGAAGGATGTATTCTTCTATCTTGTTAAATAAACAGAGTTATTTTTCCTTCAGAAAAATGCATAACAGTGGAAGAGACAAGAAAACACCACATTTACGAAGGCATCAAAATCACTGAAATGTGTTTCTCTTTACATGCTGCAGAATGTATAAATCTGTTGATTTTTCACACCTGGAAACTGAGGAGGAGCAAAACAATAGATCTGAATTCTATAACACATCAAATACATAAATAAGTAAAATCGCTGAGTTAAACGACACTTAGTAACTCTATACCATTTCCTTTTCAAATACAATGAAATCAAAAGCATTTGTCAAGACTGCATTTTGATAAGAAAACTATCTCTGCCTTGGTTTCTCTCTTGATAAATAAAATTCTAATAGTGTTTAAGTATACCAAAACTATTAAGACCTGATCCATGGTCAGTAAAGTAGCTTTGTAACAATCAGAAAGATTTGTTTCTAATTTCATATCTGAGTTTTTAGAATTAGTTTTAGCACAGCTTTGTACTATTGAATAACTTGCCTATTTTTATTTTCCAAGGTTGAAGATAGGTAGGATCACAATTAATTTGGGGGCTTTATTTAGTGTGTGGCTAA
This sequence comes from Eulacestoma nigropectus, assembly GCA_013397775.1. Classification (NCBI taxonomy): domain Eukaryota; kingdom Metazoa; phylum Chordata; class Aves; order Passeriformes; genus Eulacestoma; species Eulacestoma nigropectus. Next base: position 78,007 of record VZTE01002681.1, read on the forward strand.
CCAGTAAGGCTAGGCTTTTGTCAATTTATTAAGAAAAAGCAGATTTACTAAGTCCAAATACAGATTTCCGTTCATCTCTGACTAGGAAAAGCACAAACCACTGCTTCCCTACTATTTTTCTAGGTTAAGATTTTTAAGCCTTTGATAAATCCCCAAGATTAATAAGTGAAAGAAAGAATATAAGAACTTTCATTGCGCTCTCTGCAACGTGATTTTGCTGCTGTGGTCAATTGCATCATCCAAAAAGGAATGACATACCAAAAGGTGATTTGGAGAACAGTTTTATAATTTCCTTTTCATTTCCTTGATTGACGCTTTTATAAACAACCTGACTACTGGGGCTGGCTGGATGCTTGCAGGAGTTAAGCAAATGTATCACCTGGGGAGGGGTTCAGGTTTTTGTTTTGTTTTCAATTTTTTTTTAACTATGAAAATAAGCAGTAGAAGACATGACACTTCTCACTTATTTTAAAAACAGGGAAATCTGCTGTGGTAACTCATGCTGTACAGTGGTGCACAGTTACAGAGAGCCCACCTCCTCCTGGTGTCCCTCCATCTATAGCAGAGCATACACAGCAGGAAAACTGGGAAACTGGGGCAATGGGAACAGTCATTGTGCCGTGTGATATTTCAACATGTTTCTGTCAGCACAGGAGAGACAATCTGTTTGCATAGGAGAGACAGATATGGCAAGATGAAAAGCCTTAACTTGCTCACTGTTTTTAAGGCACCTTGATATTGGTATTGGAATCAGACAGTTGTCTTGAAGTTGATTTCTTGTTTGTTACTTCCTTTGTACTTCAAGCATTTTGCTAATTAATTACTGGACAGTTTCCTACCCGCAACATCTTATGAAGAGAGTGAATGGCTCTGCATTTTGTTGTTTATATTTCGTGTTAATAAGTTAAAGATGTTAAAACTTTCACTATTGGACAATAAGGCAGTCTGTGACGGAGTGGCTGTACTAAATTGAAGAGCTTTTTCTAATTTTGTCTCACCTCATTTACCTGCTGTCTGATATTGAATCAAATAAGTGAAACTGGTAATGTCCTCGTGATAAGAAGGCATGGGGAGCTTGCTTAAACACCTCGTTGTCTGAAGAGACGTGTTATGTTATGTTATATGTTGAACAGCTTGTTTTCCAGCTGCAAAGAAAATAGAAGAAATATTGGCAGGATACTATTTTCACCATTGTTTCTTCCCTGCTACACCACTTTCTGTCCGGTTAAAATGGATCATGCACCCTGCGAATAAGTATGGATTATGCCTCTATGGTGAAGCCTAAAAACGAACATGCGTTATTGATCTTTTCAGTACTCCACAGCTAGGTGAAGAGACTCATTTTGATCGAATTGCAAAATAATATAATGATTACTATAGAAAACCTTTATCTCCTACTACCCTCTGTCTGACAATAAAATATATTTTTACTTTCTAGCTGTCCACCTACACCATAGAGTCCCTGCAAAGAGCTTTTGGGATGTTCTTTTGAAACCTTTGCTGAACTAGAGCTACTGCCATCCCCTCATCCATAGACTTCGTCATTTCATTATCGAAGACAGGCTGGTCTAGGCTGATTGATTTTCTCCAAAAGAGTGATGTCGGTATTAAAGCTCAAGGACAGAATTGTGGTAAAACACTTCAGTTCTCAGTGTTAAAATCTCACAGCCAAGTAAAATTATGAATTATTAAGTAACTTCTAGAAAATTGGAAAAGCTTCAACTCTTTCCCTTCTCTAGTAGTGTAGATTTTTGTTACAACACTCCTACAGAAGAGGAAAAGTTAACTCTTACTGTCTTTATTCTGATGACTGCTAAGTGCAGTGAATGGTAGAGGGGCCTTTCTCTTTTAAATGCATAACCTTGTGAATAGCAAGAGAAGACATTTCCAGTAGCTTTTTAAGTTTAAAAAAACAGGTGGAATTTAAGTTTTCAAAGTTCCCTTACAGCTTGCCTTTCATGTTTTCCCTGCAGAGTATTCACACTTCGTGCAGGTGCCTGCCTGTTTGCCTAAAAGGTTGTGATTCAGGTATGACCCAGTGTCTGGGATTCTGTTTTCCCGTCTGAGTCTGGATGCTTGAAATCTATATGTTGCAAGTTCCAGTATTTTATGTCTAAGTCAGATTCTGGAAACAGGCGTATATTCCTAATATATGTAATAGCTGAAATTATTTTTTTTAAACATTTCCCTTCTGTATAGCTCAGATAAAAACCTGAAGGCATTTAAAAGAGAATAATCAGTTCTAAGATTTTTTTATGACAACCCTGTGGAAGTATTAGTGCAAGGATTTGTTAAACTCTGGGCTTAAAAACATAACTTGGAAAATACAACCCAGGACTATAGTTTGATAAACGATGTTTTATAGTGAATGCAAGAAACTGTATGTCTTCAGTGAATTTGCTTGTATAGTCTTGAGAATTGTTGATACCCATTCAGATCTTCAGAGTTGTGAAGCTTGATAAAAGATGAGAACCTCTTGACAATGCAAAAGAGAACAGCTCAATAACAACAGCATGTGTGACAGACACCTCACAGATGGAGTACAGAATGAAATGTGACGGCATTTATTAAACAGCAGAGATAATATTCAGTATATTTATATATTAAACATAGATGTTTTTAGTTAGTGCTTTGGAAATCGCTGACAAAATGTTTTTAGGCACCTATTTTATTCTTAAAGAAATTTTACTGTTTTTCTCAAGTAGGTTCTCAACCTGCTGGCTAAAACACACAGGAAAAAAACATGAGAATGTGATACATGTGGAAGAAAGCACAATTTAGCTTAAATTTTTTATATGTATTAAATTGCTTTATTAACTTAAAGAAGGACACAAATACTTGAGAACACAAAAAAAAAGGAAATAGCATGAAGAAAGCAATTCTTTTGTGCTTTTGGGATTTCAAATGTGCAGATAACTAATACAGACCAATTTTTAGAGGAGGAACTATAAGTGGAATTTTCATCCTGAAAAAACTTAGATGGATGGGTCATAAGCCTCTGAAAATGAGATTTCTAATGGAAACACCAAATCAACTTTTACTCACTAGAGTGTCAGGAATATGACATTATAATAAAGTACACTGATGTATCTGTATTTGCCTTTTGCAAACATAATGAAACTGGCTTCAGTGGAGAAGGTGCCAGGGTGTTCCATTCACATCTGCTGTTTTACAGGATAATATAACAATATTCAGACATGTAATGCTGGGTGTTATGTACTCACACTAGAATGGAAGATGATCAACAGAATTTCTTTAATCATGACTAGAATAATTCTGTGAGTTGCTGTATGGATTATGGCATCTACCCTCATCCCTGTGGGGACAAATTTGAAGTCATCAACACTTTTTATTGCAAGTATTGATGACAGCACCAGTAGTGCAGACTGGGACATGGTTTGGCTCGTCTCCTCTCTGACCCAGCAAAGGCTCAGTGTGAACCCATTCTTCCTGTGCTGCTTTATTGCTGACATTTAGTTTTGAATGTCTGCCACCGTACTTGGCAGAATTTGGGCTTTTTGTTGTCCCATGTTTCCAACTAAGGAATGCAGTTCAGGAACCTGAGTCCAGGATGTGGCTGAATGAACAAAAACAGCAATGCTGGCTCCCTCTAATCCAGAACTTGGACAGAAGAGAGGAACTGAAGTGTTCTCTTATCATCCTCCACTGACCTCTGCCTCAAGAATTTCCAGTGGCACCTTTTGTTTAATAGCTTTGGATAACTTTTTTTCTGCTGTCACACCATATTTTATTTGATGACAGGAGAACTTGGAGCTGTGCCCATAAAGCACGGTGAGGGTCAATGCACAATGAGGGTCAGTGCCCAGTGAGGAGGAGGACTGGAGGGGTTGAATGGCTCCAGACTGGCAGCTTGGAGAGGTCAGGGCTCTTTGCCACCATCTGCAGAAAGAGCAGCCATCCTCCCGCTGCCCTGAACAGCAAACAGGTCAGATCCCGAACCAAGTTAATGCTCTATAGGTCAAACAAGCTGAGGGAGACTTAAAGGAGGGAATAATTTTTATCTAGCATACTAAATACAGTACAAACAAAATTCGATGACAAAAGATGTGGGGATATTGGTCACATTTATTTTATTTATGAGACATTTCCGTTAACAGAATTCAATTACTGATTATTAGACTCAGTAATTTTTTCCTGCTGCTGTCTTCAGACTTCTTTGGCTGTTTCTTCTTTTGAAACTTAAACTATTAATTAATTTTCATTCTTTATTTTCATTTTCTGTAATGTATTTTGAGTTTGCTTTACAGAGAAATTGGAGATTTCTATTACAAGTTTGAAAAGGTACTTTGGTACATAAAAATCAACAAAAATCATGGAGTATGTATCTAAGAACATTTGTAGTTATTGATATCTGAGAAATTTAGAAATTTCTATTCTAATCAAACTTTTAAATGAAAAATGAGTGAAAACTCTTGTTATTGTTTAGCAGAGAGAGGAACCTACTTCAGTTATTACAATGACAATATGTTTAGGTCAAATCATGTTTGCAGCAGCATATGCTGGTCCATTACAGTCCCAGCAAAAGACACTCACTCTGTAAAGTATCATTTAAAATGCTATCTATTAGAGCTAGTCCTACAAAGACAGGGACAGTATTTAGATAATCCCACAGCCTTTTAGATACTGTGCACTGCAGCACCCAACGTGACCAATCAGGGTGCAGAGTGTCGTGTGGCTCCTATCCTCATTTTGGTCATTTCAGCTCTGGCATGATTTTTTTTATGAGAAAGTGACCCTTTGTGATTTCTGCTGTCAGGTAGCTACCACGCTCACATCGGAACTTGTGCCAGCTTTGTCACTTGGATAATTGTAAAGGGTTTTCTTGAGATACCTCATTCAGTGTATATTAAACTAAGATGCAAAATCTTACAGAGTAATTGCACTCATTATAGTTTTTGTTCATGAACAAGACAAAACAGCATGTTTTCCAGAGTTAATCCTGTCCATGAAAGGTACACAAAAGATGTTAACATCTATGGAACTACTGCAAATATCTGTTAAGTGACAGAAGAATCACCCAGTCCTTTATTTTTCCTATTTTTCCTAGTCTCCCCTCTTAGCTAGTAATCATGATGAACAACTGTAAAACTAAAGGCAAGTTAAGTTGGAACCCCAAATGGATAGACCTTCTTTTAAAGGAATCCCAATCTTCACAATGTTGGTCTTTTTTTTTTTTTCTTTTTTTTTTTTTTTTTAATTTCTGAAACCCTTGGAGTGATTTAGGCACCCAAATACTTTAAGTTTGTCAAATGGCCTCTGGCATCCCAAACATCTACCAGGAGCTGGCAGATGAAAGACAGACCTGACAGAACATGCTTATCCTCCTGGGGCAGCATTTGGTGAAATGGCAGAAAACATCTCCATTTGAGCACTCGAGCTGCCCCACACACACCATGTGCTCATCAGCTTTCCTGTTGTAACTGAGTGGAATATTTTAATCCATGTATACAGCTCAGTTTTTGAAATCAAGCGACTAAAGCCATATTATACTCCGTGCCTTTAAAAATTCTGCTGGGGGTGCAAGTCTGGAAAGAGTCTGGTTTCGACTCATAAATTCATCTGTGTAATGGTTATAAGGGCTACTGTCCCTATATTGCAATGCTTGCTGCATTGTGTCTCATAGTACTTGTGTTTTACTTCCTTATTTTTGAGATCAGCTTCATTTTGCACAGCAATGATCCAAGTACAAAATTTTCATTGGTTAAAAGAAAGGCATCTTTTAAAAAGGTCAAACATGTCAAAGATCCTTAGCTGGCATGTTTTGTCTTATAAACAGAAAATTAAAAGAGCTGCATTGTTGCCCTCTTTTCTGTAGTACATGTACTGAAAGAGTTTGTATTTCAAAGACTTTGTACGTGCAAAAGCATAAAAATGCTACCAGAGAACAAAATGTCAAATGAAATATTTTTCCCATTCACCCAAACATGCAGAGCCATTTCTTGAATTCAGATCCACTTGAAAGCAAATAAAAGATATCTGGAAGGCAGTGAATGCAATTACTTCTTAACACCCCTTCCTCTGGCTCCAAATGTCAAAGATACAAAGACACAAATGTTTAAATTAACCGAGAAATATTTTCACTTCTTCTGCAATATTAGCGTTTAGACCTTTACTCATTCTCTTACTATGTTATTATTTTATTTGTTTGGAAGCCCTGGAAAAGATGTTTTTATGATCAAAACTTTCAGATATTGAGTACTACATTCAAGGCAGGAGCTGTCACAATGTATTAGTCTGAGAATGACAATGTTATTCTACTAGTAATCTGAAACATTACGTTATTCAGCTGCTTTCCTAAATGTGAATTTAATTGAGCCCAAAATTATGAGGCAGTTGGGTAATTCAACCACTTTGAAAATGTTGTAGAATTATTTTATTCTATTTTTATAGCCTCACCTTGGCCGCACTTGTCCTTTACAGATGATCAAAGCACAGGATTGCTATTTTTAGGAACTTCTTGAAGAACAAAAATAGCTATTTAAAAATACAAGAGTAACATCTGTTTTTAATTGCTTAAAGAAGCAAAGATTAAGAATTATGTATAATTTAACAGAACTGTACAAGTTCTGCTCTTCCATACTAAGGTAGACCTCTTGGGATTACAATCCAGCACTATTACTTCAGTTTTGGAAAATGCTATGCCAGATCTCACCAAGAAGTCTAATCTGCTTAGTTAATATTTTATGGCTATCTTTGCCTGTCTTAACCCTCTGCTTCTATGAGACTGTGCAGAAGCTTAGATGGATCCTGATGAGAAGATCCTACCCAGAGCTCCATTTTGATTTCCCGTATGCATCACACGTGCATCAGTTCTGTTTCTCTGCAGTGACCAGCTCCATGCCTTGGTGGCAGGTATCAATTTTCAGCACACTGCGTTGTTTTCTACACACCTGACACAGCTAAGAGTGATGCCATGACGATTTTTTGCCTTTTCTTTTATACCCCTTTTATATAACCTTTTATATAGCTTTATCTATCCTTAGTGCTTTTAGCCCACATACTTGTAACTCTTTAGGTTTGATAATTTAGCTAGACCTAATATTCTGTTAAGCCAGGAGACCAAACATCCTGGAAGCCTCGCAGTTAGGGGTCAGAAAGCCCTAGAGACCAAGGTCCTCTCTAGAACATATTCTGTAAACGAAGATAGGCCCATCCAGGGGGAAGGTTCCTTGGGATGGGGGGTTCACTCGAGCCTCTCGTTGGGGAATCCTTGATAGATATGCTAATTTGCAAGGCCTATAAATTGTATATGCAATTCATCGTGTGTGTGCATTTTGGGAGAGTGTGCATTTCGGTGCATTCCACCTGGATGTGGTGCACCTAAGGATCCTTAAATAAATACCAAGGTAAATACCCCTTTTCCCTTTAACCGCGTCCAGATTTTTAATTTTAAGACCAGGAAAAAGGCAGCAAGGGGAGCAAGAATACTCCGATGCAAAGGCAGCCTGGTAACTTACTTTTAAAATCCTAAGCAGTGCATCAGCCCAGTTGGAACAGTGGTAGTGGTAAAAGTGAATAAATTAGCAACAATCACCCAGCTATTTGAACAGCCAGGCACTGAGCTTTTGGTTAGCCTCTGGATATGGTTTGGCACCACGAACGTTTTGTTAAAAAAATAGGTAATTCTCTCTATGGTGTTATCTCCTGGTTCAAGGAGTTATTTTAGGGTTCTCTGTGATGCTGCTGCATGTTCTTCTCCCCAGGTTTCTCTAGGATAAGTATTTGGGTGGGGGAACTCCTGAGGCTTCAACATGGGTGGGGAGGCTGTAACAGTGCACATGGCTTTTATATATTCCCACATCTGGGGCCCCTTGAGAGGTTAAATTACAAACAGAGATTTTTCTCAGGGGTAAATCAAGCCAAAGGAATCATGCCTGCATAATTCTGCTGCCTCCAGATGCTGTCTTTTATAACTTTTGAAGGTAATTGCTCACAATTTTGACTTAACAAGAGTCACAATAGCTTCACTTTTCCCTCGATTGCTGTACCACACATTAATGAGGTTTATAATAACTTCTGCACCCTATGAATATGTTATAAACTTAGATTCCTTACCTCTGTTTCATCCTTAGTCCTATCATGCATTGATAAATTTGACATGCCTGCTCTTGCTAAAATAATAGAATTTCCACTTTTGCTAGTACAATGAACTTTAGAAAGTGTTTAATCATAGGTGTTGTGCTCTGGAGGACCTTCAAAACTCAACTAATCTGTAAAGTTGATATTCTGAAGACAAAATTGCATCTTAGTTATTAAAGGAAATTATCTGTACAGGAAGGAAAAAAGCTTTAAGTCTTTTCCTTCCAAATCTCAAGTGTTTAATGCATGACTCTGCATGAATCAGAAGGATTCATTTGATTCCTGTGCTGACCTCTTTCAGAAAATTTAATTTCTCCATCTCAAACATATTATTTTTGTCTAATACAAAAGGGCATTAACCTGAACCTTATTGCTCCCTTTTACAATTAGTTACCCTTTTTTTGCATTAATCTTTTATAGTATATGGAAGGATTAGTGTTTGAACACAATACAAAGCGAAGTCTGAATACAAAATCATTGTGGATGCTCCCTGTATTTTATTTTGCATTATAGTGAGCTGATGAAAAATTTTTGACTTCATTTTATCTCTGATTTAGTTTTGATCCCAAGGGTCAAGTATTAAATACTATTCTGTTTGTAGACTTAGTAAAGATCAGCGGTATGTTGTAATTACATCTGAGGATAGGAGATAAGCTTTTATCCTTATTAAGGCTGATTATTAAAAGGATGCATATGGGTAATTCACTAATGATAATTCTGAAATCTAAGTGTCTGCTAAAAGGGAAGATTTGGATACCTTCCACTCCAATTCCTTCCAGAAAGGTCCAGAGTCACAGTTTGCTTCCATAAATCACTCTAGAGACAAACAGGTATAGTTGACATCAGAATCTTCTCTATTCTGCATTTTAAAAAAGGTTTTAAAAATTCAATCTAAAGTGGAAAGCTAAGAAATAAGATAGAAATGTTTCCAAACCTGTAAATGATGGGTCATATCTCAGTACATCTTTGTGAAACTAATTCCAAATTACAACCTTCTTCAGTTAAAGAAGAGAAAGAAGGAATTTTAAAACATGGGTGGTGACACTAGATCTTTCAGAGCTTTTTATCTGCTTTTATGCAACTGGAATACTGTTTTGTAGGAAACTATAGAGTTTTAAGAACTTGTATTTATTCTGATTTTGGCTTTAACTGTTTGTTTCTACAACAAACCTCTGAAAATCTGTTTGATTTCAAAGCATGCTCCCATTTCACACATTGGAAAAAGGATTCTTTTTTCCCCCAATTCCATTTCCACGACGATTTTAATAGATATTGCCTGATGGAATTTTAGAGAAAATACAGTGACTTTATTTAAGTTTTGAAATTCTGCTGTTATACATGACAAGTTATTTACAGGCTTGTTTTCTGTATCATGGTACAATGACTACTCTTGTAGATAAAAGAACATAAATTTAAATAAAAAACTGAGTGAAATTTGATCAAAATTCTCATGAAAATGGTGAGCAGTTCGTTTATGGATTTTAGCAGATCTTCAAGCTGTTGGAGAGATATCATAAAAATTATCTTGAGTTTCAATTCAGCCTCAGCCCTTCCTCTATGGCTTATTGATTTTAATACTTGAGGGTAAACTTACTCCATAAGGTTAGAATTTATTAGGGTAGTATTTTGTTTGTTAAAGTGGCATCCTTCTTTTCTCTGGAGTGCTGGAAGGAACTTCTGCATTAAAACTAATACCAGTAACACTGTTCACATTAGAATATGCATTTATACTAAAAGCTATAAATGTTAGCTTATCAGGGGACAAAGCACCCTGCTGCTTTAGTGATCAAATCAGTTAGGATTGTAGAAAAATAACTGAAAAGATGAGGAGAAAATGATAGGATGAAATGTCCTTATTCAGAGAAGTAAATAATTGAGAATTGTGAACTAATTCATAAAAGCTGTGTACCATTTGTAGAAAATTAGAAGATACCAAATGATTACATTTATCAAATAAAGTATTTGGCAGTTTTGTTTCCAAAGAGTGGGTATTATTGCAAGAAATGAATGAATCCATGAATACAATACAGATGTACAGAAACTATACATAGTGAAATGTGTTCATAATTTTAATGAACTGTATTGAATATGTTTCTACACATTACCTTTTTTGACTTAGCTATAATAATGCAGCAGAATTTGGTTGATACTGATATGTGCAACCAAAGGGGAAAAGATACCAAAGATTATTAATCTTCACTGAAATGTAAATAGTACAGTTCCTGCCAGTCCAATCAGCGATAATGCATGCCTGTTGAAAAAAAAAATCTATTTTATTTTAATGTATTAGAGAACAATCTAAAAGATGAAAGTGTGAGGTGAACTGTAAGAAGAATTTGGAGGCAACAAGGGCATATAGTGTTGCAGTCAGTTGTGAACCTACCATAGCCAAGTTTAAATACTAAAAATACCATAAATCCAAATGTCACATGATACGCAATATTAAGAATTAGCAAAGACAAGCATTATCATTCATTTTGTCAACTGAGTTCCAGAGCAAAACTAACAATATTAATGTCTCTTTTATCCAATGAGCTTAAACTTATGAAGTCGCCTGTCTGTTCTCTCTGACCTCTTAATATTATTAGGTAAATCTAGAAGAAAATCTTGAATGTTTGTGAGACAAATATGCTTGAATGAATACCTGATTTTCCATGCAGAGTTATTACCAGAAAGGCTACTAGTACTCAGATAAATGATGTAATTTTCTGTAATAATGTGTGCTTACAAGATAGATGGTGTATGAAATGGCCACTTCTGTGTATTGTTCCAAATCCAGCACAATTTGTAATACTTCATTATTGCTCAAAGGTGATTTCAGCCTTGGAGGGATAAACGATGTAAAGAAACACTAACTTGTTTCCAGGAAAAGAGGGTACTTCTCTATTTCAGGTAACTTGTTTAAATAGACAAATACTGCCAGCGTTTTCAAAGCAATCCACTACCACGTCTGTAATATTTTGGGGATGAGCGTGAGACCTGTGATCACCAAACTCTCTCCCTTAACCACCTCAGATGCTCTGCGTCATTCTGCTAATCATATTATACCAGTTTCATCTTCTTGGCCAGTTAGATTATTGCAAAGCTCCAGCAGGCAGAACTGGGATGTATGTTCTGCTGCCTTCAAAACTTGAGGGATATTAAAATAAAAGGTGTAGTCAATCTTTCAGTAGAATCAGTGTGTTGTTAAATCCAAAGGGAGGTTAGGGGTGGATTCCAGCTATTTGGTGTAGTAGTCCTTAAAACTGGATGGTTGCAAGGAGAGCTGAGGTGCTGGCATTCATTTCTGGAGGTCAGGAGTGTTAATGACTCTGGATGGCGGCATTCTGTGCTGGTGCTCCAACTCTGCCAGTAAAACTCTGAGAGACAGCACAAATATATACTGAGTTTTTCTAATGCATTTCACAGTGAGTGAGTGAAAGAAATGTATCCCATCTCCAATTACATGTTTGCACTGAAACTACTGTCAAAAGGAATCTCTTGAAATAGCAAATGTTTCCTCATTGCAGCCAGACATGCTCGGATAATGAAGAATTTTCTTCTACAGATGACTAAAGGATATTGTATTGAAAAGGTGAAGAAGGTAAAATTTGGACATTAGGTATTTTTAACACCCCAGAACATTCAAGTATTATGGAGCAAACCAAGGTTCCTTTACTCTGGGTTTGCAGGAGAAAAACCAACCAGATATTCTCAAGATGTCAAAATTACACAAAAGTTTACTGGAAAAATAAAGAAAATCAAGGAACGTTGGCAAAGGTCTAATACAACACCAAATTCAATATAAAATACTTAGACCATTAACTTATAGCTCAACCGTTTTATCCAGAAACTTTTAAACCAATAATATGTTAAGTTACCCAAAATGTTCCATGAAAAGAGAATTAGGAGAAGAGTGAGAGAGAGAGAGAAAGACAGAAAAGATCTGGAAAAACACACACAGAGCTACCAACTGGACAGCTCTGCCGGGCTGGGATGCAGGCTCTGGGCTGGGAGAATTTCACTGCCTCTCCTGGGCAGGGTCTGACCTGCCCCTCCCACCACAGGCACAGGCATTTCAGGCATGCCAAAATGTCTTGAGACATCAATCTTTTCCAGTTTCTGACAGTANCGGTATTTGCCCCAATTTTTCTGGGGAAAAAAAAAAAAAAAAAACAAAAAAAAAAGAGAGAAAGAAAAAAAAATCACAGATTTAATTCTGTAGCGAAAACATGTCCTCATTTGCTTTGGCTTTTGAGTAACATATTCTGAACTTTCCCCAGCATTAGTTATCTCTCTAATTAAGGCCAGAGTAATCAAAAGAGCCTTTCCTGAAGACTTTCTCTTCCTGGGTCCTTCTATGAAAGACAATTTTTTAACTTTACAGTTCCACATATCAAGAACTCACAGGAATGCCCCAAGAAGGTCCAAGATCTACCTAACCAAGCCGTGCTGATTATATTTGTTCCTTCATTTTGCCATTACTGAAGATGTTTTAGCAACATGAAAACTAAAATAGGATGGTTGGTTTATAAAAATCCACTTTACATGAATACTAAAGAATTTACATATAAATAGGTTTTTACATTAAATGCCCTGTGGGTGAATGTGATCCAATACCCCTCAGAAATTAAAATCCTGAACTGTCTCATTTAAAGTTTCCCTGCTGAAAACAGGGTGAAGTTGGACAGTTTTTGATTAACATGACATTCCTTCCTGAAGAGTGCTTACAAGACCAACAAATCACAATTCAATTAGGCTGTGTCCCATCCTATACTTTCAATGTGTTCTTAGCAGTTTCTTTTTCCAGCATTCACACTTACCCCACTTTTCCCTTGATTCATTTTGCAAGACTTCACATGGAAAATCCCATGAGAGAGGCAAATGAGGAACATTTCAAAAACCTGATTGCAGGTCTTGCTGCTTAAGACACAGGCATTGCCCACATCTGCCATTGTCAGCTGACTCTTTAACAATGAGATGAAGAAGTAACTATTAGGCTGCATTTGCATTTCCTCAAGTGCTTTGTTTGCTCCCCTATAATTAAAGGCTGTGTCAAATTTTTCATTGTCAAATCCTATTTTTAAGGCAGCAGAAACTTAACAAAAAGCCATGCCAGGGCTTTTCAAGCAGCGAAAAACCCAGCCCACTTTGTGCAGATGATATCCTGATTAAAGCCAGGGTAATGCAGCTGGAAGCCCAGGAAGCCACAGGAAGCGACAGGAAGCACCATCCACATCCCATTTGTGGACCACAAATGCACTCAGGGCAGTATCATCTGCACTCTTCCAGGACCTAATGCCTTCTTTAACACCAGCCATCTCTCCTGCAGCTTATACCTTTCCACGTTAAACTGTGAATTCTTCATTATATTTTTGCAAGGCCTGTATGTGCATTCACATATGTGCCTCGCATTATATATGTTCTAGTGTAATCTCCTTAAAGGAATCTTTGCAGCATCAACTCATTCCCTCTCTTCCCCATCCCAAAGCAGCCAGTGGATGTGTGCCAGTAAGCCCCTGCGTGCTGAGCTGCTGCGTGTTCCATGGCCTCTTCTCTGGCTCTACCTGTCTCTTTTCTCCAACACCTGAAGATCATTTGAGAAAAGTACTATGTGAAATCTATAGAGCAAGCAGCTTAACATGGCATGAAAATTGCAGTAGTTTTTAACACTAAACAAAGTCTTATCAGTTGGGTTAATACCTTGAACATTTTTAGGTATTGCAAACCAAATCCAGGTGGGAACCCATCAGCCAGGGGGAGGTCGTAGGGAATCTCCACAGAGGTGTTTTCTGTGAGGAATTGAACTCAGTATTTTGGTTGATTATCTTGAGGAGATATAGATATATATCTGCTTTTCCAATAAGCAGGTGAGAGATGTGTTTTCTATATACTGCGTGGAGATGGAGAGCTCACAGTATACAGGAGCATGGAGCTGGATCTCCAGGGGCTCTCCTTCGGAGAATGCACCTTCCCAGGGTGCATTAAAGCCTGGAAACAGTGACAGTGCTAGCAGGGAATCAGCGGTGGGAAGCACGCTTTCTTCTGCCAGCTAAAGTGCCACACACACCTGAAGTGACCTTAGGTCAGATAAAGTGGAAAACACTGCAGGAGTTTCCTTTTTATTTTTTGCCATCAGGCAGGAGCCTGGCATACACCAGGATGGGGGACAAGCATCTGCCCTAGTACCTGTTTGTCCATGGGAGGAATGACTGCAGACAGGAGGAAGAAAAATGGAGTAAAATATATTAATTTGGAAATTATAGAATTGCATGCAATTATTTTTGATTCAGCTCCATTAGGCTGCTAGGTATGAGGATCTGAGGTGCACCCTGGATGGACTCCTGTAAGTGGATGCAAAGCACGACATTCATCTTTAAACTCTCAGTCTGTATTAAGGCTTTTTTTTTTCCACTGGGTACGTGCTGTGTATATTGGGAGCACTCAAGCTTTGATTAAACTAAATTCAATCCCCGAGTCTTTCTAATGAACTGTAAAAACTCACTCTAATTTACATTCAAACATCACTATGCTCTCCATACTGTAATTATATTAGTAATGATCTATCTGAAGGCTTCTTAAGTTTTATAGGAATTTACTTGTAATTATAAAAATATGGAAAAGAGATAAGGGAGAGAAAATCAGTCAATAAGAAAAGAAATAAAGATAAAGAAAGAAGCTAGGAGGGGAGAAAAGAATCTGGAAGGACAGCAAGAGCAGAAGACACTGTACTAGCATGATAGTGTATTTGTAAAACCTTGTTAGAATCACTTTCTTGCATAAATAAAATATCAGAAGAAAAATGTTTAGCTTTATCCGAGTAGCAGCCTTTCCATTTAAAGTTAAGGTAATCAGAGAATAAATAATATTTAATATTCATAATATTAATAAATATAATAGAATTACAATGAACTATACAAAAGTAATATTATTCTTCTGTGAGCAGTATGAGAGCTGCCATTTGGAAACTACAAGGAGTTAAGTTCTAGCTGGCTATGAAATTACCTCCATTCTAAGTCAAGCTCTTGAGACAGGTTTAAAATTCTAATCCCTTTTTTCTTTTCTCTCTGCTTTTGATGAACAGTTTCTCATGCTCATTTCATTGAGTAATAATGTCAAAGTGTTCAAAACCCAAGCATTTCAATTATAAGCATATCCCTAGACATAATGCTGATATAAAAGTAATTTTTCATCTGGTTAGGATTTGAACTGTTAACTCTTCATAGTTTTTAAATCAAAATTTGAAAACACATAGTAATAGTTATGGTATCTTGGCAGGTTAATGTAGTATGTCATGTCGTATTTCTGTCTTGTGGCATGACATACAATACACACAGAACTTCATTGTTATTTAAAAATGTTCTTGTTCTTTGTGATGTACAATCCATTGCAAAAATTAAAGCTACACATTAACAAAACTGCGAGAATATGGGTCTTTTCCTGACTCATTGTAAAGTAATATAACAAAAATTCAAAGCATAATATTCTTTTCTTTTTTCTTTTAAAACTTTGGTTTTGGTGTTTTTTCTCCGTAGATGGTTCTCTCTTTTCTTATTGTTTATTTAAACACAGACAAATATCGATTAGATCTCTTTTTGAAACGGATATCCTTCTTCTGTAGCTTCTCTTTCTTGAGTAGGTGCTTGAAAATTCTGTTTTTGAACGAAAATTTGGGGTTTGTTTCCCTCTAAACAGTTTGCAACCATAATGTACAAAAGAAAAAAGGACACATTGAGAAAAAGAAGTTGCCTTGTTTTGGTAACATTTTTTTTTCTGAGGGATTATACAAACCTTTCATTATCATTGATATTATGCTCCCAGTGATTTCCTCTGTTGTCTTAATTCCTGTTAAGTTACGAAGAGACAAAGCAGCTCTTGAGGATCAACACAGCATTATTTCTCAAATTATTAGTCTTATTTTCTTCTTTGTCGCATTTTCATTCTCCTAAATCTTGCCACTAAAAGGGTTATTATTGTTGTGACAATAAGATGGGATAAGGAAAAATTTATTCAAAGTCACAGCAAGGGTTTAAGGAGAGGCTGACACAGCCAAAGGGACTGACAAGGGCAATTAACGTAGTCACAGAATGCTGGATATATGGGAAGATGAACATAAGAAATGGGAACATCACATTTATAATTAGCAATAATAACTTGTGTAAATAATGTGTGACTGAAATACAAGACAGGTCCCTACCTGCAGGCACTGACAAGCTTTTAGACATAGGACAGAAATAATGGTAAATAACTTGCTACCCCAGGAGAATAATTATCACTCTGTGATGTCTAATGTGGCATGTTGAAAATACCCTGTTGTGGTTTCGGCTGTGTTTAAAAAATAAGAACTGAATAAAATGTGAATAAATGCTTGGGAAAAGACAAGAAGCACAGGGCAGTGCTGAAAGGCCAGCCCTAAATGTGTGCAGAGGGATTTGGTGCTAGCCAAGGAAGGTAGTTCCTGCGTGAGGGACTGGTATTAGCTAAGGTTGCCCAGGAATTTTTTTTCAATTTAGGAATTTTTTAGTTATGTAGACAGCGGACATGTGCAGCATTAGAAGTTAATTAGAAATTTGGGAAGCGGTGACCCTTGTTTGGGTCAGCTGTGCAAGTCCAGGCTATCCTCACTAATATAGGGGAGAAAACAGTGAGATTAACTAAACATTACACAAAGACTGAGAGATCTGATTCAAAATATCTGGACTAGGCTGCTTCCATAAATAATCAAGTGGAAGAAAGAAGAGAAAAAACAATCACTCTCTCATGCTGTGAGTATACATTTTTGTTTCGTGGACAGTTAAAAGGATTTTGAAGTTATATTTAAATATAAACTGTTATGAATTAAACACCCTGTTTTTCAACCTTTAACTTAATTTGGGAATTTACCTGTTAAATTGATGTATATAAAAGACTAAAGCAGTAGAAGCTGTCTTCAATGCTGCTGAATTGTTTACATGTCTCAGAAATCGGCTTCATTTCTTTAAGATGACAGCGTCCTTTTCATAACGGCTATCATACATTATTATGCAGATCCACAATGTCATATGAAAGCACAAATGATAAAATGCACTTTCATTTAAGCCAATATAAATGCTAGTTATTGGCAAATTCATTCTTTTCATCCCTGATCTCACCTCTCTGGCAATAAAGAAAAACTGAGGCTACTTGTCTAAACAGTTAATACATAATTTAAAAGCAAGGTATCAAGAGCATTATCAAAAAGTCCACATACAAATAGAAACCATATTTGTGTTCAAATACAAATTAACTTTGGAGGCACTCACTTCTGTGAACAAATAACAGTAATTGTTTATATTGACATGTAGCTATTTGTAGTTTGAATTGTAGGAGCAGATGAATAATTTGAATTGGCAGCAATACATTCTGCTTTAAACTTGGGGGGATTTGGTAAAGCCTCAAAGTTCAGCTATGATTGTCTTGAGAGCTTAGAGGCATTAAGAGTCCAAGAACTGACATCAAGATTTAACGCACTACTTGGAGGATTGAGAATACCTCAATGGAAAATAAATCAATGCTGGAAGTAAAGGTTTTTTTAAAAATCCAATACTTAACAGATGGTGTAAGGGAAAGTTTAGATGTCTCACTGAAGTCAGTGCAGGTCAATGGCCAACTGAGAAAAAAAAACCCAAGTCTTCTGGATCCTGATACCTCAACAGGAAAAAAAACAACTGGTGGGTCAAATTTAAAGTTTATTGCTATTAAAAAGAAGTAAGAGAATGTTGTTAATATTTCAATAACAAGTTTCATATTCCTCATTTACAGAACTTGGTACCAGTCCCATATTTGGAAAATAAAAGCAGCTCCTCTGTCAGCTAGTGTGTCAACCAATGAGAACCTCTTTTATATCTCTTTTTTTCATGGCTCTGTCACCTTCAGCCAAAGTCAACAGCGAGTTAGAGATCTCAAAGACGTGCAATTCCTTAAATTTCCATGAGAAATGATAGGTATATAGAAGTGAGGGTCCACAGTCTGGAAAAGCCTGAAAAACAAGCTTCTTTTTTCCATGTGATGTGCTGGTTCTCCAGACAGCAGGAGCAGTGATATAGTAAGGAATGCTGCACTTCACAACG
Source organism: Eulacestoma nigropectus (assembly GCA_013397775.1). NCBI lineage: Eukaryota > Metazoa > Chordata > Aves > Passeriformes > Eulacestoma > Eulacestoma nigropectus. The sequence continues at coordinate 96,174 of VZTE01002681.1, forward strand.
GAAGGGAATATGCATGAGAATTCAGAGCTCAAATTTGGTCATTGAAACCTGACTGTAATGTCATTTTGTGGTGCTGTGTTCCAAACTGCATGATTGAGGTATGGGAACAAACTACCAAGTGATAAAGACTACATCAAAAATCATGATTATTGTCCTATAAAAGCGTTTGAGTTTGCAAAAAAAATCCCTCAAAGTCAGGTCACACAAGTTGATGTGTAGGAGATTTTATGAAGGGTAGATTTCAGACCTCTAGCGTGGTGCATGGCATCACTGAGGATCTGAAGTGCTCTCTTCATAAGACACTGCACAGGGATTCTTAAAACTGAACACTGTATCAAAGGTAAGATTGTATTTGAAAAGGATAAATAAGAACTTTGGCTGTTCTGTGTTGTAAAAATATTTTCTGGGATAATGAAAGTAGTGCTGTAAGCATGAGAGGTATATCTGTGAATTAATTAAATATACTTATGTCATTTTTGATATCATAATCACAATAAACAAAATATAAATTTGCATTTTTAATTCTTAGCCTATTCTACCATTTCCTTCTCTTTAATAGTGTCTGCCTGTGTACTTGAAACTGAGGCTATTCATGTTGAGTAATGGGAAACCTCAGGAAGACTTTTTCCTTTTATTCTGAAACTGAGTTAACAAAAAAATGTTCTTTTCAGGCCTTAGGTGGGTACTTTTATGTCAAAATCCAAGCCTGGCCATGCAGCAGGGACAGAAAGTCTTATTTTCCAGTAAACTACAGTACCACTGAGACTGACACTGTGCTCTAACTGCATATTTCAGAACAGCTGGTGGGGCAAATGGATCATAGTGTGGTTTTTATGCTTTCTTTTGTTGGTTTATGAATTTGTTTTGGAGCAAAGCTACCCATAGTGTAAGTCAAATTATCAGTTCAACAGAGAGCTCCAAATAGCTCTGCAAGGCCAGGTTTGAATAAGATTCTCATATAATCTGGTTATAACAGTCCATCTGGAATATATATTGCAAGAATCCTGCCTTTGAGGTCTGATCTGGTAGATTGAAGCTAAAGAAAATTCTGCCTATAATAAAGTTGGTGTATAATAAATAGCGTAATATTTGTGTAAATTAGTTTTTGCTAGATACATTTTAATATCTTCAACTTCAGATGTCACGTGAATTCTTTGCCCTAGCCTAAAACAAATTATCGAACCTTGCACGAGTGGTAGCAGGAGTAGTTTAAAATCAAAAAGACATTCTATCTGCATCTGCGCGGCAGTGACTGAATAACAACACGGGAAGTATAAAATCAGAAAGACATTACATCTTTGCAGGTTATATGTTACTAACATTGCTGTGTGCCTAATTTGATGTGACTCAAACTCCTCAGGAAAAGATTTGTCATTCTGTCAATTGCATTGGGCTGCGTTAGATGACAGAGCTGGTAAGCTGTCTGTTAATGCTTGGAAAGAACATGTCGTGATCATGTGATTGAATTCTGGAAATACTGACTAAACAGTTTTTCATATCTTTGTAGCTGGTTAAATGGAGTGATAAATATCTGTAACTTCAAAACTGCAGTTTCAGGAAGATTCAAACCATAGCAATACTCCATTGGCTATCATATTGCAAAATAACCTGTGTGCAGGATGATTTTGTGACCTGAAACCTGCAAAACTGAAATGCAGAATAATTTTAGATGCTACCTTCTCCAAATAGGAAGGCATGCAAAATACAAGTAATTAGATGACATCTATGCTGGCTGATGTTAATTTCAGATTTTTAACCTATTTTTCACTGAAATTTTTCAAAGTAGAAATGATCTTTAAAGCCAAAGCCTTGTCACTTTTATGCATGTCATTCAATTAATTTTAAAAGTAACATAATGAAACTACTGTTTTCTACAGTGACTGCTGAATAGAAATACTTTCTATAATGTTTAGCTGGAATAACTGGAGTTTAACTTCTGCGGCTGTGTAAAAAAACAGATTTGCAGTATGGAAAGGGATAGGCAGGAGAGCTCTAATCTAAGATGCAGAAGGGTACTGTGGCTTCATAATGCACGTGTTAAGTGCTTCTTTAGAACTGTAGTAACTGTACAATACCTATAGAAATTATCCAAGTGAAAGATGCCACAAAACTGAAAATAAGGGTATGATCACGCAAAAATTAGGAAGTGGCTGCGCTCTCACAAAAACCATCCCTGTATCTTATTTTAAAAAAAGAATATGGTTACATGCAAAATTGCTTATTAACCGTGAAAACAGATAAATTAAGAAAAAATAGGGGTCTTTTGTGCAATAGAGGAGAGGAACATTTCGCCTCTTACTCAGCTTCTATCTATTTCTAGGGATTTTGCCATGGATATCCATGCTTATGGTAGGATGGGGCCTTGAGTGTAATACTGTACTGCTTCACTGTAATATAAGGGCCAGGAAATGTTCTGTGTTGTTAAATGCAAGGTTTTCATGGGTTTTGATGGTTAATATGGCTCTTTTTGCCATCACTCCTTTGTCAAGAAATGTTATATATATTCCCTAATTGTACAGGGTTTTTTTATATCTAGGAGTTGAGCTATTATTCAAGACTTCTGCTTGGTCTCACTTACTAATTGCAGTAGCCATAAAAAGCTCTTACTAACTGCAGATTGCCTGTCATTATAGTCAGTTTGTTGAAATCACTGAAGCATTTCTAAATTTATGACATCTGCAAGGATATAAACTCAAATACTTTAAAGAAGTTATGACTAGTCCAATAGGGTCCATCATAACTTGCTCATCAGGTGGCTTATTTCACCACCTGTTACATTTATTTTACTTTTATAAATCTACATAAATAATTGTTGTGTCTTCATGCCATGGTATTTCATAGCAGCTCATTTTTGTTGGAAAACCAAAAACCTTTATCTAACTTGAGCATTCAGACTCTTCTAAGAGCGTAAGGGCTTTAGACACGGATTTATGATTTATAACTTCAGTCCTCCCAAACACTGTCAGCAATGCCATTATGGTTCAATTAAAAGTCACCTATCAAAACAAAAACTGGCATGTGCCATATGACAAAAGCTTGTCCTGATAACACGAGCTGCAAGGAAAAATGATGAATTGCTGCTCTGTGAGGAGCAGAGCTATAGCCTAGAGTTTGCTGCCCCTGGTTTAATTAGGCAGGCAGAGATCCATCAGTGAGCTAGGATTCAGATTCTGCTGAAGGTTTCTTATCTCATGTCACAGGTATGTGTAAGGGTTTGGGAGGGAGGGAGGAGTTGGCTCCCCAGGTAAAGGAACATTATAGAAAATTTGAAAGATTTTATTATAAAGCAAAGGAGAGAAATAGATAAAAAGTGTTGGGAGAAATTTCCCTTTACTCCCTGAAAGATTATATAAGAAACATGAAAGCTTCCCTGCTCTAAGACTTTGCGTTAAGGGGACTAAAGTGCTCGTGTCTGTGAGAAACATGAAAACCAGTGAGTCAACAAATAAATCACACAGAGACTTTGAGACTGGACTGCTGAGTTGATATATCATCAGTTTTAATTACAAGGGGATAATATGTCATAAGATGGGGTTAGCACAGGCTCCTAATGAGTAATAGAAGTGATTTTTAGTTTGAATGTATACTTTGATATAAAACAGACTTTGGGTTTCTAGCTCTAAGATACTTAAAAGTTTTTTCTGGAGAAATGGTGGAAGAAGACAGCAGTCTAGATCTTAACAACACTGAATTCTGCATTTTATCTAAAAGCCTCTTGTTTTTTACGCCACTGCAATGTGTAGTACAGGCAGAGAAAGAACAATATAACCTAAAGATGTGAAACCTGAATTAAGATACTCTATGCAGAGTGGAAAGTAAGAATTTATGATAAGAATTGCAAATGAATGTGTTGTTGCTGAGATCAAAGGACATTCTCATATGGTAATGATGTTACACTTTCACTCAGCATGAGTTTGTGAATGCTCAGCTCCTTTTCATGGGAATTGTGTGGCTAACTCCTTCTTGGAAGAGCAGAGATTAAAAGCCAGCATCAGGCTGAATCAATGCATTTATGTTCTTTTACGACAGATTTAAATGTAGTCCTAAGATTTAATGAGTTTGAAATTGAATAGACTTGTTTCTTCTACTTACCTCTGGGTAGAACCTGTAGGATTATATTCTCTTCTGGAACATCACAGCCTGCCATTTGGTGTCTGTTCTGGGTGTTTCCTGCAGTCCTTCTGAGATTTTTTTTCAGATATTTTTATCAGATATTACAACAGTTTGCAGTTTTTTCTGATTTGTGTTTGCTTTTTGAAAGTGGTCCATGTGGAAAGTTCCCCCTCACTTGACAGCTCAGTTGTCTATTGGATAGCCAATGTCTCAGCAGGACAAGTCTCATTCCAGGGAAAGCTTTTTAAGTGGTGCCGAATCTTTACGAATACAGAGATGCTTCTCCCTACCAACCCCTCGTCTGACTGCCTCAGGTTGGAGCTGTTCATCTTAAGACCCTTCCAGTGCCTTATTTTTGGGCAGCAAAGGGAGGGGGCACTGAAATGGCAGGTGAGGAGTGGAAGACAGAGGGTGAATGGGCTCAGCTGCAGTAGTGCTGGCTGCTGGATGGAGCGCACCACCGTGATTTGCTTTGATGGCAGTCCCCATTAAGTATTTAAAAGATTTTGATGGCAGTCCCCATTAAGTATTTAAAAGATTTTCTTGTTTTGAGTAGAGCTGGACAGAATCTTTCTGAGGGAATATTTCTCAGTTGGAAAATGCTGATTCCTTTAAATTGAAATCTTTTGTGGAAATGCAACAACCTGAAGAGAAATTTCACTAAAAAGTTAGACTGCTCCATTTTGACTTCTCAGAAACAGCAGTAGAATTTTTAATTAAAAACAAAACAAAAAACCTTTATGAAATGAAAAAAAAATATATATACAATTCCATTGCTTGCAAATATAAAAACTGAAGCTGATATGAATTATTTTTTTTCACAAAAATGAATTATTTTGAATTATTTTGAATTATTTTTGCACCTGCAGACCTCACAGACTTTTGAGCTTCTTCTAACAGTGTCCAATAAAATAGTTTAGGTCAAGGGATGCTTTCATGACTCACTTTGTGTTTGTCCTCTTTGATGATGATCTGTAGAAGCGTTTCTAGCTGTTTTTATAATCTCCAAGGTCCAACTTCTTGGTTGAAATGAGCTCCTGGTAGTTTCACACCAGAAGTTTCTTTAAGGTTTATTTTTATTCCTATGAGGCAAGGAATCTCCTCACAGTTCTCCTGTTGAGAAGCTCTAAGTGTGTCTCACCCCACACCCTGTTGTTCTTGGGGAGATGCTTGTAGAGGTAAGAATCTCTAACAGACTTTTTGTGGCTGGATGTTATAAGACTTTTCTCCACAAACAGCAAAATTAGAGACACGTCTAGTGAAAACAGAAGGGATTGTTCAGCTTAGTGAGCACATACTATGGGCTTGACTACGATGCTAAAGCAGAAGTCATTGCAAAGTCAGCCTTTGCTGGTTGTTGCTGAGTCCCAGACACCAGCAGCAGCTGACCTTATGGTGAACAATGAACATAAGCTGAAGCACGGTATAAAGATCGGGAAGGAAAACGAGAGTCATTCTTTCTTGCACGAGGAGAAAAGTTACAATGGGAGGTACAGCTACTGCTCTCATCCCTCCCTTATGCTAGCACATTGCTCCAAGGACATTAGAGAGATGAGCTCCGTGAGCCATGATAGCGAATGCCAGGCATGCTGGAGAGGAACTGGATGCATCATTTGCTTACTTCTGGCACCTCTTTGGATGCCTGGAGAGGAGCTGTGCCGTTCCCAGTTTTCTCAGGGGAGCTGTGGATCTGTTCCTCTCTGAGCAGTACAAGGTAGCCCTCCCCGACTTGAACATTATGAAAACTCTTTCTAAAAATAATTATAAACAATTTAAAGACTCGCATAGATAGAGATTAAGCTGCTGTCAAATACAGCCATTTCTCCTAATCTAAGAATTTTAAAATTCTTCTTCTTTATTACAGACAACCTTATAGAGCTGGGCTGTTCCATGTAGACAGGTATTTGTGGAATTTGCCCTGAAGCGGTTTTAGGATTGCGAAATGCAGCTTCTGGAGACCTGCCTGAAGCAACCACGTCAAGGAAAAAAAACAAGAGAAAGCAAAGTGGAGCTTCTGCCTTGTGCTGCCTTAGCTCTGCCTGAGAGTACAGAACGAAAGGGAAAGAGCACGAGAGCTTCAGCCTGAGCTACCCCGACCTCAAAAGGGACCAGGACCACCCCCCGTTCCATTTCCAGCTGCTGAGTCTTAGAGAGACAGTAACAATTTTGGACACAGATATGGAGTACAATAAAATTTTGTGTTACACAGGACATTTGCCTATAAATATGAGTGTTTGCCATCTCTTTTTACTTTGAGCAAATACAGCTGAAAACGGGAAACATCCAGTTTAACATCCCTATTTAACATCATTGTTCAAAAAGGATTGGAGTTTTTAACATTTACATTTATCTGTGAGGTAAACAAATTTTTTGACTGATGATATTTCAACAGAATTTCTTCTTCAGCCTTTTCCCCTGAAAATGTCTCTACATAGCCGGTATAACCTACTGTTCTACTTCCCAGGGCATTCTTTTATTAAATGCACCAATAGCAAGAATAGAACAGTCGCATTTAGCTTAAGGTTTCTTTTCAAAATGATAATTCTTAGATATTTTCTTTCCTTTCCCCTTAGAATGTCCTACTTTGTGCTGGTATTTTTTTAACAACTGCACTATATTGCGCCATTTTTGTCATCTCAAAAATAAATAATGGATCTTCCATTGATCAGGTACTAACAGATAACAGTGAAAATCTATCCTTAAAATCGGGATGATTTTTAAAATGCCATTATTATTTCTTCTTATATCTAACTAGAGACGAAAATTAATTAAGTGAAAGCATCGCCTGATGTAGCCATATTGAAATAAGGCTAAAGGCCTTAATGTTTAATAGAATATACAACATACTTTTTGCGAGTTTAGGCTATGATAATATTGCCTATAGTTGTGTTTCTAAGAGTTTGAAAGAGCTGGTTCCATTCTAATCTTCTAGGTTCTCCGTGGCATTTTAATTTCTGTTAAGAATTCTGTGAATGTTTAATTTCTTGTTTTTCTATTAATATATTTCTGGAATGTTTATAAAATGTGACGTCATTCTTGTTTGAGATGGCTTGGGTGCACGAGACTAGACCATGCAACCTGCACATGTAAGACACAGCAGTTGGTTTGAATATCAAAAATAAAAGAACACAGTTTTTCTGCGTGTATTGAACCAAAGACAACAGTTTCCCTATATCAAAAGATGGAATTGACTGCATAGATAATATCTTCAAAAGTGGCATTTGTGATCTTATCCTTTCATCACTTCCAAATGTATTAGTGCCGCTAACTCTTGTAGTATGGTTATAATCCATACCATGAAGATAGATTAGGAAGTTAATAAGGACATCCCCCGCAACTGGATCCACAGTGGGCCAAATTTACGATGAATACTGTTTTGCAAGGAAGTTGTGATGTAAAGTCCATAGAAAAGGGACATTGCTAATGCTGCCTAATTCAAGGTGTGGAGTTCTATGATACAATTTTAAATAGTTTTATTTAATGAACTAATAAAAAAATGACCCTCTAAGCTAATAGATGAAATATGTTTATTTAAATATTTGTTTACATATCTTCTGCTTTGCTTAAATATGAATTAACAGCATTCCATGTAAGAGTAGGGATTATGTAATTTGAAACAGAGTAAAAAAAATAATTCTTTGAGCTGTATGCAGAATTTAAGTACTAGTCAAATACTCTGGATAAAGGTAAATCCATGGTTATAGGAAATACTTAAAAATGCTGACTGCAAAATAACTTCTAGAGTTAAGGTTTAATAAAGTATATAAAATACAATTGATTAACAGTAAAAATATACAAATTCATTTTAAATATCAGGAGATATTTTTTAAGACAATTGACAAAACATCCAAATTTTTGTACCAAAGAAAAAAAAAAGCTGGCTTTTTCCTGTCAAGATATTTATCATTTATTTGGTAATCAGTTGCACATCATGGACGTGAGTACATCAAGTATGTGGAAGACTTGAGGTCTTTAGCATGGCTACGCACTCCTCTCTTAAATGGGAATGTACCAGATAAATGTAATGTTCCTTTTGGGATGAATGAGTGTGAATCTGAGCAATGTGTCTGGTTAGACAGGTTCTCTGTACTGTTATCTTTTTGTGCTGAAAATACTCCTGGAAAGGAGTTAAAAATTAAGAACTGTGCCAATTCTCCGTTTCATACAGCACTAACAAAAAGGCTATTAAAGTTTTAATATTGTTAAAATTTTAGCACCCTGGTATATGTGAGATGGTGAAAACCATATGCTGTACTAAGTACAGTGGTTTCATAAACATTGATTTATCATTTATTAGTGGAATTTTCTCAGCTTTTTTGCTTAATTCTCTATGATGATTTTGATATTGTGCTTGATTATCTTAGAGGTCTTCTCCGAGCTGAAAAATTCTATGATTCTATATAGAATTTTTGTTGAATAACAAAATCTTCGGAGTCTATACAGCCTAATTTGTGAAGGCCAAAATGTTCCTGCCATAGCCCATTTTGGCAATTAAAGTTGTGTGTATATATGTAGTTTGTGAATCAGGATCTGTGTAGACAGAATTTGCCATAAAGCATGGCAGAAAGAATTGGACAGCTGAATTATATATACCTGGTGTGATTTGATCACTGCTCTGATGCAAGAAAATGCTTATTTTTAGCAATTACTCTGTTCCCAAATAGATCTGAACTTGACTGTAAGCTGGTACAGATGGTCTTTTTTTGGAAATCCAGATGCCAGTAAATAGCTTTTCAAGCCCCCACTGCAATCTCCCAACAAAACACACAGGAGTTTATTGTTCTTTTGAAGTTTCTTAGCTGGGTGAATTTATGCCATAAATTCACAACTTCAGGCACCCATGTTTGTACCACAGTCACTGTGAGTAATTGATGGTGCTTACAAGTTTTGATGATTTACTACCTGGGCAGGCAAATTTGTAGAATGTCATGTATTTTTTAGGCAAAGATTTATTTAAAGACTGAAATTTATCCAGATCTTCAAAATGATAAATTTGGTACAAAAATATTTTAACAAAGCATTGCTTGTCTCTCTCTGTATGAAGTGTACTATTGCATTCTAAAAGAACAGTAATTCCAAGGAGCAGAAAGCACTTTAAGTAAGCACAAGAAAAATTATACAGTCTTGTAACAGGATCCCTTATACACCAACTCCAGTGTTCGGTTAGGTATTTTGGGGTTTAAGGCCCGAGTAGTTTGTGTTGCTTTCCAGCAGACTGTCCTCAAGCTATATGTCATTTGATGTACATTACTCTTGTCTGCAAAAATACATATTCTGATATAAGTGCCTCACAGTTATACTCCTAGGAATAAAGAATAAGAATTCCACTCAATAATACAAAAATAACCAGCTCTTCGGAATACATCAAAACTGCTGTTATTAACTTAAGGGTTTTCATTTGCAGTTTAAAGGAAAAACTTGACCTGTCGATCAGTGATAACTGTTCAATATCACCCAGTAAATGAGGTTATTTTGGAGAATTAAAGTATTGCTTAACAGTGTGAGGATTCAGCTAAGCTGCATCTCCCATAATTTCCTTATCTATCCTCTGTGCCAGGCTACCAAGCACTGGCTGGTTTTTATCTATAGGAATGGTCTACCTTCTTTCATGTTTCTTTTCATAATTTATCTTTGTGTCTTGCTCATAAATACCCCTGAACAAGAAAGAGAGGGGTTTCCTGAGTATGGTTTTCTGATGGTATGAAGAAAAAAAAATTAGTCAAGTGACTTAGTCTACTTCCTTCCCACCCCTGGAAGTGTTCAAGGCCAGGCTGGGTGGGGTCCTGTATGTTGTTTTTCAGCAGTGGTAAAAAAAAACAGGCTTGAAAGATAGCTGGCATTTGTAATTTGCCTTAATTTATTTTGTGTATATTTACTTAATGATGTTAAGTATACAGTTCAATTTTTTTTAAGTCCTATTGCTTTCCAAAAAGAAAAAAACTAATGGTGGGAATGTGTATTCAGCTCTGATTTGTCAGAGAGCCAGAAGGAGAAAGGGCCGGTTTCAATAATCAATGGTGCTGGCTTTGAGGAAGCAGCAGAAATAACACACGAAAAATGATTAAAACAGATTTTGAGGGCTAAAAAACAATAGGAAGGCTGAAAAAAAAAAAAAAGTGTTATTGTCACTAAGTAGCCTGAGTTAATTTGTTAAAGTACTTTCCAGCACAAGGAAAGTGCAGAGTAACTGTCTTAATGTTCTAATTAAAGCCTCATCCCTTACCAGCAAAAAAAGAATCTTTTAACTGAAAGATGGTTTAATGACCAGAATGTGATGAAATACATACCCAGGTTAAAAGATATCCAGATTATCAAAACATTGCTTCTGTTTACAGGCTTGGTGCTCAGGTCCTGCAATTGATCAGAGATCAGCATTAATAAACATCTTTTTGACAGGAAACTGTACAGCAAGTTATTGAATGCAAGTCAAGATTTTGTTTACATAAAAACAATGTAGAATAAGAAATATTTTTAAATGGTAGCAAAGAAACTCCCACAACAATCAAAACTGAATAATAAGAGTGTTATCCTGTGTCCCAGTTCTCATTAATTGCACTAATAATGTTTTTTAGGAATCCATAAGTATCTGTAGAATAAGCTAAGAGAGCACACAGCCAACAGCTAAAAGGGAAAAAAAGTATTTCGTTTTACTGCCTTTTGGAAAAACTTTGCCATTGCACTTCTCATATAACAGCTATTAGACTGAAGGGTCAGGGTATGAAAGAAACCTTAAAGATTGTCTATTCCCACCCTCTGCCATGGGCAGGGATATATTTCCCCACATTAAGTTGCCCAAAACCCCATTCAGCTGCCCTTGAACACTAAAAATTATAGGGCATCCACAGCTTCTCTGGGCAACCTTGTTGCCTTAGGTTTTAACTTTTATATTTTCCAAATTCTGTACTGCCTAGTGTGTAACTCTGAAGTTTCTTGTAGCCTGTTAGCTACTGTTCTCTCATGCTGGTTAGACATAACAAAAACCCTCTCCAAGCTTGCTCTTCAAGGACACCCAGACTGTCCTAGGCCCAAAAATGTGTAAACTAACATCTTAGGAGGGGGGGTAAGCTTGGAGTAGTTACATCATTTACTGAAGTTTTATTTGGAGAATTAACCCTGATATGCAAATGAACCAAACTTATAAAAATGTGAAGAACCCGTGACCCGGGGTCCATCTTGGGAGTAGTGTTTGGCCTGCCCAGGGTGTACTTTGAAGGCCCTTCAAATAAATATCTACCTTTATTCTCTTATTCCTGTCTAGTCTCTGTTTTTAGGTGGCTGCTTCAGGCATCAGCCTGTCCCACCTGCATCTCACCACGCTCATAATGACAAATATGTTCCGTATAGCCAGTCTAAATCTATCCTCTTTCAGTTTAAAACAGTTGCTCCTTGTCCTGTACCTACAGACTTCCTTAAGAAGTCTCTCATTTGTTGAAAGGCTGATAAAGGGTCTCACTGGAGCTTTATTCTTCCCCAGGCTGAATGGGCCCAGTCTCAGCCTTCACAGGAGAGGTGCTACAGCCCTCTGACCATTCTTGTGGGCCTCCTCTGACCCTTCTTTAATAAGTCTGTGTCTGTCTTGTGCTGGGGGACCCCAGAGCTGGATGTAATACTCCAGGTGGAGTCTCATGAGAGCAGAAAATCCCATATTTACAGAAGCGCTAAGATCATGTCTAAGATGTGATTTTTATTGATTCTTTATATATACCATAGGTGAAAAGACAAGAGTGTCGGGAGAAGGAAGTACGTTTTTTGAAATAAATTGACTTTGTGGCTATTGCAAAGTAAAGAGTTTGCTTATTTTTATAGACTGCAGAAAGGTTCTCAGTATGAGCTGATCAAGAGCTAATCAGATCAATGAGCCAGTCCAAGAACTGCATAACAAATTGAACTGGCTGCTTAAGCCAACACCTGCGCACACCGTACTACAATGTTCTTCAGTAAGAGCCTTTCTCCATATAAAGTTAGCCAAATACCTATTTTGGGAGAAGAGTCTGTATCTGCAAACCAGAGAGAGGGAGAGGAGTTAGCACTGTTGCTTGCAATAGACTGACCACTTGCATGGGCACCTGCAATGATCTGGTACAATGGCATGGAGAGAAGATCAAATTTTCACATCAAAAGTGGAAAATAACATTTATCTGGTCGTAAACTGATACCCAATGCACAGATAATTGTGTTTCAGTGTTTGTCAAAGTATACGAAGCTCCTAAATTCAACTCAGTCAAAATAAATGCCAGTATTATGAAATCCTCTGAAACACTTTTACCAACACAAGAAAAGTCACTGACAGTTACTTTTCTGTACAGATGGCTGCTTTAAGTAACTATGTGTCATACATAATGAAATATTGCTGAAGATTTTTCTCATGACGTAATTTATGTTTTCTTTATTTCACTCGTTATCAAAAAGGGGATAAGATATATGCTTTGACTCAAGGTCTGCAGACTGCAAGATTTCTTGTTAAATGGGGCAACTCTCCAATGCTTGTGAATTCCAAGGGAAAAAAACCAGCTTCTTAACCTTTCTAAAGGGCTCTAGATGATAGATAATTCTTGTTACATAAAGATGCCACAGTAGTGTTGCTGGAGAAGAAGGAAAACGTGTGGTTTGTGTGAACTTATGCATGTAAATACACTCATGCACGCTGATGTATGGGTGTTCTGAAGGAAGACTGGTTGCTGAAACTTGAGTTCTTGTACATATCTAGTCTGTATTCCCAGAGAAAAGCAGACAGAAGCCAGGTGCCTGCATTGTATATACTCTGTATATACAAAGTATAATTTGGTTTGCAATAGCCCTCTGAAATTAACAGAGACTTCTTCTCTAATAGGTCTGCGATTAATCTTGGGTCATCTGACCTGCCATTGTTGTGCAGCAGGTGTAGCACTAGCAGTTTGGCCAGTGGGAAACCTCACAAGGTATTTGTAAGGCAAACACTGTAGCTACAAGCTCCCTGCATTCTTGCCCGGTTGGAGTATTGTAGTAAGAATGAATAGAAGATCACTTAAATTTTTAGAAATGGAAGATTAGGGACTCTGTAGATCTTCTGTTCCTCAGTATAGTTTGTAAGTCTACATTTGTAAAATTTTCTAAGGAATTATCAGGTAATGGATTTGTAAAATTTTCTAAGGAATTATCAGGTAATGGTTGTTTGGGGAAATAAAGTTTTTCAAGTGTTAAAACCCAGCAGAAGGGATTTCTTATTAAGCCAGTCCAAGTTGCAGTGCAAAAAGAATAGGGAAAGTTAATGTATTTCTACAAATATACAGCACTAGGAAAGAATAATTACCTGTGAGAGATTTCTAGGAGTGTGTACATGAACCTCTCAAGATAAGCACTTCCTCCTTCAGAAGCTTCAAATAAAATAAAAGAAAATAAAAAATCCAGCTCCACAGGCAAACTTCCTCTCAGAAATCTCTTTACAAAACCTACCAGCTTTTGTCTCCTATCTAGAAAACTTTAAATCTCTTCCTTTGACTCAACAAAATCCTACAAAAAATTCTAGCCTTTTCACAGGTGTTCAAAAGGGCCTTTGCTAAGCTAGAATGTCATAAATGAGTCTTGTCTTGGAGACTCTGAGTATGATTTAGATGTCCTCTCTTTAGGCTGCATCTTTCCCTAATGGAATTTCAGATTATGTTGAGTTAACTGGCATGGATCACACTTGAAAATGTTCACCCTGCCAATTCTGCTAAGCTATGAAATGTGGTTTATTATATGAAAACAGCATTCTATCATGATATTATTATACTATTATGTCTTTTTTTTTTTTAATTGTGAAATACTAACAAATATATCAGGCGCTTTGCAGAAGGAACAAATATCTGAAGAAATTATAAAGGAAGCAATACTTTAAATATTTAATGAGAAATAACAAAAATTTAAACAAGAAAGCAGTGCAGCCTGGCTGTTCGGGAGATACACTTGCATTTAGTTAACAAAACTCTACCCTGAGGAAGAAATCATTGTATTTAGGAGGAAAAAGCCTCATATTTTGCACATGCTTGGTTCAACTCAGGTTAATCTTTTCTGAGGGATGTGTTGTTTTTCAGACACTCAGAACATTATAGTTGTGTCACAAACCATGCCACCTTAGCAATTACATTCCAGATAGTAATTGGGGTGTACTTCCCCAAGGTTTTGAAGAAAAGCTGGTCAGCAAAGCCTCCAGAATGGAGGAAAATACTCAATACTCTAATCACAGTGGAGTTACAGGTAGTGACACTGGTGGGAACCTCAGCCTTTAAAGCAAGCAGACCTTCAGCACCTGTCTTCAGAACTAAATCAACTGCCTGTGAAATATCTACTCCTGATGTCCTGAATGCAAAGGCACAATGTTATGGCTCTGGTTTTGGGATCTCAGACCTATCACAGAGGCTGTGGCAGCAGTGCAGAGGTTCCCCAAAGCATCTTTCCAGTGATAAAAGGCAGTTTTGTGGCTTTGGTTCCCACTGGGAACAGTGAAGGAAAAGAAATTTATTGCATTAAAACCAACTTATATAAACACAAAAATACCTTTTTTAGGGATCTGGAGTACTGTGTTTTGTCCTCTGAGATGTGGAAAACACAGCAGTAGCACTGTCTGAAAGTATGAATTTTTGAAGAAAACTCTGTAGAGAAGGGAAGTGAAAAGATTTCAAAACCAGCTTGATGTTTGGGGGTTTGCATTTTCATTTGTTCTGCTTTTGCACATATTGCAACCCTTAGTGAAAGCTGGTGTCCATGTTAGCAATTTGAATTCCTTTACAGAAAACCACAAAAAGTTTCCATGTAGTGCTCTTCCATTTTCAGTCTCAGTGTTACATGATCAAAGTCAGCCCTTGCTCTCATCCTGGTTTAGATTTCTATTGTTCTGTGAGTGCCATTATGTATTTGTCACATGTTTCACATGCCTTTGTTGTCACCTTTTCTCGTTATCACTGTAGGGATCAGTGCACACAGGTGGTTGTTTCTGAAATGAAGACTTCAGCCTTTCCCTAAATTTCACCTGGGACTACTCAGATGAGTTTTCTAAAGAACCATAAAGTTGTATAATTATGCTTTCTGATCTTTGTATTATTATGCTTTCTGATCTGAATTTCATCCAGATTTGATCTTCCATTGCTCGACTCTGTCTCTCTTTTATTTCTAGTGAAGTGATAACTAGTTCTGATGCCCACACCAGCTTGATGGAGCCAAGGATCAGTGAGAGCCAGAGGAGGGACGCTGCCTTTTGTGACTTGTAGAGGCTCTAGCACAGAATCTTTCTTTGGCTTTACAGAAACTGTCATAGGAAAATCCATGCTAGGAAGAGAAGTCTGAATCACAGATTTACACTTGTGCAGCCTGACTCACTTTATTTTCATTATTTTGGGGTTCCCCACCCTTGCTCCTGTTTGCAGCTCAGTTTGCCTTTGTAAGGGATAAAATAGTGGTTGCTGGATAATAATGGATGAAATAACAAGCTGGTTAATAGAGGGTGCCTTTCACTACTGTTCTTGAACCAGGTGTGGAACAAAAATTAAAACCACATAGCATTTCTACTAGATTTTGATCCAAGAATTTTAGTTCCATGTATTAACTCAGGCTAATATTCTTCTTAATAATGGACTTAATATTGCATTAAATGTTTTCATCTATTAGTGAATAAATCACAGGTACTCTAGAGTTCCTCTTTCACTCAATTGCATACTGCAGATATCTAAAAAAATAAATGGGTGTAAATAACAGGTAAATGATGAGCCAAAGCCAATTTACAGGAGCAAGGCAAAGTCAAACTCAGATTTTGTGTCATGATGTGGTAGATTTTAATATAAAAAATCTTTCACTGAACTCTACATATTTTGTACGCAGGGATAGGAGGCTCCCAGGATATATTATAGCACCTTCCAGCATCTAAAGGGGACTACAAGAGAGATTTGGAGAGAAGCTTTAAATGGGCAGGTAGTGATATGGAAAAGGGGAATGGCTTTAAACTTAAATAGGACAAGTTTAGATCAGCTATTAGGAAGAAATTCTTCACTATGAGGGTGATGAGACAATGGAAGAGGTTGCCCAGAGAAGCTGTAGATGCCCCTGAAATTGTTCAAGCCCAAGTTGGATGGAGCTTTGAGAAACCTGGTCTAGTTGAAGGTGTCCCTGCCCAAGACGGGGGAGTTGGAACTAGATGGTCTGGAAGGTCCAGATCAATTCTGTAATCCTCTGATTTGTAGATGTACAGGCATATATTTAGGACAAAAGAGTTAAGTTGCACACAGGTACAGAGAAATAGGCACATGCCCAGTTCCTAGGTAGTATCAGTGAGCTGGCAGCACAGTGTTCCCCATGAAAATACTAAATTGAGAGCATTATGTTGCCCCTGGCATTCACTGACTGGCACGCTCGTGCTTCTCGGAGTAGGGTGTTTTGTTTACCTACTCATGTCTGTGTGCATGGTTTTTAATTCTGTTGCTCTAGTATTCATGACAGAAGACTCGTTCATCTTACCTGTGCATTAGTATACTTCCCAATCAATGAGCATTTTAGGAGGCAAAGAGAGACAATGTTTCCTAAAAAAATAAATAAATGCAGGATTGCTGTAGTGCACTGATGTGCAGTGGTACCACACATTGCACAGATGTGCAGATGCATCTCCATGACTCCACCAACCCTCCAAGCCAGCTGTGAGACAGTGGCACTCCAGAGGCTGTGCATATACTTGATTCTTAGTAAATGTTCTCTGGGTTTACAGTCCAGGGAATGGGGAAAACTTACTGATCTTTTTTTAAAGAGAATATACCCTGAGTTTCCTTTTCAAGAAAAGCATTGCTATACAAGACAAAAGGCACTGATGATTCTTTTGTTAGTCACATTATAAAAGCAGCTCCTAACAGTGTATCTCTTGCTGCTGTCCTTAAGAGTAGACAAATAAAAGCATGAACACTGCCATGCTGGCGCTCAGCAGCACCAGTCTGGAAAAACACACAGGCCCTATATCAATTTCTGCTTTTCTAGTGTTATTTAGTTCATTTAATCAAATAGTTGAAGTCCAAATACATAACACTACTTACAGCTAAAATATTTGGCAAAGTGCTGCTACAGCCTGTTCAAAGTGTTTTAAGCAGTTAAGCACTCAAAGGGTACATAACAAGGTATATACTCAAATGTGTACATAAATTAGATTTAAGAACATGGAGCTCTACAGGTTTTGGAATGCTTGTTAAACTGCTGCTTTCTCTGTTAATTAAAAGCTCCCACTGCCAGTTTGTTCCTGTTTTATTAGAGTCCTCCAGTGTTTGGAACCTCTCCATGAACAAGTAAATATAAGCAGTCTTTGCATCTGTGTGCATATATATATATTAAAATATATCTTTTGGTAAGACAATTCTTTGCTTATTAATCTGCCACCAAATGCTAATCTACCAGAATGTAGTTGTTTCTCCTCATAAATTTCTTACAAAATCTCACCAATATAGTCTGATGCAGGATTCGCTATGCAGATATTAACCAACACACATTTTTGATAAGAATTTTCTATCAGGTGTTTTAGAACTGCACGTGTTTTAAGCATTTTTTTTAAGTGTATATTATTTCTATATCACAAATAAAATAAATTTTCTTGTTTTCCTGTAGAATATAAAAGAATAAATGTAGACTATTACTCACAATAACAAGATACTGTGTTACACACAAACACTAGGGGTCTAGAACTGATCTTTTCAGGTACATCCATAAAAGTATGATAACTGGGGTTCTGGTTTATATTTAGCAGAACATATGGAGACATCAAGCATTTTTGGCAATAAGGGTGATTTATGTTTCATATTCCAAACAGGAAAACGTTCCGTTGCTGAGCAAAGGTATGGTGGATTGTACTGCATACGATGTGAGAGACTGGAGAAAAGGATTACTGGCTCAAAAAACCCAAGTGTGCGTATGGGAGGGGACAGGGCAAGTTCTGCTCTGTGGGACATGTGCTGCTCCACACCTGACCCCCTTGGAGTCTCGAGTCCAACCCAGATCTGTTGTCAGTCAGTGGCTCACTGGAAGCAGAGCCCCAGAGCCCACCCCTGGAGCCCCAGTCTAGCCCCAGAGCAGCTGGATGACCAGAAGGCCCACCCTGGGAGGAGGGGGTGGCCACAGGAGGCCAGAGAAGACAAAACCCATCACACAAGAGTTGCAGGTGTCCCTGTGGTCCTTGGATTTTATGGCAGATGACACCATGCTAGGATTGAAGGTGGTAGCTGCATCTTGCTTTCCTTTCTCTCTTTTTCTCTTTCCTTTTCTATTCATGATTTCTTCTTTAAATCTGGGTAATTTAAGGTTGGATGGGTCATAGTTTGCTAAGTCAATGCTTTGTGAAAGGCTTTGTCTTAATTGAAATTTTTGTTTAAAATTTTGCCAAGCTCCTGATCTTCTAAAGTTTGCCAGTAAAATTTGGGGTCTTTTAAACTCCTGAGAACTTTTGTTGAGTTCTCCTTCATGCCACCTCAGGGAAAGAGAAGTACCTTAAGCCCCTTTTAAATAACCTCACCAAGTGAGGAGCTGGGCTCAACAGTGGTAGAAAGGGTGATCCAAAGATAGTGTTTATTGTAACACAGTGGTGTTATTTATGACTATTAGACCTGCCATCTTTTGTGAGTGTGTGGGGTTTGTTGATTTGGCATTTTTTTCCCCAGGTGTCTCAACTGGAAGATAAAATAGATGGACTTGTGCTGGGAAGTCAGGTGAGATAACAAGAACACTAATGTCTGGGATATATACTAAAGTATTAGATAGAAACATGGGTAAGTTTAGGTCTGTCCTTGTTCAGTGACAGCAGTGGTGCTACAGAGGAGCCTGTGTGAATGCCATTTTATCTGCCTAATTCTTAGCAATTTTTTTAATATTTGCAGAATTTATTTTAAAAGAAAGGTAAAATAACATCTTCCCACACACACAAAATACTTTGCTTATATCTTACCTCTGTGGGAAAATGTAGTTTCAGAGATTACAACTTTGTTTGCAATTCAAAACTCGAATTAAGGAAATCTCTGCCAAAATATGTGCAATAAAGTCTGAAAAGCACAGAGGCACATCCTTAGACTTAACAGAGGACACCTCACATGGTTACCTTAAATACAGTGACATAGAGATTAGCTGGACATTTTCAATTTGCACAGAAAAAAAGAGCTTTATTTATGAGAAATTTGTAATCTTCTGGAACTTGAGATTCCTTTACATGTACTTTACTGTGGTTTGCACATTTTTTGACAATTAGTGTTGAGAAGTTTCTATGTAAAGTACTAATATAATTGCTGTTTCTCTTCTTAAAATAGCACTTTTTGATAGTGTGGTTTGTGTAGTAGGCTTTTAATAATAATTTGAAAGGCTTTGGAAAAGAATTTAATGAAAATTTGGGCTGTCAAGGAGTATTGTCAATCTTTGATTGACTTGTGTCCTATTTCTCTAGTTACAAGCTCTTTGAATGGCCCCTTATGGGTGTCTAAGTCAATTTAGATTTTTGGTTTTAGTTTATCCTCACGTATAATCACAAACAGAAAAATAATTTTAGTATTTAAATCTATTCTAAAACTGTAATTCTCATAAAAATAGATTTACTATCTTGTATGGTAAACTTTATAGAGAAAATGTTAGTTGTAGTGTTACAGATGACAGTCTGCCATAAATAATGGCTTTCATCCGTCAACCGAAGAAATTTTAGTTTGCAGGTAAACCAGCTCACATGAAACAATTATTTTCCCATACATGTGATGGAAGAATTACCAGGAAAGCCAAATTAATACACAAAATTTGAAGGAAAAAACCTAACATTGAGCACTCAAGGAAACAAGTCCATAAAAACTAGGAGTTTATGTCCAGGATCTTTCTGAACTTTCAGTCCAGAGATCTGGTTTTCTTTGAAATTATACATCACTGTCCAGGACCTTAATTACGTTATTTCATAATTTTGTATGTCTCCTGTCATCTTTTTTACAGGTTGTGCCCCCTAAGACAATGGCATAAATTCATTTTGGAAATAGTGACCAAAACCAGTGATACACTGAGTAAGAAGAAATACTGGAGAGAACTTCCTGTAGTAACAACCACACCAATCAGTGCAATTGGCTCCAGTACAACAAAGACAATATATTTGGGCAAAGATTTTTCCTACTGAGATCCAATTCTTCATAAATTCCCTATAATTTCTCTGAGAGTACCCAAGGCTTGTCCTCCATAGGTTATAGTATCTTCCATCTTTTGTAAACCCCATGTGCCTTAATACATAAATACCTGATTATTGTAACTAAGTGGGAGGCAGAAATGTTTGGGAAAAAAAGATTAATTCATATTTAAAATATTTAGATTTTTTTTCTGCAATTATGCTGGTAAAAACTCTTAGTAAAGATGACGTTTTAAATTGGTTTCTTCTTGTCACAGAGTCATCCTTTGAATTCAGTGGTGCAGTAAGACACTACCTGACACCAGTGATGCACTGGTATTTGAACCTGCAGCTGCTGTAGGGTACACTTTTGGAGCTGTGTACATGTATTTAGTAGCAGAAAGATGGCCAATTCAGCCAGTTCTGAGACACAAGCTAGAATATTCCTAGAAGAGAGGAAAACTGAACAGGAGGGTATCCACTATCATTATTTTACTCATAGGATCAAAGAATCGTTAAGGCTGGAAAAGACTTCTGAGATCATTGAGTCCAACTTTTGACCAAACACCACCTCCTCAACTAAACCATAGCACTAAATGCAACATCCTGTTGTTTCTTGAACGATTCCCAGGATGGTGACTCCACCACCTCCCTGGGCAGCCTGTTCCAATGCTTAACCACCCTTTCAGTGAAATTTCCAGATCCACAGCAAACTAATTCCAGACAGACAACTGGCAGTGTTCCCCACCTGCCTTCTCTGTGTTCATTCTCATCTGTTGCTTGTTGCGTTGTTTTAGTTCCTTTGGTGCTCTAGTTTGGGAAAATACGATTGGGTCATAAGCAAGCGTGAACAGTCCTCCAATTCAAAAAATAAACTCTCATTTTTCTTCAGAGAAGTACATGCAGTAGGTTTATACCAAACTCACATGAATATGCATGCATTTTTTATGTGGATATGTGCAAATATGTATCCATATGACTTGGGGGCTAAATTGGATAAACACTTGAGTCTTTCTCAAGCTTTATAGGTGTCAAAAATCCCTTTAATGTGCTTCTCCTTTCATTTCACTACTGATTTGTCTCTGCCTTTTATCACTTTTTATCTGTTTCTCCATCTGCCAGTGCTCTTACAGCAACAAAAGCCCAGTTGTCTGATTCTCAGTGCCGTGGAGACATCAGACAAAATGAAAGTTGGTCAAAACTTGGGTGTTGGCTGCAGCTGCAGCTCAGGAAAATGAGGCTACATGATGAGTACAAACTTACCAGCCCTGGCCTCAGGGCTTGCTGGGACTCTCCTTGGCTAGAGTTCATTGTAGCTTGTTTCTGCTGTGACAGCATTTGTCTTTCTGTCACAAGATTATTACCTGCCTTGTTCAAGCTTATCTCCATGCATAGCAAATGTGGTCAAGATCTAGCAAACCTGTACAGTCTCTACAGAACAAGTGAAAAAACCCTTTTCTGATAGCTGAGGCTGTGGCATGCTGTTGTGTATCTGTAACAGTGAAGTGGTGATGATCATCAAGCTGTAGCTGGGATCCAGTGGGGAAAAAACTACAAGTAAGAAAATTGCTTGAAGAAAACATGAAAAAAAATAGCCCTGGGCAGATCCAATACTGAAGAGAAAGAAATCCCACCATAAATGTCACATTCCTCCCAGCAAAGCCCTCAGGATGCTACTAATGTATTGATTCCCCTCCAAATTCCTTGATGGGTACTGTGGATTTTAGGATCCAGATGGTCACCCTCAAGGATGAATGTAACACTGAAGGAAAAGGATAGATACCTGAAAGTGAAAGTATAGCTAAATAATTTAAAAATATTATTAATGAAGGAGTTTTTTTTTTTATTCATTTGTACAGCGACAGCAGTGCTGTAACTGGGCTAATAGCAAGTACTCATTGCATTTTGATTTGACTATAAAGACCCTGAAGTATCCAGAAGTACTTGGATCCACTTGAAATTCATATTGCCTTTCATCCATAACAAGATCTTGAAGTGTAATACTGTTATGTTACTGATTTGTGCAATAAAACAGCAAACTTCAGGGGTATGATTGAGTTGTCGAAACACAAGACGTCTCATATCTCTTGAAATCACTTGCTGTCTCTGAGACATCTCTTGTAGAACACTGACAAAGTAAAATCAAAGAAGATTCATGTTATACCAGAACTCAACAGGGAAGCTGAGTGGGATTCCCATGGATGTTTACCATGGCATCAGGTGCTGATATCTCAGGAAATGCATTGCATTTTCATGACACATTACGTAAAGGCAAAATCAGGAAAGCAAAGACTCAGTGTGGGTTTTTAACTTACCATAGTCCCTGGTGTGCTGTACATTTCACTGGGAAGCTTTACAAAGTATGGCATCAGCCAGCAGCTTTTCAGAGCTGGCTCTTCAGAGCTGGCCAAAGATCAAGGGATTGCAGAGGTGAAAGCATGGGAAAAAGAAAGAAAATCCAAATGAATAGACCTCAGGTTCTGTATTTTCTCAGGTCACTGAAATAACTCCAGAGAAATCTGAAATCTATTAGAAAAAAAAACTTAATTACTTAATTTTTTTATTTCTTTTATTTAAAACTTTGAACTAACTAGTTGTGCTAAAATTGAGAAATTAGGGAATCTATTAGCTTTGTGATACTTTCTATTAATTTCACATGCAACAAGACTACTTCCTCCATGCAGAGCGAAAACCAGGCAAGTTAGGCTCAGTAGCATCATGGTAGGAGCTAAGTCAGAGAAAGCTCGTAGTCTTTGAAGTGGGCAACTAGAATGTAGCATAATTCCAGTCTCAAATAGAAGGCACATAAACCAATTGATAAATCAGCACAGTAGGAATGGTACCAACAGCAATAGTGAGGGGTATGTTTTGAAATAAGAAAAGAAATTGCTTAAAGCTCAGAATGTTGGGTTAAATAGTTGTTGCGTTTTCCTAAGGTTTAAACATTTTAACTTTCAAGTTTACCTGTGTAGTTTAGATTTAACTCCCCTAATGTTTATTTTGGGAAAAATAAATTGAAAACTGAAAATTGAATTGAAAGTTGAATTGCCTAAGCACCTGTATTGGGTTGAGGAGAGGGAACAGGGAAGACAGTTTATGCATCTGAATTATTTTCCTGAGGCCACTACAAATCAATAATTGTAAATTCTAAGAGATACATATTATTTGCTCTGCAGTTGCAGTGAGATGGCAGTGAAATTATTAACAATGGCATCTCAGATTTTGTGTGACTCATGCATCTTTGTAGCGCTTCCTTTATTCTTACCGTTACAGCTAGCAAAGCGCTACGGAACAATTTTATTCCAAAGTAACTATGCATAACTATGTTTTTCAATATTAAGCAATATCTTCACTTTGGCTAGGGAAACATAATCCTAGATCATGCCCAATCCCAGGGTTTGCATCAAAGGAGTATATATGTTTCTGCAGGTACTTGTACATCAGATGTTTTCTTTCCTTGCTGAGGATCCAGTCTCAGAGCACTCGGGCTGCTCACTGATGTACGGGCACGGGGGAGACATCAGTCCCGAGCTCTGGCTCCTGCCAGCTTCCTTGCAGCTGATCAGCCTAAAGGCATAACCACGTCTCTCTGCTTTATTCCTGTCTGCATGCAGATAACAGGCTCTGGATCACAGGGCTTTTAACAACTAAGGGTCAATAAATTTTATACAGCACATGCCAGGACAGCAACAGGGACGCTGCCTGTGTATATCTTTTCCAAGAGCTGCCTATACAAAGCCCTTTGGCGATTAACAACCACCGTAATGTCCCCTGTCAGGAATTTTACCGCTTTGACATCCAGCACTTTGGCACTTTGGCCTTCAAACAATTCTTCAGAAAACGTTCAGAGCAGAGTTAACTCTATTAAAAAAGTGAATCATTTTCTGATTTTTTTTGTTCTGGAGAAGAATCAGTAGGAGTGTCTCTTTCTTTCCTTCTTCATGTCTTGCATTCCCTAAAGAAGGTTGTGCAGCCACTTAAACAGTAGTTTATCAGAGCAGAGATGAAATGAGGAGTGGCATGTTCCAGGGAGACCATCAGCATCACTCTGCATGGATTCTTCAGAGGAAGATCCAACAGCCAAATCAGTTGCTGGACACATTTTTTTGTCCCATAGCATCTGCATTTTTGTTTCTCTTCATTTATCCTTTTTTTTTTTTTTTTTTTTTAATGAACTGAGCTAATTCAAGAAGCC
Organism: Eulacestoma nigropectus; assembly: GCA_013397775.1. Lineage (NCBI taxonomy): Eukaryota > Metazoa > Chordata > Aves > Passeriformes > Eulacestoma > Eulacestoma nigropectus. The sequence goes on from VZTE01002681.1 coordinate 120,581, forward strand.
CCGGTAAAAAGTTTAAACGGCTCAGAAACCTAAACAAAAAAAAGTCATCAAGGTTAGGTGAGAGAAATTTTCTGTATTTTCCTACAGCCAAAATAAAACAACTAGAAAATTCTCTGGGCAATTCATCCTCAAAAGCAGAAGAAAAAAGAGCTTTGTCCTTTTAGAAGTATGTTCATGACTCAAAAGTAATACTGGGCTTCAATATTGTGTGAAAACCCTTGAAAAATCTCATCTTGAACTTCTGCTGTTCTAGTCAGTCATATGATACTGCTGAGTAAAGGCTATTTGTGATTTGCACCTTCAGATTGTATCTTCTTCTGCCAATATAAACCTTGCTTTCTTTGAAAACTTTAAAATATCTGCTTAAAACACTACACTCAGTTTAATCGCTCATGGAAATGTAGCTGGAGAGATCTGTAGCCCTGGAAATGCATATTCCTGAAATTTAGGATGCATAATGTGTCTTAAAAACTCCCATTATTTACTGCTCATCATAATGTATCATATATTAAATATAAAATTACATGTATTTATATTAATTAGATACTAATTTTAATTATAGTTTTGAATACAAACGAAGTATAATGATTTGGACTCATCACAATGATTGAAATTCATGTACTACACGACAAAAAAAGGGAACAGTTCTTCTAGATACCCTTTGTTGAACTGGGTTCTCTCTGGAATGAAGACCAAACATATATAACACCTCATTTCATGAACTTGGAAAATGCAAGTGCATCCAGCATTACGCAATAGCTTTGCAATTTTATGTTTTTCTAATGATTTTTAATAATATGAGAAAAAGATCACGTCGTCATCATCTTTGATGATGTTAGGAGAGGCTGGGAAATTGGTATCCATAGCATGTATGGAATGTAAGTGTTCTCGTCATGGGAATATTAGTAAATCAATATAATGTTGCTACACAAGCATCTTTTTGCTATGTTGCTCTAGCAAAATAACAAAATAATTTGCTTAAGATTCTTCGAGAAATTATTCCACTGGAGATAGAACCTTACAATCACAAAATGAGTTGGAAGGAGCTTTAAAGACCATCTAGCTCCCAATACCCTGCCATGGCAGGGTCACCTGATGATCTCGAAGTGTTGCTGCTAAAGAATTTTTTGTATTTCAGCTGCCCCTCAGCCAATCTTCCAACATAAGGTTGTTCTGTTTCCTACAAGCTGAAGTGCTGGTTTGCCAAACTCCCGTTTCTTCCAAATGCATTGTCAATATCTGTAAATAATGCAAAAGGTGGTGCTTGCAAAACTCAAATTCCATCACATCACCATTTTGCTTGTGGAATCACTTTATCTGAAATACATTTTTCTATGCAATTGGAATGGGGAATAGTCTTCAGATTTATGAGGCAACAGGTGATGAGGCAACAGGCTTTTTACTCATTCTTTCATACCAGATACATGCCCTCAGAAATAAAATTAGGAAATTATAGCATTTCACGCTGATCATTCGCTTTTAACAAACCAAGGCTGACATGCGTTGGCTGCTGTTAGCGTCACATTATGCCCGTGACAGGGGAAAGGAGTTTCAGAGTTAGCGATGTATTCAGCTTAGATATACGCTCTAAGTTGTCAGAGCCCTGGTAGAACAGTAATGGCAATTTTCCAGTAAGAAATTCAGTATTTTTCAGGCATTTAATGTGCTCGATCAGTTTTTTCTTAAATTCAGAGTAAATTGCTTTTGCTTTTTTAATCTACTTGATTTACCAAAAATGTATGTTGATGTGTTGTCCTGTAAACAGCCCGTACTGCCAGTGAGGGTTTAGTGGCACACAAAATGTTGCTGTTTTTTTTGAACACCTATGAACAATAAATAATGAATGAAATACCCTACACTAAAATGCAATGCAGGCAAGTCATCTGAGTCCAAAAATTAAATGTGAACCAGATGCTTTAATGTTTTAAAGAGCTGGCAGGATGTCATCACACTAGTACAAGGACTCTATCAGGACAGCTGTTCTACACGCTGAGTCCCAGCTGTAAACGTGATGTACCTTTCTGAAAGTAATTCAGAATTGCCATAAATCCTTTGCTAATAAGTTTCTCTGAGGCTTCAAAGGGACTTTGGTAATGATTAGATTTCTGATATAACAAGATTTGCTTACTGAAGAGGTTCAAGATATAACATACAAGAGAAATTACAGTTAATGGTCACTCTTAAAAATGTTTCATTTGTCCTTACCTGAGTCACCAGGCTATGACATTTCTTTTGTACCATTTATTTTTTGTAGAAAGGGTACTGTAATAATTGTGCCTGATGACTGAAGATGAGGCCAGACAGTAACTCCTTTGAAACAGAGCATGGAACAGGGATGAAAAAAACAGGCCACATTTTTTTATCCTTTGAGATAAGATTTTTTATAACGCTGAGTAAGTCATGTGTATGTTTTATTTTAAGCATTTCTAGTACTGCTTAAATATCTTATGGAATGGGACCAACAACAGATTTAATGTCTTATAGTTCACAGACAAAAGAATACAAAACATCTCATAGTCCTCTTTCTTTTCTGGTTATTTTTGTTTTACTAACTGTACTCCTTCTGTTTGTCATTTTAGCTTAAATATTTGTCTGCAGAATCTTTACTCCTTTCTTCTAAATTATTCTGTTCAGGGAGCTTTTGGGCATCAATCATTGCAAAAAGAACCAGCAACAGACAACAAATGGCAGTCATTCATCATCTGAAACAAATGATTCCAAGTCTGTCAAAGGACAAACTCTAAACTTGCATTCTTTCATCAGGAAAATCATAACCAAAATAGATTAATTTTGAAACTGTACCAGAGAGAATTTGCGAAGTACACAGATAAATAGAACACAAGGTTCGTTTATTCCCCATAGGGAGCTGCTTTGCTTGCTGCTTTGTTATGCTAGATAGCTGTAGTGTTTTGACACTGGTCAGATTCCTGGCACCCACCAAAGCCACTCTCTCACTCCCCTCTGCAGCTGGGTGGAGGAGAGAAAATTTAACAAAGGGTTCATGGGTTGAGGTAATGACTGGGAGAGATCACTCATCAAATACCATCAAGGGCAAAACAGGCTCTAATTAGAGATATGAAATGAATTTATTGCCAACAAAATCAGAGCAGGATAATGAAAAGTAAAATAAAAACTCAAAAACACCTTCCCCCACCCCTCCCTCCTTCCTAGGTCTACCTCCTCCCCAGCAGTGCACAGAAACAGGGAATGGGGGTTATGGTCAGTTCATCACCTGTTGTTTCCTCCACTGCTCAGGGAGAGAAGTCCTTCTCCTGCTCCATCGTGGGCTCCCTCTCTCAGGATACATTTCTCCATGAACTTCTCCATCTTGGGTTCATCCCACAGGAAACAGCTCCCTGCAAACTGCTGCAACATGAGTCCATCCCATGGACAACAATCCCCCTCAAACTGCTGCAGCCTGGGTCACTCTTCCACAGGGTGAAGTCCTTCAAGGACAGGCTTTTCCAGCAAGGGCTCGTGTCTCCATGGGCCTCTCACAGGGTTACAGCCTCCTCTCAGGCATCCACCTGCTCTGGAGTGGGCCTCCTCCAGAGGCTGCAGGTGGATCTCTGCATCCCCCATGAATCCCCATGGGCTGCAGGGGCACAGCAGCCTCACCATGGGCTGCAGAGGAATCTCAGCTCTGGTGCCTGGAGCACCTCCTGCACCTCCTTCTCCACTGCCCTTGGTGTCTGCAGAGTTGTTCCTCTCACGTGTTCTCACATATTCTCTTCTCTGGCTGCAATTACGTCCGCGCAACAATTTTTTTTTCTTTTTTCTTAAATCTGTTATCACAGAGGTGTTAACAGCATTTCTAAATTGACCCAGCCTTGGTCAGCAGCATGTCCATCCTCACAGCCCCCAGGGATTGGCTCTGCTGGACATGGAGGAAGCTTCCAGAAGGTTCTCAAAGAAGCCACCTGTGTAGCTCCCCTGCTACCCAAACCAGGCCGTGCAAACCCAGTACAATAGCTTATTGCTCATGTGAGCAATGAAGGGAAAGAGCAGAAACAGTGCAACAGGAGATGATAGGAATCAAGGATGAACAAGATGAATTTCTTGCCATTACAAAGGGTAGCCCAGCTTAGGGCATTTCCAGTGCACATCAGTCAGGGTTTGTCTGAAAATTAGAACAATATTTGTGGCATAAACTTCCTTTGGATTATGTAGATTTTCTCCCTTATATAACCCTAAAACCTACCATCCCTTCAGCAGGAGCATTTAACTCATGGCAAAGAAAATGGTGTCTTGTTCCTGACTTCTGCAAGTCCTAAGTTTCTGTTTGGTCTACAATTTTGTCTGTAGACTTAACTTCTCTAAATGCCACCAAAATGTCACACTTCCTAAACCCTCCAAGCGATTTGTCCTTAATGATTGTTGCATAGCACATCATTCAGGGAAGAGGTTTTATTTAATTAGACTAAGTAGAACATAGTGTCCATTGATGTACTGCCGAAAATTATAGTAAGAACCCTATGTTTCTAAACAACCATGTTTAATAGTAAACTTTATCACTGTTTGCATAAAAAGACAAAATAAATTTGATACCTTTATGGGGAAGAGGGATTTATGAGAGCTGAAAGAGATTTGGTAACAAGACCTTTTAATAGGCTGCAGCCAGTATTCTCAAATTGAGAAGTAAACAGAAAACAGAAAAGATGGTACAAATTAGTCACAGCCTGATGCTAGAATGACAATATCACTCTTGGAAATACTGTTAAAAGCAGAAAGAAAAATAACAAAGGGGAGTAGTTAAATATTTACCATCTGAAACTTGTAAAGGACTCAGCCATACCACAGCTCAACAGCCCTCGCTGTCTTGCCTCAGGAAGATCTGGGTTTCTTGGAACCAGAACATAATTCTGCTTTGTAACATATCAGTGTTTCAGGGTCAAGAGACTAAGAGAGGCACAGAAGTGCATCTGTCTGGATTGCTGAAAGATTAATGGAAAAAAGAAAGCTGTCAAAGATACCACAAGGCCAAAAAAACATAGGCTGAAAAAAACCCTCAGTTGTACACAACACAGATTGAAACACTTAGCAGAAAGTCTTACTGTAAAATTTGTCATGAGTCTCATTATAGAGACACTTCTCCAACATTATTATGGGGATGCAAGATTAGACAATCAAATCACTTCAGTAACCACTGTTTTGTTGCAAACGTTATTTTAATTACATTTGGCAAATGCTAGAAGAAATCGTGTAAGTGACAACCTTCTGTGGAGTTTTTAGACTAGCAAATTTTGTGTACGAGATGAGCAAGCTCCATTCCACAAGATGCTAAACATCTTTTATTTGCCCAAAACACTGTAAATAATCAACATTCACAATTATATGCTTAGACCTACAAAAAGCTAGTTTGTTATCTGGCTAGGCAGGTAGATAGACAAACCCATATGCCATTTCAGGATCTGGCTGTTGAATTGATATCTAAAGGAAAAAAAATAAAGAAAGAACAGATCCAGCATCTTTTCTGAGTGACATTAAGAAAAAGAGGGACCAATAGCTATTAATTCACAGTTCTATGAATATATGAAATAGGAAAGTAACTTTGTCTCAGTTTTCATGTAATCCTATTACTCTAAAATAGGCAATCAAGCTGGACCCAAGCACAAGCTGGTATGCAGCCTAACCGGCTTCCCAGAGTCATTAAGGAGAATACTTCCCTAAGACAAAGCTTATTATTTGAAAACATGAATAATTTTATGCACGTATATGAAGCCCAAATACTGTTGCAATGTTGAACTGAGAAGGTTTATTTTATACTGAGTCAATAACTTTTGTGTTATTCCCAGTGCCACTGGAATATTATAGTAAGCACAAAAGTATTATGTGAAATATTATATATTATGGACTGCAGTTTTGGGTTTTTTTTGGTTTTTCTTTTTTTTTTTTTTAAAGCAGCATTATAGTCTTCATTAATGCAGTGAAAAAGCAATTCCAGAAGTTCTCAAAGCACTTTTTACTGCTGTTGTACGACATTGCCTGGTTGGATGAATAACAGGTGAACACAGAGTGCTAGTTTTCCTTTCCTTTTCCTTTCTAGTTTTGTCAGAGACCTGGTGAATTTCTGGTTGTGCGTTGTCCTTTTTGTGGTGTTTGTTTTTTTTTTTATTATTTTTTTTATTATTATTTTTGGTGGTTTTTTTTGGATTTGGCTTGGTTTGGCTTGGTTTGGTTTGGTTTGGGTTTTTTCGTGTCCCTTTGCACTATCTCACATTTTCCACTCACAAGTAGGGAGTAACAAAAGAAATGTTATGATTGTTTATGGATATTTCTTTTTGGTTTTTTTTTCCCCAGATTCTGGAAGAACACTGCTTAGCATGCCACACAGCTAAATAAAACTGTTTTTCCTTACCTTTTTATAAGGCTGCATGTTATGATGATGCAACATTAGGAAAAAAGGCCCAGAGGTTGTATGTAAACATAGCATAACTAAGACCTTTTTTATATTAAACTGGACTTTAGACATGGGGTTTTTTAGGCTTACCAGCACAATTTCTTCCTGTTCAAAGCAGAAGTGTATTTGGATGGTGTATTTTTATGTTTAGAAAGCAGAAAAGTATATCAGAAAACTTAAATAAAAAGTAAAGTAACAAATGTGTTGATTTTACCTTTTGCCAGGCACACCTGTATTGTGCTTACTAGGCAATTGATTTTTTTTTTAAGTGAAGTGTTTGATTAGCTTCAAGTAAATGGTTTAATGATACTTTATAGATCATTATTTAATAATTCAGATAGAAATATTACATGTATAATGTAATGATGAGAGTAAGATGCACATGGATGCAGTTGGAGCCCATGAACTATTGTCATCAAGTTCGGAATTTTGTGTGTGACTATGTCTGGCGCAGAGACATAACACAATTTTCAAGTGAGCTATTACAGCTGTGAATTAAAGGGGAAAATAGCTGTTTCCTGTGCCATAGACTGATTTTACAAATATGCTAAAACCTACCCCTTAAGCATGCACTTTTAGTATTCTGTAGCTGTATATAAGGTAGTGGGTTGTGGCAGTTTAAAATTCAGGGGTAACATTTTTCAAATGTTTTCTGCCTGTCATGTTACTCTGATGGCATTCTGCATTAATAGATTTACACTGTACCTTGCAATACTGTATTTGGATTAGAGAGGTACCAGCACTGAAATATTCAGAGATTTAACCACGCCATGCTGAAGAAGAGCATGGAATGCTTTTCCAGAGGAACTGCTTCTTTGATTTGGAAGTATTTCTCTGACAGGTTTTTGTACACAAATAATTCTATTTATATTAGCTTTATTCAGTCACACTGCACTTTAAGCACCATATGTTGCCCTCAGAGAGAGTTTACAGATTTCCAAAAACTAGATTTTGTTTTTGAGTTCTCAAGTATGGCATTCAATTGTTAAAACTGAATGATAGTTTTACTTTTAGATCTAAATATTGTTTTCAAAAGAGCCATATCTTTCAGCACTTTGTTGTTTTTCTTTTTTTTTTTTTTTTTTTCCTTTTCTCCCCTTCACCTTAAATTAAGGATAAAATTGCTTAGTTTCTATTATGTTGCATCTGTGCTAAATATGTTTGGCTCCCACTCTGCTTTCTTTTTCCTCAAGGAAGAGAGAAATGGGAACAAATAGAATCTTGAAGTTATTCTTTGAACAGATTTGAGGTAGAGAAGAACTGAACAGGAAGGATCTGAGAAGTAATAACCACTTAACAGTGAGGCTAAACCAAAACATAGCAATATAATTACAGCTGCTTTAGTCCAGACACAATCACTGCTCCAATTTCATGTCTCAAAATATATCTGAAAAGGGAAGCATCACAAAGGGTAGAGTAACATGTAAAATTTATATGAAACTCTCCCACAAATTATCTCCCAGAGTCCTATAATTTGTTGCCCAGGACTTTCAGGATCACATTTTGATTTGAACTTGTACCCTGTGGATCCATGTAACTTCTCAGCATTCACCTCATCTTGTCATAAATGGCATAAAAACTTGTTATTTGTATTTTAATGTCCATTATCAAGGAAAACACTTTCAGAATTAAATTCCCTGCCAGAGAGGAATTAAAACCCCTGCTGGCTACCAGTGCAGTGTTAGCAGTTCTGCGGAGCAGTAGCTGGTCTGTAGCTACGCCCAAGCATGATTTACCAGGTTTCAGCATAGTGACTGTCAGTGTCCCAGCTCGGTTTGATGTGCCTTGTGTCCCCCCCAGGAGCCTCACATGCACAAAGAGAGAGGAGACCAGGATGTTTTCAGCTGTATGGATATGCATCCTGCCCATAGAAACGTGAGCCTGCAGCGTGGAGGGGCATCCTTCTCCATTTATAGCTTTTGGTGGGCTGAAATGTTACTGCCTGCAGGGACTGGGGATGGTGGAAGTTACTGGAACTCACCAGAAATGTGAAAAGTAACTATAAACAAAGGATACAAACTCAGGAGAAACCAAATTAACTGCTGGCCCTAAAATACATACCTATTATTATATTGGTTGTGGCAGCAGCTTCGCTTGAAGAGAATCAAATTCGTGTAGTGGTGGAGGGAGGTTCTTCCTAACCTGGTTTGCTCTGCCTCATGGGCTGGTTGGTAGAAAGTCTCCTGTGGCCAGTTCAGCTCAGCAGGTCTGAAATAGTAGCCTGAGGTGGCTGGTAAGGCGATGGGTGGAATCACAGATCTGCCAAAAACCAGCTGTGCTCCTGGTCACTCCAATCACCTTTGGCCGAATTTCCATCTGTAAAATTAGGACAATAATTTCTTATTCTGTGTAACGAGGCTTCTAAAAACTGCACAGCTCTGCATTGCAAAAGGACATGATGATTTTCTGTGCCATTGTAATTTTTAAATATATTTTCACTCTATTTAAATGGAAGCCATCTCAGGAATTTAAATCATCACTAAACGTGGTCTCAGTGAAGTTTAACAACAACTTTTTTTTCTTCTTCCCAAATTGGCTATAAATTACCCTTAGAAACAAGCAATACTTATACCACTTTCCATGTTACTTATGAGTAGGAGTCAACTTATTTTGTGGAATTGGCCATTCTAATCAGTGCTGTTCTGCTCTAAGAGTGAATTATGACAAGGTCAATATTTGACGTAAATTTATATTTATAAGGCATTATCAGTGAAAAAATTATAATTGTAAAATTCGACAGAAAATGACACAAACCCATTTCACTTTGTGCCAAAAATATAATGAGGTCTGATAATGGCAACACAAATTAATCCATTTTGTGACAAATCTAAGATTTTAATCTTATGAAAGGATCTCCTTAGAATCATATCTAAACACTATTACAATACTGTTGAAAGGAACAGATGGCTTTTTTTTTCCCAGAGGGAGATCTGCATGTGGATGAAGCGCAGTGTTATTAATGGTCATAAAACTGTTTGCAAATATTTTAAACACAAATATTAGCATATCAATCTTGGCAAATATCTTCTTTTGAAGGAAAGGAAATCTATTTCCTTTCCTTTGAATTCTGAAAATATGTTTTCCTTCAAACTAGATATACTACTCTAATTAAGGAATTTCTGGGTCAGTTTAACTGAATATTCAGGTGATACTGGTGAAAATTCAGGAAATGAAGAAAATTAATGATAAGATTTTAAGGGCATTGTGCACTTCAACATTGGCCTTTAACATGCCACAGTTTGTGACAGACATTCTGCACTGACACATTTTTCTAGACCTTCCTTTATTGCCCAAATAATGGACACTAATTGTAAAACTTATAATGAAATGGCATAAAATATAGCACTATGACCCTGACCTTGATATTTCTGTCCCTTTTTTTATTGCTATTCATTTTATAGGAACTGGATACTGATTGTACTTATTATTTGAGGTTTAGTCAATGCTTAGTAAGTACTGTTAAATATCATTGACATAAAGAATTCAACATTTGCATGTCACATGTCTTTTCCTTGTATGAAGAGCATCTCAATGCTATCATTGTTCCTTTCCTGATGTTCCAGGGAAGCAAAAGAGAAGCAGACTTAATCCCTGCATTGTCAGTCAGATGTTTTGGCAGAAATATATACATAAATTAAGCTTGCTATTTTCAAAAATATCCAAATCCAACTTTGTAATTGATTTTCCCATAAGATTGACTCCACCTTACTGTGGGTTACTTTTTGTTTGTGTCCTGATCAAAACTGTCTGGATGAAGTTGCTGATAAAGCTCTTCTCTTCGCTTTCCCTAACTTTAATATTAAATCTCTAAAGCTCCTAAAAGACTGGTGGAAATTAACTAAGTGGATAAAACTAGAACTGTACTCCTTTTCCACCCAACTGTTTTTCTTTCCTAACTCTTAAATTTAACTAACATAATCTGTCAGTTACAGCTCTTTCTTTCTGGCATTTTTTGCATCTCCCCACTTTACTTTTAAAGTATAACTTCTTTCTAACAAAAATCTCCCATTTTTATCTTTCTGTAACCAGTCTATCACAGGAAATCCATCAGTGAGAAATCTGGTTGAGGCCAACAGAAGGAATAAAATCCCTGTATTTGCCCCGTGGCACAGATTAGCCTTTTAACGGGCTAGGAGATTTTCATCCCTTGGCCGACCAGTTTGTTAAGGTCCCAAGGCTGACAATGAGCACCACCAAAGCCTTCTGCATGGAGAAAGAACTGTAGCTCTGAAGAGCTGACCAAAAACATTAATTTATTCTGAATTAGCATCAGTTACAAAAATGACTCAATGGGCTCACCACGTAATATGTTTGTACCAGGGATTTTTTTCTCCTTCTTTGTGTAACTGTAATCAACTGGCACTTCACTTCTTTTTTCTGACCTGTCTTTTCCTTCAGTTCCCTCTCATAAGTCACGGAAATCTCAACACTACTCTCCTGTTGTGCTTGCAGCCCTGGTTTCCACTTTTAGCACTTTTTAAGCCTTCTGCGTTAATGATGAGTTTTACATCACAGAAGTGGTACTTATTCGTTGCTCTTTAGTAATCCACAATTTTGTGGAAAAAACAGACCTTACTTTTGCTTTTCACAGAATCACAGAAGGGAACCCACAGGGCTCATCGAGTCCAACTCTTAAGTGAATGGGCCCATATGGGGATCAACCTCAGAGCCTTGACATTATTAACACCACGCTCTAATCAACTGAGCTAATCTCAGCGGCTTTTTTGCATGTCTTGTTCAAATACATTTTGAGTTAAACTGTTGCCCTTAACCTGAATCAGGAAAACTCCTCTGATATTTAGCAAAAATGTTCCTACCCATTTCTATGACATTTCTCAGCAGGAAAAAAGGACTATTAATTAGTAAAATAGTTTTTCTGACTTTAAATCACTAAGCATTTGAAATCGAAAATGTGTTCAGTGAATGCCCCAGTTTACAATACTTGAGGAAGTGAAAGAGCATAAAAAAAAAAAAACACCAAACAAGAAACCAGCAAGAAGCAAAGTTGAGGTCAGAGTCTCAGTGCTAAAAGTGGAAGTTTGTGTTTAAAATACAAGAAAAAAATGTCAAGAGGCTTGACTAAGGACAATTTTCAACAGTCATAAAAGTATCCAAGTCTGAAGGTTCACATGACCTTGTTTATGTCCAGTAAGATCCCAGGTGTTTGCAGAGAATCACAGCTGGATAATTCTCTCTCCTTTTTAGTGCCAGTCAGCTTCACACGCTGGGTGCTGGTGCAGCTGGTGCAGCAACACTGGTGTTGGTGCAGAAGTTTGAGAAATGGGCACATCCAGGATAAGAAACTTTCCAAATTTGCCTGTGTCTTACAGATAAAACTAAGCCAATGAAGCATTTCCCGAAGAGGCAGGTATTAACATTCTTATCAAGGTTATTTAAACCTCACGCTGGCTCCAGTTGTTTCATGTGGCTTATTGACAAGATTCTGTGCTGTGACATTATCCTGAGCAGCGATGCCACGGGAATTAACTCGTTGACTTTCACCTTTCCTGGTGAGCTGGCCATATGACACCACCATATGAGATTCTTGCCCAGCCAGCCAAAGGCAGTCTGAGATGGTCAGCATGCCAGCAAATCCCTCCTCTGATATTTGGGCTCCCCTAGCAAAGTCTTTGAACAGATTTCTCTGTCTATCACCACCCAGGACAGATATTGCTGTGAGAACAGATTGATTAAGTGATGGAAAATTACTTCACTGAGGTGAAGAACTAATTTAACATAGTCACAAGGATGTTGTATTCTTACATAAGTGAATGCTCTATACTAACTAAACTTAGTCTGTTCACGTCGTAGGATATACTAAAAATTTTATTTTGTTATGTGAATTTAATGGTTGGGGGTTTTTTTTTAGTTTTTAGATTATATTACGTTTTTTATATTGAATGCATGAATTATTTGTAAATTGGTTTTCTTAGATGACTTTCCAAGCCCTCTTAACCTCTGTCCTTGGCATGTCAGAATTTAGAAGCTGGTTTCCATGGATTCTGTGTGTTCAGATTTTAAATTTATTTTCCACAATATTCATATCATTAAAATTAGATAATTAAATATTTGTGAAAACAAAGAAATTTAAAAAAAAAGTGATGGTCTGATCAGTCAATATTATTTTATGCAACTTTAATTTTTTATGACGCAGCCTCCATGAGGCTAAAGAAGTTCATCACCTAGGGATGTGGGATAAAAATCTATGACCTTTCAGTGGATTCTGCATAAAAGCACCTGAAAATATCAGGTAGGTTTATTTAAACAGCTCAAACTGTAGAAATGTGTTGAGTTGAATCAGTTCCAGTTCTAAATATATCTGAGCTAAGTAAAGAGCTTGGGGTAAGCAGGCAAGAGATGGGAAATGGCTGGATTCTGCTGAGCTCGGGAAAGGCAGGTTTGCTGCTGCTGAAGAAGCTGCAGTGTATTAACTCTGTCAGACAGCAGGTACAGACATTGAAAGGGACATCCTTAGAAGGAGTTTTTGCCTCTCACAGCTTCCAACATCCCACCAGTACCAAGCCATAGTTCAGTAAATTTTCTAATGATTGCTTTCCATTGCAGCTCAGCCTCCTTAAACTCTTCATCCCCATCCATGGCTGGAATACACTGATCATGGCTCCTTGTTTTGGACATAACAAAAAGTAACTTAGCCAATGGTAAAGAAGAGTCTTTTACTAGTTGATGCTTAATAAGACAAACAGGTAAGAAATCTCAGTGCTATTGGTACTAGCACAAAAACTTGAAGGCTGTTTATTGGCTGGTGACTAGCTGACACAGCTAGTTCTGTCATATTCAAAGACTCCTTGACATCAAGTTTCATTTCCATCTCCATACTTGTCTTCATGCTATGCTCATTTGTACAAGCTACACTCACAGCTTGTGCTGTCGGGAGAAAGTTGGTTGGCTGGCACGTCTGGAAGAAGGGCAGGGGATAAAAATTCTGAGATTAGCACATTAGTGTCTCTGTTGCCATTGCTGTAGGATGAGCGTGTCAGGTGAGGAACATGAGCTCTAGATGAGACAGTTCTTCTTAAGCTGATACACAGAAGAGGAATTTCCATTTGATCAGAGCACATGAAGCATAATTTAATGCTGAAAGCACTCAGTCATCATCCATCATTAGAGGGACAAGAAAAGAAAAAAATTAAATAGATTTTTTCATTTTCTTCCTGATTTTCAGGTACTGCTCCTGCTCTCCTTGTATTTGTTAACCGTTATCTGCCAATATAGATGGCACAGATTGCTTGTGGTGTCTCAGGATCTAAGGCAATTTGGGGCTAATTGTTACGAAGAAGAGAGTGCATGGATAAATACGATCATACAGTTGCTCTTGCTTCCTCATACTTCTTTCTGAACCATCTAATCTGGACAGTCACAGAAACAGGAAAATGGGATTTGGTTTACTACTGCAATATCTGCAAATAAGCTATATTTTTTCTGTATTTTTGAATATGACTATCTCGGTAGTAAACACAAGAAGAGAATAAGGAGGCACTGTTCTAATTATTTCAACTGCCTCATTCACTGTTCTCTCAGTTCCATTAATTGTTTTATTCCATACGTGTAAGTCTTGCTTTCCAAAAAAAAATGTAGACCGTCTCAACTCCAAACCCCAAGAACTTGCAGTATTTATAAAATAATCAGTATTCTTTCAAAGACACAAACTTCAACAGCAGATTAATGTACAGTAAGGGAAATAGCTGCACATTTTTTCTCTCCTCTTTCTGAGGAAATAGCTACATTGTTTCATCTCTGTTTAATCCAGCTTTCAATTTTCACTCAGATCCCATAGCTCAGTAAAAGCTCTTTTACCAAAGAAATAAAAGGAAAATAATTAAAAAAACCCCAAACAAATGAAAAATAAAATCCTCCCAGTGCCGATTTCATTGCCAATCCTTTATATGAGTTGGACCTAACTGCTTTCTATTGAGAATAAAACAAAACTCCCACTGATGAGGTCAGTAATATAATTTTGCCTGAAGCAATCTGATAAACAAAATGCCAAAAGCAAAGTGAATATTCTGCAAAGATAATAGGTTGAAGATAGAAATCAGTCTCTCAGGACTGGAACCAGCTCAACCAAGGACTTATGCACAGAGCTTTCAAGTCTGTTGCAGTCTCTCTCCAGATCTTGAAATATCAAAAATTACACTAAATACCAATATATAATTTTCTCCTATAATTAATTTTTTCAATCCAGGCTGGAATAGTCATAGTAATTAAATTTTCTGTGAAAAATTGCAACTATATCTCCAAAGACAATGTGGCTTGATGAAACATCAGGAATCAGAATGAAACATCTGCATGTAACGAATTCTCCTCTGGCAATAAACTTCAAAGGGCTATGAATGAAAAAGGTACCTATTTATATGTGTATAATACATCTGCATTCAAGCTGTGAGAGGAGTTAACAGAAAGCTGTTTTCTACTTTTAGCAATACTCTTCATGTATTTCTTTTTCCTTTAACTTTGTCCAAATTAAGTAGACCCAAAGAGGAGAGAGTGAGCATATTTCATTAGCTTAAGAGAATGTTACATTAAGAAAATAACAAAACAACAAATATAGACATTCATATAATGCCTTTGTGCTCCATGAGGAGTTGTTATTTTAAGCAGAGGATGTGCATTCCTAACTACAATGGGTAGAAGCCTCGATGTCACTTTTTAAAATGAAAAACACATCCCAGACTAATGCCAGTGGTAATAGAGCTCCATCACTCTCACCTACTTAACCTGTCTCAGGATCCAGGGCTGGACTGAGCCATTCAGCCGATTTTTCTTTAGAGCCAACGAGGATGGGAATCTCCAACAGCTCGTACTCCCCATTCCTTCCCTCAGTGTGAATTTAGAGATCCCTTTGAGCATGAAGCATCCCAGATCACAGTCTTACACCAAACACACAGTTTTAAGAGGAGTTTTGAGACTGAAAAGTTTGGATTGATATCATTAGGTAGTTATAAAAACACTTTCATAGGCATCTAAATACTCTGCAAAATTAGAACTGGGCTTTTCAGCCATTTGATTGATAATTCATCCTTGTTTTAGTGCATCAGTCAAGAATTTGTATGCCTTTATTACAAAAACCATGATTAAAACTCCAAAAGTTGATCATTTGCCCATAGCTATCATGGCTAGTAGGATGTCTTCTCTTCTGCTAGAGTTTCTAATAGCGTTTGAAATATGTATCTCTAGTAACCAAAGATCCTAGTGGTGTGGTATGAAGTACTCTGCTAAATGGCTTTGGAAAGATGATGCTCAAACAACCAGTTAACAAGATCATACAAGATCAGTATTTGTCACTTTATGGTCTGCTGGCGCTTGTGAAGGGAATGTGGAATTCACCTCTTCTCCACATAACTCCCACTGTGCTATTCTAAAAAAAAAAAAAAAATAAGCTAGAGGTATTTTGAAATTGCCACTGTGCTTTTCATATTGTTTCACCAAATAATTTCTTTGCAATTTCCTTAATAACCAACATTGCTATTTAATGAGGATGGCTTTGTAATGATCTAAAGGCACATGCTTATGTGGAGTGTTTTTTATAATTACTATCATTATTGTTTTAGGCTCTGGTATTATTCACTAATTAGACTCCAACTTGTTGGAAGGCACCAATGAAACCCAATTTATCACAAGTAAATATCTCTAAAAGGTACCTGAAGCAGCTCTAAATAACTAAAAGGAAATTAGGCTTGAATAAGTTTGGCTCACATTGCTGGATTTATCAGACTGAATTTGATAATGCCTGTGTTGTTCTCAGCCCCACCCAAAAGAGAAAAAGGCAGTAGCACAGCAATTTCTCTTCTGAAAGCAGGATCACTAACAGGAGCCCATCAGGCCAGGGCCAATCTGTTTGCAGTGAGGTTCAGGGCTGGGAACTAACCTGAGCTGACACAGGAACAGCTGCAGGTCCCAACAAGGGGATGGCGTGCACAGACCGTCTCCAGCACGGACAAAAACACAGGCTTTATGTACTTCTAATCAGATAGTAAGTGGGCAAAGCAGGAAACAGTCCTCCAAACATTCTTTTCAATTTAAGAAAATATAAACATAATGCTTCAAATCAGCAACACAGAAATATGGTGTTTATAAATTTATCAGTCCTTTATGGAATAACTAATTAATATTGTCTGCTGAATGTTGTTTTATTCTTTCATTTTTCCTCTTTTCTTGAATTAATTGACTTTTCTGACACTTGCCTTTCTACACTTTGTATCATGAGTGATCACTCTGCAACTTGCACAGTGCTTCACCTCTGCTACCTTTGCTGCTGGAAGAGTAAATAATTGTGGGGAGGCAAAGGCAGGTCCTGAGAGCTGTCAAAGGGGGATCGTTGCCACAGAAACGATGTCTTGCATTTTGCGGGTTCAGTTAGTTTGTTTTAATTTCTTATGGTCTGAGAAAGGTGGTGTTCCTCTCCTGAAAAATGAAAAACACCTGGGCAATTGGAAAGTAACAAGGCAACAGTCTAGACACCTGCCCCACCTTTTCATTAGACACAGGACTGTCTAATCCCATGGGGCACCAAGACTGATGATGTGAGATGTTTTCATTTTCAATGCACAGGGAAAAATACATTTTTTTCCATGTGCTTCGGCTGTTTGGTAGGTGTATCATTAGGTAGCCTTTTCACAGGCTTAATTTGAAACCTGAGCTCTTTTTCTAGTCCAGTGACAAAGGAAAACAATCGCACTACCAAATCACTGCATCCACAGGTCTCTCGAGACCCATCACTCAGCCATCGTGCTATACAGTAGTTTTGAAAACATCACTGCTTTGTAATAATCCATTCAGTAAAAGTTTGAAATAACCCAAAAGAAATATTAGGCAAAAAACTTACTGCACTGAAGGAGGACGGGTGACAAATCAAAGCCATGCTAAAAGCACAATGCAAATTAAGAGGGCACTTGACTCTTGTGGTGTAAGCAAGAAGCAAAACTTGAAGTTTGTATCATGCTCTTTTTGACAAAAGGGAGAATACCCAACTTCATACGGACTTGCACTGCTGCTGCAAGAAACAAACCTGATACAGAAGAGGAAAAAAAAAAATAACTGAATTGAATAGGGTAGATGCAGAAGAAAAAGATAAAATAAAGGAGAGAATGATTTATTTTTCACTGTGTCTTATACTTGATATTCTTATATGAAATGCATTTCATCTTAGTGCTCTGCAGAGCTTTGCAGAAATTCTGTGCTATAAAATCTCCTGTGTAATCATAAAACATTCAAGGTAAACATATGCTAGAGAAAATAACAAACAAAGATATTAAATGGTCAAGAGATCTTAAACCCAGCTTTCTTTTTACTGCACAACTGTGCTTTCCAACTGTTGTTTCTTATGATGATGAATTGTGCTGTGATCATCGTGGACATCCTTTCAAGGGAGAAGATTATTTTTAACAAAGGGGAAAAAAGTCTTTGATATTTAAAGTGTTAAAAGAGTCAGGTAGTTTTAGCAAATGGCAAGTAATTTCGAAAAAAATATGTCTTCTGTTCTTACACAAATTGAAATTTGCAAATTCTTTCATTAAATTGCAGTTATTTTTATCTTCCTGCTAATGCTCAGGAGACATACACAGCTCTCCCGTTGATTAAAGATGAAGTGCTGGATATCAAACCACATTTTTAAGAGAAGATGACATTGTTCCATGTTTAGTGATTTATTTTGCCAATAAAGATGCTAGGGAAGATCACATAATAAATGAGTGCCTTCTTTAGTCTTATATTTTGTGTGCCTTCATGTGTGTGAGAAACCCAGACAAAAGCACGTGTAGTCTCCACTGAGCTCCTGAAATGCCAGCCTATAACTTGGATTGACACCAGGCAAGAAACACTGATGATTTTTGGCATTCCCATGTTTCTGAACTGCCCCTGAGTGACTGTGGAGATTAGACTCTAAATTGGAGGATCAAAATGCTCTCCTCAGCTTACAGCTGAGTGTTGTATCTTAACTCCAACCTGAGACAAGATTTGTGTTTAAACCTGCTCTTTGTTGCCTGGTATGGAAGGAGCTGTGCTGCCTGAGCCTGTCTGGATGGGTCTTCAGTCTGGACAATGAGGAGATGAAACACTGGAGGGTACACAACAAAATACTTTTCCTTTCCAGTTTAGTCAATGGGCTATGGAGGCCAAGAAAAAAACGAATTTGAGTGTTTCTGTAAGAACTGCAAACATATTTTCCCTAACTCCCAGCTCTAAAAAATAGAGAGGCTTTTGAGCTTCATCACTCAGGAAAAATAACATTCTTTGTCCTTTTTTTAAAACAGGATTTTGATTATTTTACACTTCTCTCAGTCTCCACAACTTTCAGGCAGCCCATTAGACATTTTGCACAACTTGAAAAATAATTGACTCCTTTTGATTAGCGAAGGCATGTAAAAAGCTTGGAGGTCCTATTGTAGTCAGCCTACTGCTCATTGCTGTTTCCATTGCCTATTGATTAACTTTTAAAGTAAGGCTTCCCCAAAGCAGTAATCTTAGAATTGGACTGTTAGACCTCTACCCACTGCAGGATACAACGTGTCTTCTGATGGATTTACACCAATTTCCCATGAAATACCAAAAAACAATAGTGGGAAGAATTGTTACAAAACATACAACAATACAAATACCTGCTTTAAATGATCCCACTTTTCTTGAAATGTCAGACACACACTGTAGAATGATACTGGGAAAAAAATACATGAAAAGTATATACAAATTACATGAAAATTATTAATTCTTTTGCTCCATCAATATTTTATTTCAATATGTACAATTAGTTCCTATGATACCATACAGATTTGATTGAAAGCTGCCTGAATAGATATTATTTGTTTGTTATATAGTGACAATATATTCAAAACAAGGACTATTTTTGCAGTCAGTTTTAAAACATTTCAAGATAAGGAAAAATTGTTCTTTCCACCCTCCTTTCTTTGAGTTGTTCACATGGATTGAGAAAACCTCTATCTGTGAGCTCTGGGATGATCAAAGAGATGCAGAAGTTTGCCCTTCATAACTCCTCTGC
Source organism: Eulacestoma nigropectus (assembly GCA_013397775.1). Taxonomy (NCBI): domain Eukaryota; kingdom Metazoa; phylum Chordata; class Aves; order Passeriformes; genus Eulacestoma; species Eulacestoma nigropectus. The sequence goes on from VZTE01002681.1 coordinate 139,993, forward strand.
CCTTCATAACCTTTCGACCCTCTTGTCCTTTTCAAAGGAGAGAAGAAATGAAGAACAGGACACTTGTCTTTTATGATTCCTTTTGCCATTACTCCAGCAGAACCAAAGCTTGCTAATATAGAGGTTATTTACATTGACACCCGGGGAACCCTCTCCAATCAGGTGTCGCGTCTCCGAGGTGGAGGAGGCAACCATCCAGAAAGACCAGTGAGTCCAAGAGTTCCATGCACATTCACTGCTTGAACTGGTCTTGCCAAAAGACCAGTCCTTCTCTTTTGCAAAAGAGAAGGGACCAAGTGAGAAGTGATTCATCTGACCTCAAATGTCTGAAACTTAGATATTGATCTCTGAGCCATTTGTCTAGGCTGGTCTAATTTGCATATATAATAAAGAAAATTTGAGAGTGATAAAGCCCGGAAGGGGTAAGTATCACTTAAAGATAACCTTTTTAAAGCTGGATGGGACAAATTTTCTCCTGAAGGTTCCTATATCTTTTCACTGACAATACAATGTCCCAATTTAGATTATATGCATAATTTTTAGAGCTATAGTAATTTATATTTAGAGGACAACAATATTGTTTGAAGAAAATGAGAGTTTAACTTGAAAAACTGGAAGGAAAGACATTTGAGGGGATAATTCAGTTTGCAAAATGAACTCTTTTTCAAGCCATGGCCATTCTGTTTCTGTTGTACTCAATATGTATTTAAAACCTGGCAATTAAACAGTGTATCTCCATCAACCACAGATTTACTAACTGGTATAAAAAATTCAGTATTTTTTAGGAATGTTAGATTTGAAAGCCTTACAAGGATAGTTCCTGTAACATAAGACGCATCCTTGAAATCCTCAACTGTATAATGAAGGACAAACTTCGGCATTTGCAGTATCCAAAAAATCCTGGAGACGGTGCATTAACTCAATTAGTCTTTTTGCATCACATAGTTTAGCCAGAGAAAATGAAGAAAAATAATGATAACTTGAATAATTATTTAACTCTAGCTTCTGCCAGTCATCCCTCCATCCTCTATCTCAGCAAGTATTTTCCGGTGTGTGCTGCTATTTGTGTTATCCTGCATGTCTCTACAGGAGGAATAATATGCCATCTGATTAGAAATACACAAAGCCTGTGTTTTTGTCCGTGCTGGAGACGGTCTGTGCACGCCATCCCCTTGTTGGGACCTGCAGCTGTTCCTGTGTCAGCTCAGGTTAGTTCCCAGCCCTGAACCTCACTGCAAACAGATTGGCCCTGGCCTGATGGGCTCCTGTTAGTGATCCTGCTTTCAGAGGACGGATCGCAGACCACACAGCACTGATCGTCTAGCAAGGAGGAAAACACATTATCCAAAGTCATTTGCTTTTAATAAGATAGGAACCTGAGCTGACCTGTTTTATTCTTATTTATTAATTTGAGAGTATCCGCAGAAAACTATCTTTTACCTTCAGGAGGAACAGAAACTAGACCATCTTACACTTAATTTGTAGTTCTAGCAAAGCTAGGATTTTTTATTCTGGAAAGAGTAAACGTGCATGCTCTAGTGCTTGATGTTATGGTCATGTATCTGCCCTAATACATGCCATTATTTTGTATGGATTTTCATTATTTTGTATGCACTTTCATGCTTTGCACATCTATTTCTTTCTTAAGTTAACTTTTTAAAATGTTGGTTCTAAGACAAATACATTTATTATCTACTATAAGAATCTATATTGATTTTTTCTGATTACCATCCTAATTAAATGATCCAAAGAAGTAGAAATGAATTAAGTTTCATTGTTTTCATTCTATCATTAATTTTGCATTTGAAAGTGTAAGTGGATCAGATTAATATTCTTTCATACACATCAAATGGCTTGGAAAAGGTGGGTAAACACAGTTGCTGTCCCCTCAGAAACAAGGACATTGAGGTCTGTGTCCTAGATTTAACCAAATGTTAATATTTTACATGTAACAAAATAATTACATTGCAGGACAGTAGAATTTCAAATTCCATGTAAGTTATTGCCAGAACCTAAAATTAAATTCCATGTGTGTTGACAAGTTACTAACAGTGAATAAAATTGTTCAAAATAAGCAACATACATCAATACAAACAAGTTTTCAAAATGCATTTTAAATACTGATTTATTGTTAAAAGGTTTAATTAAAAAAATTATGATAAAAACAGCTGGTTGGTAATTACTAAAAAATGCATATGCTATAAATTAATAATTGTTACTAGTTTATTAAACACGGAAGGTCTGTTCAAGCATTTGATTGGCTTTAAAGGAAAAGAACTATGAGGAATTTATTAGATATTAATTAATTACTTAGCAAAGAAATTGGCACTTACTAATTATTTGTTGATACCTTCCTTGGCCTAGTCCTAATCCACAATTGCATCAGTGTATTTTATAGACATGATTACAGCTGGATTTTAGAATACAGCTGTTTACCTAAGAAAGTGCAGTGATCAGTCATCTGTAAACAGGAATGACAGGGGCATTTATAGAAATTGTGCCTGATTGCTGCTAACTCCACAGATGTTTTGATCTGATAAAAGAGCTCTTCCAAATCTTGTCTGAATTTACTTTTGCCTATAAGGAAACAAAATCATTTCCTTTTAAGACATTCTATTCTGTTGCAGAGTTCACAGTGAAAAAGGCGTAAACTACAGTGACATCTATTAATACCGCTGTAGGTAATTAAAACACTTACAGCTCAGAAGACATTTGAACCTTTTGGACTCTTTGACATTGATGTCATTCCCATGACAATACCCCCAGTAAGCTTGGAAAGAATCATTTCTCTTTCTTATCTTCATGTATCAAACAGCATTTCAAAAGAGCACAAGGCACTCAAAAAAAAAAAAAAAAATCACAGGAAGAGTATTTGAGTTCTTGTTGGATTATCGTCACTGGCTTAGTGCCAGCTAACACCACCTGAGGTGTACTATAATTGCCCAAAACTTCAATGCTTGTCATGTTTTATTTGTTAAGGGTCTGTCAACATTATCACTATAAATCCTAACTAGCAATGACAGAAAAGTGATACTCATTTTAGAATGCACGAATACATGCAGGTAGATACATTTTGTGTATACATATACATATGTAGCTACATACGTATGGTGTGTATGTGGCATACGTAATATGTATTTGTATATACATAGAATTTATTTATGTAATGAATTTATTGCTGTATAGTAGTCATATGTAAAACTACATTGCAAATATATTGAATATATATAAAGGTACAAAAAGATTNAAAATATATAATTATATATAACATATAGTAATTCTTTTGTTAATGCCACAAACACATATGTGTATATTTATATCTGTTCATTAATTGCAGCCTGTTTGTACCTATTTATAAGTAGGAACCCCATTTAAATTCCATAACAAGATATTCTGTGAATTAATGTGTTGAATGTTAATGAAACATAACCTTCGGTACTCAAATATTTTTTACTAAAATGTTCACAGTGGATGACCTGATAGTGAAATGCCTAATCAATTTATAAATAAATAGAGTCTAAACAATACCGATACAGTATTTAACATCTGATAAATGAAGACATTAAATAAATATTTATAGATTTATTCCTTTTCAATAGCACAGTGTATTCCCAACTATCAGATTAACGAGAGAGGAGTAATAGATAAACTGCAGACAAAATAAAAGTGGAAGCAATAAGGCATCAAAGAAGACTGGAACATGGAGCAGGAGAGAGAAAGAGTGTTTTGGAGTTAAGAGAGACTGCAACTATGAGCTTTGAAAAATATTTAGAGGAACTTGTGTGAGGTAGGGATCAAATGTTCTTACTTCAGAGGAGTTGAGATGAGGATATGTTAATTGAATATTTGCTAGAAAACTATGATGTTGAGCACCCTAAGAGAATACAGAACATTCTACAAACGAGGTCATCTACACCATTGCACTCATTTTTTATGGCACAGAACTCGATGCCCTCATCCCCTTTGTGTCAACTGAGAGCTGAAAAATACCCATCTCAATAAAAAATCCAGTTCATCCCAAATTCTAGAGCAAGTTGTATTGGAATAAAGATGTCAAAAGATTTACAAGAAGTCCCACATGTTCACAAATAACCCTTGCATTCAGTGGGAAGGAATAAGGGGAGTGGTGTATTTGTATGCATGCACTGTCTATAATTTCAGCAAGAATACTGAGTCATGGACATTCTTGGATATAGTAAAATACCAGTTTCTTCACCTGGGACCCAAACTCTGGGAGCGTTGCATCAGGTACTCTGCAGCAGCTGGATTATCATGAACCATCAGGATAATGGAATAGAAAAAGAGACAGCAATGGCTTCCACATCTAAATTATAAAGTACAGTTGTTGCAATTTTCAGTTCAGGGTGTTGTATTCTAAGATCTATACTAATAGGTCTCTCATAGGCAAACAGAAGAAGGGGTTAAGTTGTCCTTTAAAGTCTATATTACTGAATGATGAATGAATGAGTGGATCTAAGTCTAGTTTATTAACATCTATAGGTGATAGACATTCACACATTGCTGAATTGGTTTACATGATGAGCTTAGGATTCAAATTAATAAAGTTATAATGGTTTGGACATAATTCAAATTCACAGATCCAAGGATACAGATCCAAGAGAAACCCTCATGTTGGATATCCATAAGCCTCATTTAGAGATGGCTGATTTAATTTTCAGTATCTCTGATCTCTGACATAAGAGAGGAACTTGAATAAGAAGAATAGTGCTGCCTTATAACTACATTGTGAGCTTGCCCTGTTCAAGTATCACTTCAGAAACATTTCTCTGAATACCATAGCAGCCCCACAAGTGTCACCGTTGATATCCAGAGGTTGGATAGTTCAGATCACAGTGAATAACCTCGATTACAGATCTGGATGTCAGTCTATGCCATTCTTACCCACACTCAGTAATGCAATGTACTGTGAGTGGACTAACTCATTCAATATGTACTCAGAGGGTGAACTATTCATTACAAGAGCTCTTGGTGAGCAGTGTAACAAACATCCCATTGTATTTTTCCATGCATTTCCCAGTTCACCAAGACATTCTATTTTTCTTCTCAAGAAAGAAGAAAATCCAGAAAGTGGACTTTTTTCTTAAAGATACTAGTTTCATGGATTCTTTTTTTCCTAAATCAGGTCTGAAATTTTTAAGGCTGGAAATACCTTGAGGTAATGCACGATGGATGTGTGAAACAGAGAATATGAATAAAGAAACACCAATGGTTATGTATAAAAAAAGTTCAAGAGGCAAAGAATGGCTTTCATTCAGTCTGATCAGCCACGCACAAAGCCTGATTCAGTGTGAATGGGCATAAGTGAAGCCGTGTAAATGGATGCAAATTTGACTTTCAACAGAAGACCAGGAATGTGCACGGAAGAGTGTGACAGGGTATTTGTAAGCATGTCAGATTACAGATTGCAATTGGAAAGGAATTTTAATTTTTGTAGTTCAAAAAGCAAACAGATTCCACTTCTTCAGAATAGAAAACTCCACTTTATGAATGAGCCCTTTATCCCAAGGGAGAAGCATGTAGGAAAAATGAAGAATATTTGTAGTCATGTGCTTGAAACACGTGCTTCTTTCAAACACGACAAGTGAATGTTAGGTAGATTTTTGTAAAACCTAACTGAATGTGAACAATGATTGCATGTGGACACTATAACCTACAAAACAACAAGTAAATTACAAGGATAAAACTTTAATCTGTTTTTTTAACAACAATGAAAACAGAAGGGGAAACAAGCACGTTAGGAAAAATGTAATTGCAGACAGATTTTTGCTCTGTTGAAGAGTTTAATACCAATTTCCAATTCTCAGTGTAATTTTAATGAATCTTTACTTTATCTGGACAGAATGAGACACTGTAGGTGTCCAGGACCCTAGGACTCTATTCCTTATTAAGCTGGTAATGTTTGGAGTGGCCTTTGACAAAGAAATTTGAAATTGTGAAGCTTGCTTGCCCCGAAGAACTAAGGGGCTTCTCACTTGTATGCAACGTGCACAGCTTGACGTTTTAGGTAGAGTGAGTATCAAACACAGCTGTGGCCTTTAAGCTTTTAAGCAGAGAAGATTAAACAAACATGTCCTCAGTGTTTGTGAAGATGCTTCTGATATTATACATGCATTCTTATTCATAAAAATGGAGTTCCTTGCACTTCTGGAGGTTAAATAAACAGGTTGTGTTTTACTTCTGGGCTTTTTCTAATAACCCATAGGTGAGACCATACAGACTCAGGACCAGAAAAAGTATTATGTGAAACCTTGTAAGGTTACTATTATTACTTTATTACCACGGACACTAGGAAATAAAATTTCTTAAGTATCAATAATACGCCTAGCAAATTAAGGGTCTTACAATGTCAGGCATACATAAGGACAATTTTACTTTAATTTATGCATTTATTTTATTTTTTTTATTTTATTGTTTTGTTTTGTTTTGTTTTATTTTGTTTTGTTTTGATTTTTTTTTATTGTAAGCCACTACAGGGAGCAGGGAAAAAGGAAGAACCTGTACAGGAATTCATATAGTTATACGTCTAATTTTATGCATGCCTACATACATATATACATATATGTATATATATGCATGTGCAAAATTTCTCTATGATAAATTATTTTAGCAGTTAACAATTACAGGATACAACTGATATCCTGCATTTCTGTTTTCTGGCTGTGACAGGAGTTCTGTTTCCATCCACAGGCACCATACGCTGAATTTCTCCATCTTCTCCAAGTACACACAACTTTGAACAAAAATTGGTTTTAACTCTATTACTGCCTCTATTTGAAGCAGAAATAGAATTTAAAGGGAACATGATGTACTTTAATCACAATTTGATTATTATGAATTACAGGAGCTTCCATCCATGTTTGGGGAAGCATGAGTAAAATGAGTTTCTTTTCTTGCCTCTAAAAAGATTATTAGTACAGCCAGCTTCCTATGCAATGTATTTCTGAAGAGCAGCCTGCCTTATTCACAAAGATAGAAAACCTAGAAAAATAAATTAAGATTTAGATTTTTAACTTGTGCTCAATTTGAAAAACTTGATGCCAGCTGAATTTATATTTGATATTCACATTACATTCAAGGTGCAAAGAAATAGGAGCCACAGCACCAATAACACAAAGCTAATGTATATGTCAGCTTCAATATTATACCTGTATTATTGGAATTCTTGGTTCAATAAAATCTCTGCGTTTAACCATGATATAAGCCTTAATAGGAAAGCTAACTTTTCACAAAATATTTGAAGAGTAGTACATCATTTATCTTAATCACCTAGACGGGCTCTGGCTATAGATTGAAATTAAGTCTTCTGAAGCAAGGAGAGGTTCCTCTGGAGATGTCATTTTTTGCTATAAGTAATCTCCAATGTTTGTGTCTCTGATCCCCAAATTGACATACAGATCTGCTTGACACGGTAGATGAGTTTCCCCTGTGACTGTGTCATGTATTCCTCCTCCTTTAAAACTTACAGATTGTTATGCTTCTAGTGTTAAACACTGGTGCTCAAGAAGAAAAAAAGCTAGCAACATAGTGTCTTCCCTACCATAGTAACTGGTGAAAATGCAGAGCTATAGGTATTTAAAATTTTACTATCCCTTCCTACAAATGGAGAAATGCTCTTTTATCAAGAAGTTCTTTTGCAAATGTATATCCTTACTCAGTGTGAATTTTTCAGGGTGTGTACTTAAGGTATTTGGGACAGAAATCCCTTCCTTCCTTCCTTCCTTCCTTCCTTCCTTCCTTCCTTTCTTCCTTCCTTCCTTCCTTCCTTCCTTCCTTCCTTCCTTCCTTCCTTCCCTTC
>VZTE01002681.1:147890-210035 GCA_013397775.1 Eulacestoma nigropectus
TCCTTCCCTCCTTCCTTCCCTCCTTCCTTCCCTCCTTCCTTCCCTCCTTCCCTCCTTCCTCCCTCCCTCCTTCCTTCCCTCCTTCCTTCCCTCCTTCCTTCATTCCTTCCCTCCTTCCTTCCTGCCAACAGCTTTGATACAATTAAGAGGTCCTTAAAGTAAAAAAAAAAACAAACTTGTTTGTTTTGGGGTTTTTATAGAGGATGAGGATGGAACTCATGTACAAAGTGCCAAAAGTACGATCTCACAAATAGCCCATTTACTTCCTGGACTTCTCTTTGCAGTCAAAGGTATTTTTGTGTTTTATTTGCTGGTTACAAAATGTAAAATAAATTACAATATGTGTGCGCATGTGTCTGTGCATCTTTGTATAAAACAGATGCTGTCAATAATAATTTGCTTGTTTTTTTCTTTCTTATTGTGGTTTATATCCTTCCGTTTTGACACCATAATCCTTCCATAGCAATGTCACACGCAGTTTAATTTTTTTCCTCTGTATTTTAATTGTTATAATCAGTGCAAATACTTCCTCATTTAAATGTATTTCCCTCTATGCAAGCATATGCATACATATCTACAGAAAATAGTTTTTCCAAATGTAATTCAAGTCACCAGAGTGAAATATCTAATAGTAACTGCAACTGCTGAAGTGAAAAAAGCCACAGCCTTACCTTGTCACAACAGATATAAAGCAGGATGGGAAGCACTGCACAGTAGCCTTTGCATTTTCCGGAATAAAAAAAAAGAGAAACTTCTGGATGCGTGAATTCTTTTCAGATTTATTTTAATATTATTGGGTTCCTGATAGGGTTCAGCAAGGAAATAGCTGAGCACATGAGCAGCTTCAATGTTTATTCTCATTTCAGTTCACCTCCGAGGTAAAAAATTATGTTAATTCTGTGGGCGGGGAATTGTCTAATTTAGAAGGCATTTCTCATATGTGAACTTAATTAGATTGCATGCTATTAAGAAACATCCCATGTTAAAATGGGCACCAATACTTCCATTACAACACCGGGTTTCTCAGTAATGATTTCAGTACAATGTCTACTTCTACAAAGATTTAATAACACTTTATTTTTGAAATACGAAGGCACAATTCCTACTGACATGATGGCTCAGTTCAACCCCAAGGTTCAGTTACTCCAGAAGAAGTTTTTGCTCTGGTATTTCCTAATTCTGGACAAATGCTTTTATTTTTGGGTTCAAAACCTGTTGCTTAGTTTAACTAACTCTTGCAGAGGTTAGTTCACATACCTGACTATGAGTTGCATTACCCTACCTTTTATAAAAAGTACTCAAAAGTTGTCAAAGTGTTCCTTGTGTAAATAAATTTGTGCATTAATTAGGTGGAGTCCATGGATTTTCCAGCTCGCCAAACCCTAGTGTGAGCTAATATATCCACACAGAAAAATTCTGTCCAAAAGGGCAGCTGAAAGTCTGTTCTGATAATCACCTGTTACCTGTTACAAGACTGTTACCACCAACTGACATTTCTTCATATCTGTTTGCAGTAAACCAGTGCTATTGTTGGCTTGTTTCATGTCCCAGCACCACAAAAATGCTTGTGTTTGCTGGTACATTTTTTGGCTTTTTGTGTGGGTTTTTTTTCAAATTGGTAATTAGGAACACCAAGAATAGAACAGCGACAGCTCTCTGTCCTAACGTGACAAAAAAAAATTCTTAGACTATTGCTACTGGACAACATCATTCAACATGGTGACTTTATTAATTTTTGTTACTTATCTGTCTTTTTGCAGGTAGCAGGCTGCATTTTATAAATGTTTTAATTTTCCTAATTATTCGAGTGTCAATTTTCCTAATTATTCAAGTAGCAACTGGGCTCATGATTCTACCATTCAGCAATGCCTTCCTATTATTTGACAACTGGACAGCAGCTTGTATTTTCTGTCACATTCAGACAAAAAGCATATTTCAGCCAGTAAATGATTCAAATCCCATGGAAAATAGTGAGTCTTTCAGATTTTGGACTCTGGATCATATAAAATATATTATATTAGCTCTAGATTTCAGACTAGAAAATATGAAAAGAACAATCAGTTCTATGGCTACCTTGCAGGCTTTCATTTCATTGTTCTGAATGAGAAAAGAGTAGAAAAATGGTAAAAATGAGAAAGAAAGAGCTTCTTATATAAATGTTTGTCTGTAAGTGTTGGCATACAAACACTTCTGTTGGCATGCTAAAACATTCAGACATTAACAGTTCTTACATAAATTTTTATTGTAAAAAAAAAGCATCTTCTCCAAAGTACATGGAAAAGCAAAGGGGCTCTGCTGCAGACATGGATGGATCACTGCTGGATTTAGCAATCATGTTTGTGAATACATCATTCTACTCACTGCCTAGTAGTAACCAAGAGTGACATAAATCTTTTCTAACTATGCCTGCCTTGCAATATGGATGGGGAGAAATCTTCTTCCAGATTGCCACATAACATTGAAAAAAAATGAGAAAAAATAAATCCCAAATCTTTTCTTTTTTTTTTTTTAAAAAAAGAGGGAGAGAGATGGAACAAAGCAGTTTTAGTAGGCTCTTTTTTGTATATTTATTTTGAATAAGAGGTCAAATACCAGCCACTGAATTCTCATGGAAACTTTCATGAGAATTCTACATGAATACTCATGGAAATCTTATCCCTTAATTTGTCTTGAGATTACAGTCATGGCTTTCAGAACCATACAGTTCCACATTATGTTTCAAGCTATTATTATGACTGTGGAAAATTGCACTATTTTCTTGGAAAAACGTTACTGACTTGGATGTGGCTCTTAACTGTGGAACTTAGCCCAGCATTGAGGACGTGAAGAAACTAGAGGGGCACGGTTGAGACACATGCTGTTGGAATAAATTCAGAGTCTTCAGCTGTGTTTTTTTTTATTTAGGGCTGCACAAGACAGAAAAAAACTCTGTATATTATTTAATGTACATACTGCCCCTAATGAGTGATTATAAAACCCTGACACTCCTAGAAAATAATTGCTAGAATCTCTTCAAATAATTTTTCTTATGAAAGACAGTAAAATTATTAGTCTCAGGTCAAAATTTAATTGCGAAAGCTGGAAAATGTCACCTAAATCTAACTGAACATTTTAAAGGACTTTCAGAACACAAACTGACAAGCAAGAACCAGAAAAATTAATACATTGATTTTAGAACTATACCAAAAGCATAACATAATGTAATATTACAGTAGATATCACCAGGTGGCACTGTTACAAATATATTGATTTATCTTGTGAATTGATAACAAGTGGGTGACTATGATAATAATCCTGTTGTTTTAATGTTGGTTTGTTTTTTTTTTTCCCTCTCCCTATTATTTGCTCAGTCTTTTTCTTTATTTGGTTTGTGCCTTGGTAGTGATCCTATCAGAGAAGGCAAGTGTGTGTTTGTGTGTACCCACCTGTGTGGTTTCCTGCTCAACATTAGTTTTTCCTTACATGATGTGCTGCAGTACTGGAATATTGGGAGAAAAACAACAGCAAGAAATCCAACACAATTTTACAGGTTTACGTTCTTGCATTTATTTATGGATTTTTCCTGCTTATGACAATCCTGTTAATTACAGACCAAGGAAGCTTCAGCGCCGTGTAACAGCAGTTGATGTAGATTTGCTCTACCAGATCATCCCTAATCTAAAGCAGGTTAATTTCCAGGAGGTGCTTATGTGTGCTTTAAGCATTAGAGACAGGGTTATCCTTTCAGGTGTGGCCTGTAGGCAAGGAGGATTAGCTTTTTACACTGATACGGTCTCTCAAGATGTACTTAGGTATAATCCCCAGCAAGCATGCTATGTGCCTCCTGTCTGATAGCAGCTCAACCACTGTCTAGTTGGCCTAGGAGCCTTTCTTACTGCCCTAAAATGGAGCTTGAATTTAGACTTTATATTTTAATGATACTGACGTGCAGGTTCCAGAGAAACAGGTCACTGAGGGAGTAACGACAGGCAGGTCAGAGAACACCTCTGGTTTGTTTTCACTAAGACAGTAATTGCATTAGTGCGAGCAAAAAATGGAGCAAGTAACGTAGAAAGCCGGGCAGGGAAAAAGTACAGAGTGACAGGAGCAATAAGTTGCCTCCCCTTCCACACAGCCTCATTGAACAGACGAAGAACTGAAAGGAGAAGCACAAAATCCCCGTGAGTGTATAAACAGGACAGACCTTGAAAATAGACATTTTTGCTGAACTCACTAGGTCAGGAGATTCTGGGATTTAGATCACATTATCAATGAAACAAACTGAAAATACTCCCAGTCCAGAGGAGGCTTTAGGAATGCTTTAGAAATATGGTCATCCATGAAAAAATAGAAACACAAACAAAGAAAAAGGCCCAAAATGATGAATGATATCAGTTCTGGTCTCACCAGTACCAAGAAGACAAGCAGATGAAAAAATATTCAACAAAATTGAGGCAAAAGGCATGAAATTGAGAGTCAGGAAGTACTGAGAGTGACATGCTTAGAGATAAAACTCAGCGTCACTGATAAATCATGTAGGTAAAGGTGTCTGAGGGAGGCCGATTTAGGAGTACAGAAAGAGATAATCTGCAGAGCTGCAGTGTCACACAGGCAGGGTTTGGTGCAGCCCTGAACTGTGAAATCAGCTGCAGCTCCCACACCAACCATTCCTAAAAAACATGCAGGAGGATTTGAGCCAAAGCAGAAACCCCTCCACATCTCACACTGGGGTAGTGATTCTTCCACCAGCCTATGAAAATCTTCTGTCACATGCACAGCAAATGTAAGGGTTATTCTTGTTTTTCAAAACAATAAACTTGCCCCAGGAAAAAAGAAAAAAAAAAAGAAGCCAAACCAAACCACAAATCCCTGGCTGAACTCCTATGTGAATAAATTCTTGTGGGTGTAATACAGCAAATTAGGACAATGTCTACAGAACATGCAGAATCCGCTCGGAGGGTTCGAGGTAAGCACAGGAGCTGAGGTTCATCTTTCCAAACAGACACAATATCCCAGTCCAGATAAACAAATGGAATGAGCTTCGTGTGCTGTGATGCCGTTATGGGAAACACTGAGAAATCACCTTAAGATGGCAACAGCTGCAAAGGCTGGTCTTTGACTATTTGCCATGGCAGTCCCATGGCCAGTGTAACTCAAACACAGTCAAAGATTTAATCCAAAGCAGATATCACAATGCATGAAACATTGCTGAATACTAATCACAAACACCCTGAAGTCTTCAAGGAGTCAGCAGAATCCCTTAAGAAGTACACATATATTATCTGCATTCATGGCTCATCCCTGTCATGCACAGCTGTAAAATTTACAGTTGCGGTGACAGAAAGCAGCAAAGGAAACAAGGGAATGTAGGCAAAATAAATGTAGTAACTCTGTGGGCTCACAGCGTGACAACAGCCAGAAAGAGAAATGGTGGAATTTGGATGTACCCAAATTGCAGTAACTGCAGAAAGACTAAGCTGTGAGAGCAAATGGTCAAAACCAACTGGTCTGCTGAAAGTAATCCCAGTAGGAAGGATGGTTACTGACAGGTCAGATTAGATGAAGAAATACTGACTTTGAACTTCTGGCTCACCCTGGGGCAGGAACAAGTTTCATGGCCTACCTTTTGGAATAAGGTCAGCTAGCAAAGTGTTACAACAAAAAGAACAAAGACTACTTGGACACCTTACAGCTATCCAGAAAATAACTGATGACAGAAATAACAGCATCAATTCCGGTGAGACACTTATCAGTGCTGAAGACAAGAAAGGAATTTCACGCTGAAAGATCACAATTTAAGCAAATTGTGTATGTGATGATTTCAATCCTTCCTCTGCAATGTGTGGTTTGCATTTAGCCACAGGGTTTTAAAGAAGGGTCAGGTGTCTCCCAGATCTTCTTCCTCTTACAACTCCTCCATGAGATTTTTCATGGAAACATGCCCTATTGAGAGTTATTTAGGTGTTTAGCACAGAAACAAGTGAGCATTAAGGATTTATCAGCCAGAAATCATAATTTCTGTTCTAGTTTTCTCAGAGATACTGTTTGACAGGCAGTTTTCTTGTAGGCTTTCGAGAAAAGAATGTATCTGTATATTGTGACAGACTCCTGTGCAAAATTTGCCACATCTTGTTACCAGTGCAGTGATAAGTCTCTTAAAAGAAGCAAAATGCGTCTCATACTTTGTAAGGGATACCTTCAAAAGCTTTTGCTTTTCTTCTCAGTTTCTGAGATGATTTAAATGGTTGAAACTTTATATTCTCGCCCATTCCAGGTTCCCTTCCGTTCCCCACCCAACTTGATCATGAACACTCCCCATGACAGAACAACCACAACTTCTCTGGGCAACCTGTTTAATTCTTTCACCTCTCCCATGAAAAAACCATTTCTTCCTTATGTCCAATCTAAACCCACCCTCTTTCAGTTTAAGACCACTGCCCCTTGACCTAGCACTGGAGACCCTGGTAAAAAGTCTCTGCTTTTCTTATATTTATTCTATGGGGGGGCTTTTTTAAAAAATAAAATTCTTCCTAGTTATGTCTAGAATTCTGTATTGGTAAGAGGTCTTCAGCATGAAGAAGCAAAAGGAACAGATGCTACTATCTCACTCAAAGGCACAATGTGAGGCCCAGAAACTTCTTTAGATTGCTGTGCCTCCTCCTGTCCCCACAGGATTTTGCAATTAGTTTACTCCCCAATCTTGTTTAATGGTTCTTCTCATCACCTTGGTGGTATTGTGACATTTAAGAAGCAGTTAAGACATGACAAAAACCAAACCAAACCAAACCAAACAAATTAAAAAAAAAAAAACAAACAAAAAAACCAAACAAAAAACCCCAACCAACCAACACCCCAACAAAAAACCCCAAAACAAAACCAAAACAAACAAACAAAATACTCAGAAAATTTTACCTGTACCTTCATTTGTTCACCAAGGGAAGCCTGGGGAAATGACAGGGACATTGTGCTGCAGCAGCTCCAGCAAACGTGAGTCCTGGCTTCTGAGCCAGATGTCACAAACATTTAAACAGCTGCCAGAGCCTTCTCAACCTGTCATCAGGCCTGACCTTAAACCCAGTTTAGTTTTTAAATGTTAGAGGGGAAAAAAGGTGGAAAAAAATTTTATAAAGCCCCAACAGGGTAAAGTTACACAGCTGCCTGAAATATTAAATTAAAAGACTGAACATCTGTTCACTTGCTTTTCAACCTTTAATGGTTTGGAGAGATATTCTGTTGTCTTAGATCCTTAAGAACATCTGAGACCCATGCAGCTTCAGCACCTGTGAAAAATCCTCTCTCAAAACACATAGACTCTTCAAAGCTTATTGCTCCTGCTCTTTGCCAAACATATGTTGCCCAACACCACAACAAATTATTAATAATATTCAGGTCATACTTGACTTTTGCACAGTGAATTTCCTGAGCGAGCACCAAAACACTGTTTAAACACTAACAAGCTTTTATTGCATGGAGTCAGAAATGACCATGGAATGGACCAAACAAACTCCTGGAGAATTGGCTACTAGGAAAAAAGCAAAGTATTAGATTGATGGGGATTTGGTTTGCATTTGGTTTAGGTTGGCTTTTTTGTGGTTTTTTTTTTTTTTTTTTAGCTAACCTTTCCTCCTAATTTAAAAATTTGAACTAATTACTGTTTGCTAGGATCAAGCATAGTGTATAATGAACTTGTTAGCTTCCTGCTACAGGATACTATTGACACAGCTAAGGGAATTACGAGTGGCTGTGGGAGGGAAGTATTAGACGTTTATATGAATAAGTACAGCTTCTGCAGTTAAACTATATTGTTTATGGGCAGTCAAGCCCTCTGTTACAAAACACAGGATGTAAAATAGAGAGTAGAAAATCTGTACTCTAAACATCACTGTAATTTTAGAGCTAGATGCTTGGACTGTGCTTTTGGGACCAAATATAAAGCACAAAGATATACTTGGCATATTTTTGCAATACCCGACTTCAAGAGAAGGCAGAAAGTGAAAAGAAAAAAAAAATGGTCAACAAGATTTCTGTTTATATTTCTGTTTTCATTTCTAATGGGTTTCCACTGGAAGTATTTTTTATCTCTCCACAGGCTTTCCTTTGGTTCCCACAAATTACAGCCTCGATGCTCTGAAATTTCAGCTTTAGTTCCACATCTGGAATATTAGGGGTTTGTTTAAAGACTATCTGAATGTTGGTGGTATTTCTTTCCATATGTAACTTTAAAAAGATCACACCTAAAGATATGCTGGCTATAAGTGAAGCTAGACTGGCTTTCTTGCCACTCATGCGTTGCAATGTGGTTTTAATGTTTTATAAGATGATGATTTAAATGAAAAAATGCATACCAGTAAAAGTAAACAGGTACAATTAATAATAATGGCAATGATAATAACAGCATTAATAATGCAAATCCCACAAAAGTCTCTTCAAATTCTGTAAAAGATAAACTGCAATTTCTAAACCCCCCTAAACTATTAATAAATCTTCATTAAAAATTAAAACAATAGAATCAAAGCAGAAGATTGGAGGAGTAAAAAGCTATTGCACTTTATAAAAACAATTTCATCAGATCAAAGGGGAAGCATTTTCAAAACAAACACAACCTGTGAAGAAAGTTCAGGATTTGGGGACAGGGCAGTGTGAAAAATGGAAGAAATTATATAAACAAAAAGCAGACTAGAAAATGTTACTCATTGCTAGGAATTCATTGTTTTCCACTGATGGAAATAGACTAACTCCTAGTGATTTATACAAAGGAAGTAACATCATCAGGTATTGTTTTATGAAAGGAAAGCTAAATTGTGAATAGAAGATTCTGTCACCTTGCATTATTTTTGAATTGTAGTGTCTTGCATGCTCTCATACTGTCACAAACACACTTACCATGTAGAGAATACTCCTGCAGAATGAAAATCTTTTTAAACTCTCATTTCCTACTTTAAACTAATTCAAAACCAAAAAATCAAAAGGTATGGCTTAATAATACAGCATTAGGTACACACTGTGAAAATAATCCAACACAGGTAAGGAGAAAATTGATTTAGGAAGACATCCTTTAGGAAAGTAACCCATCGCTCCCTGGAAGCTGAGGCTTAGGTACAGTAAATTTCAGATACTAAGAATATTTCAGCCTCATACATGTACACAGCTACATGACTAGAGACAGGGTGTCCTAATTACAGATTTGGGCTGTATAATTGTCATTTGTTGAGCTGTGCAGTTTTAGATGCCATTCCACATCTAACATTTTTGATTGAGGACCTATGTGATACTTAATCCAGCACTGGCACCCTCAAGTCATATTTCCTCCCTTGTCACAAAGTATTTATTTTTATCAGCAGCTTGTCATTCAAGTATATTTTTTAAAAAAGGAGAAATTTGCAGGAGCAGAACCTCTATGTGAACCGTGAAGACAATGTGTCTCAATTTAGTGCCACTATTTGATTGTTATACATTCATAAAAAAATCAAATATCTGTTCAAAGACTCCAGGCATCAGAAGGGGGAGAGGGGATGAAAGGCATAGGTGATGCTGAATTTTTCACTTAATCTCACAAAATATTAGGCTAATAATCTGGCTCTCATCCCAGCCAGACACAACACATTCTGTAGTTGTCTTTCTCCCTCGTTGTGTCAGATTTGGCAGGTCTAACAAAATTTGGCTGGAAAAGGTTGAAAAATGGTGGACAGGTTTAATGACACATGAGATCTTGAAGCTTGAAGCTTAAAATAATAAAGCTAAAACCATGTTAAATTCATTCCTCCTCTGATTTGTATAAACACTGGGGGAGGAAAAAGAAGCTGCTATAGTAAAAATAACATTTGTTAATCCATATTGTAGTAAAAAAAAAAATTATATATATATACACATATATATATGTGTGTGTGTGTCTGTGCCTGTATATAGCTATTTCTTATATAAATATCTATCAATCTATCTATCTATGAGGGGCAGTTAAGGTCTGCTATTCTCCAGGAAAAATACCCATAATGATTCTCTTTAGTGACTCAGCACCTCAACATCTACGTATTAAGTTACTGACAGACTCTTATATCGTGCAACTTGTTCCTTATCATGTTTGGCAAATAAAATTTCTAAAGTTTAAGACGAAAATTCGTTTTCCAATGGAAACTGGGGCAAGTGAGAATTCAGGACAGGACAATCGTGGGATGATGATAAAGCCAAAGTTCTTTCTGATTTGCTGCTAATCATTCTGTAATGCAACCTACGTGTCTACGTTTCCTACACACAGAAACTCAAATCCATCATGCCCCTAAAAGTAAATGTTCCGTTTGCCTCTCTCCTGTAATTAGGCAGGAGTACACCTACCGTACACCTTTACTTGTGTTCTTGTGCTGCAGGGATATGGCTTGGGATTTTCCTGTGGTCAGATATCCCCGTGTTTCACTTCCATCTGCATACATGTCTATATACCAACCAACCTCTGTCAGATCTTCAGCATGTCTGAAAGGAAAATTAGCAATGTGAGTCAGAACTCTGCCTTCAGTATCACAGAAGCACTTCATTGCATATTTAATGTACAGCATCTTCATATTCTGAAGCAAAAATTTTATTTTAACAACATCGCACATTTCTTTTAGCTGATGCTAAAGGCTTGTCTGAATAGGAATACACTCTCTACAAGTTATACACATACTGCAAATGCGTAAGGTCAGCAAGCACACACCAAAACGTGGTTTTATGATTTATTATGCATTGTAACTCCTGTTATATTCTATGAAAAAAAGAATCAATTAATTTTATCTGTTTAAGTATACTCTCTGCATAGTGGCTCTGTTGTGCGCATTGATTATATGAAACCTTGTCACATATTGCAAGTGATGATCTATTTTTTTTAGAGCTTTAATCTTTCTTCATTAGGGGGTGCTTGACTTGATCGATCATGTAGTGATCTAAGCCAAAACCTGCTGGTTTTAATCCTTATGACGAACTGCTGCCCAGTTCTGCCAGCCAAAGTTGGAAAATGCCATATTGCTAAATTGAGAGGCATCTGACAAGGACAAGAACATTGAACAGGAGTCTGTGAGTTTCTGCTTCTGCTGTGCCTGAGATGTGGCTGCTGCCTTGCCTAGGAGCCTGAAAACCAGGCACGTCTCTGCCTCTTCTCACCAGAAAGCCCCAAATCTGAGGCTGAGGATGCAGACCCATGGAAAGGCCCATTGTGGTAGCTGGTGAGCTTCAATGCAGAGACTAGGGTGAACTTCTGCTGTTGGGGGAGGTGCAGAAATGCAGATTTCTTCTACCCCCAGAGCAAGAGCTGGTTTGGGTGAAAGCACTTGCGTACTTTCATCCACCCCCAAACTGTCGCACTCCATAAAAAAGAGTTACAGAGGAGTGAATGGGAACGAGGTAAGAAATTCACTCCTCCTTTGCAGTTCCGAGTTTGACATGATAAATTCTGATAATACTAACCTAGGATGCCTGCCTACTTCAGTACCTTGCGTAGGAGCTGCAGGTATCTAATTCAGTGGCAGCTGATGCTATGGTGATAAAAGGCACAATGTGCTGATGGGCTTTTTTGGGGGGAGTGTGAGTTGGTAGACCGCCTGTTTCTAAAGCACCAAGTTACAAGAACACCCCAGCTAAGAAATTCTGATCACCCTTCCTTCATAGTTACTTTCCCCTGACTTGGCTGTCCCATCTGACATCCAGCAAATATGCCCTGCCTCCATTTCCTTTCATACAAAATCCCAGAGTATCCCACAGCATCCTGATATGTTACAGGATGCCATTATTTGTTGAGCACTACTCCCTAACAGTACAGTACAAGAGACATTTACAGTGCTGTAAAACTCAGATAATTTGTTTAGTAAATCTGTTTTGGGAAAGGTTACAGAATGTACTGCTTTTACCCTTACAGGTGACGCATAGCTGCTATACATTTGACATTTTGGAATGTATTTTCACAGATCCTAAAAGGTCTTTTTGTCATACAATTATCTAAAAATCTGTTCTCTTAGGAGACCTGAAAATGAACAGCCTCTCTCTTCATGTATATTGATTTGCTTGCATAGAATATTGATCCTCAGGAGGTTTTTCTTGTTCTACATCCTGATGGAAGGGCTCATATATACATACGTGTGTGTCTATAAGCATGACCTTTTCCCGCCTTGCAAAGGTAACGAGGAGGATTGTAAATGACGTTATTTCCATTTATTCTGAAATGTAAACTTCTGAATGTATTTGTATATCCACTCTTTCCCAATGAATCATAAAGCTGTAAGAGTTTCACAGCTACCATTCAGATTTTATTTGTGTCTTTCTGGAAATATCAGGGGCAAGTAATGCATTGCAGTCTGAGCATGTCTAAATTTATAAGTGTGGTTTTATACTTGTGTTTGAATAACATGATAATCAACACTATTTTGAGATGCAAGCTTTGATCTTTATTGTTGCTAACAACAATATTCATATTAATGTGCTGTATTCTTAACAAAGCGTATCATAGGGCATTTTGCAATTCAAATACTATTAAAAAGCAATATAAAATAAATGTTTGATTTTGATTTAAAATATGAGTGATTCAGCTCTCTAAATAGGCAAACAATTAAGAAAATCAGAAAAAATATTCCAGATTGTCCTTTCAGAGAGTAGGGCTTTCTGCAGCTTACAGATGATTGAGGGTCCTCCCAGGTCGTGAAATGAGGATGGAGTTCAGCTTACACACCCTGAGGCTTCCAACACACTTCAGGGCCACCCTATTACCCTCACAGCACCCAACAGCTTCATTCTGTGGCTCATTCTCAATCAAAATAGAGTTTTTGAGCTCCATCAGCTCTACCTTGAAGAAGACTGTATGGTCTTCTTACCCTAGCAGTAGGGGCTTTATCTGATGGCAGCAGATGCTCAGGTTAGACTGAAGATCACTTAGTACCCTCTTCAAAAAATCTCATGTAAAAAGTATGACCGACCCCAGCCTGAGTGAAAGGCTGTTACAGAAGACAAAAAGATATTTTATATTTACAGACTGAGTGAATTTATGCAGAAACTCCCTGCGAAGCAATCACTGAAACACATAACAGCATAGTATTCCGAGTATCACCATTATTTGAAATCTCATATTGCTTTGCCAGTGTTACAAATGTTTTTCTTGCTTCCTTAATTCACACACACATGCAGAAATTCAGTTTCCTTAAGCTGGTTATTTGACCCTCGTCTAACAAAGAGTCTGTCTGATGTCTCTGCACTTTAGATGTCTATTTTATTTTTTAAAATGAGCTCTGTTTTTTAAAATTGAAGACTTCAGAGTATTATACATATATAATGAAAAATTTAGAGCAGACTGTACTGTTTCATCCTAGTTGATAAATTATACATTATGATATGCTGTAACCCCTCCCAGTAGTACTCCAGATATTATATATTGGTTTTGCATATAATCTTCTCTTGGGAAGCACGCTTTCCACTGGTGAGTTTTGTCACTACCTCCAGTAGAAGTTACACAAGATTAGAAGAATAGAAGAAAAGTAGAGAAAAAAAAAATCTGAAGAAATATTTTCATGCCAGAAGAAGTCAATGCAATAAACTTACCCACAGGAATTTGCCCCAGAGACTCACACAAAACTCTTGATATGGACCACTCCTAGGCACAAGGAGGTCGTTTGACTAAACGAAGACATGAAATACTGTTGAACATATCACAGGCTACCTGCTCCTAGGATCACTGAGATAAAACATTTTGCTAACTTTTTTTCTGACCTCTAGTTTTTAAATTCAGTTTTCACTCTGGATTCATACACTCATGTCTAGCTTACCCAAACTTGCTCAGAAACAGAGTGAAATTCCCTTAGTGATAGCTAAAATGCTTAAGGAAGACTAAGCTTTGCTGGTCCTGTCTTACATAAAAATATGTAACAAGGGAAGTTTTGGCACTATTTAGTTTGATTATCCCATATTGTCTCTATTCCATGCTCTAGGCAGGAAGTAAACCTGATGGAAGGAAAAGGGGCTTTGTTAGCTCATCGAGGGTAAAAGGGAAACTTAGTTCTTCAACACCTGAAAACTATTCTTGGGAATTTGTTGCTCTGCCATATTTTCATGCCTCAGTTATATTTATTAATATTTCCAGAATGATGTGGTTCCCAGCTATCGTTGTGATAAAGACTATTATTTGGTAAACTTCAGGTCTTGGTATGGGAGTGAGGGGGTTCCACACTTTTTATGTTTAAAATAGAAAATTTACTGTCTGGTGATTATACAGAAGGGTTAAATTTGGTGCAATGCCAACCATGCCCATCCATGTTATGTCAACTACTCTGAATTTTTTATGCATGCTCTACATCATTTTTCAGCAAGGTTCAATGCCTAGAAATACCAATGAGTTTTCAGGATGGTGTAGAGTTCTTAAGAAGACCTATGTGCAAAGAATTTTGAGACCAAACAACGTGGGCCTGCTATTACATATTTTCACTGAAGGAAATTATGCCTCTTTTGGAATGATGGTAAAAATAGTTTCTGTTTAGGTAATACCAAAAAAATTATTGTAGAATAAAATTGATATTTTTCTTTGTTTTATGTCTTCCGTGTGGGAAGTAGGCACACAACTGCTAGCTGAAGTAGGTGAACCTGCAAATTTCAGCATCTCAAGAGCTGGCATTCACATAAAGAAGTCTAAATTTTTCCCATTACAATAAACATGGGCTGACACTTGCCAGTGGTCAATAAGATTTTTTTTTTTTTCAGAATTCTTTTATATTTGTGTCTTTAACACACTGCATGCCTGGGCAAGGTAGCAAAAAATAGAGATAGAAATTTAGTATAACATCTCCAGGGGGTTGACACATTTTGTGCCTTACAAATGCAAGTAATGCCAATTGCTAGTTGAGGCGGGATTAGACCGTGTTCTGTTTAAATTGATTCTGGCAACGGCAAAATTTGTACCCTGGAAAAAAAAACTGGGGAGGAGAGAAGAAAATCTGATATAATTTGGGCCAACAATTGGACAAAAGCTGAGGTAGTGATGTTAACTTGAAAAAATGTCTCTGGAGAGACACCAAAGGCAGATAAATAACTTGACTAAGATCAAAATAGATAGGAAATGTTGCCTGTCAGTGCTATGGGCTCTAGCACCACTACTAATATATAACTTGAACCATTATTTAGTGTTGTACTGTCCCAAAGGTCTTTAGAAGATACATTTGTACAGTATAGTCATCACATCCTTATTAAATCATGGGTGAGAATCTATTTCAATTTCTTTTTCACCTTCAGCTGCTTGAGCACAGACCATACAGACATGATTTAGAAATCTATCGGCTGCTCCTTATATCACAAGGGTCAGACTAGCCCCTTGTTGACATAAATAATAGAGACTTCAAAACTAGTCTAATTTTTCTCATTAACCCATCAGGTTATCCCTGCTCTATTTCCTCTTCCATTTTATATGCATTAAGATGTTACAAATACAACATAAAAATTAATTCTCTTTGCATTATGAAGGGATTTTTCTCCTCTTCCAAATTTAATTTATTCATTAAAAGAGCTGAAAAACTGTATCAAAAATTGCCCTTCCCCCTCCCCACTCTGCTGCTACCAAACAAAAATAAAGCATTTGCTTCTAGCAGTCTTAAATGATGTTTGATGCTCCAGAGAGCCTTCAACATTCATTATAGAGTCAACCAGAGCTTCATTAAATATCAGTCCAGCATGTGTATATGTGGTACTGAGCACTGGCCTCAGGACCTCCCTTAGGCGATTTTCTATAGGTTCCTTTCATCTGTCATTTTGCTTTGACTTGGGGCGATTATCACTTTCATCATTGACAATAGGAAACTGGTTCCTGTGTGCATTTAATTTTCATTATTCCTTGCCCCGTGAAGATGACTGACACATACAGATTCATTTTCATCTTTTAAAATATTGTAATGAATAATTTTAAATTCTTGCCTTGGAGTGCTCTTGTATTAGCATTGGTGAATGAAATAAAATTAAAACTGTGTACTGGTGCTGAGAAAACTTGTTGGGTTATTCTGGCCTCGTAGCAAAAGACAAACTCTCACAGGCTCACAGAATCACACAATCATACAGAATGGGTAAGGTTGGAAGGGACCACAGTGGGTCTCCTGTTGCCACCTCCCTGCTCAAGCAGAGTCATCCTAAAGCACATGGCACAGGATAACATACAGATGGTTCTGGAATATTTCCAGTGAGGGAGACTCCACACTCCAGGCAATCTGCTCCAGTGTGCAGTCGCCCACACAGTAAAGAAGTTCTTCATATTCAGGTGGAACTTCCTGAGCATCAATTTCTACCTGTTTCCTCTTGTCCTATTGCTCAGCATCACCAAGAAGAGCCTGGTCCATCCTCTTGACACCCTCCTTTTGGACACTTATGACATTGATGAAGCCCCTTCTAGTTATCTATTCTCCCACCTCTGCAGAGACTTACAGAAATATAACCTGTTTGGTAACAAGTTCCAGAAGCAACATTTGGCATTCTTTTAAAATTTATTGAAAATGCAGAGTGATGCATTTTTCTGTATCTCTTTTAAACAGTGCCTGTTTCAGCTCACATTGGTTTATTTTAATGTGTCATTTTAAGAAAAATGTGTAAAACATAAATCAAAGACATTTTCCTACAATAACCTGCAACACAATCCTGTTTTAGGATTAAGCCAATTTCCTTTTCTTCTCTTTGAAATTTCTGAGGTGATGTGGAGACGCTAAACTTCTTAGTATATGACAGCTTATCTTGAATTATTTTGACTCCTCACATTTCAAAGCCTTTCCTATATGATATAAATTTTGGCTATTTTCTCTATGTGAAGAGTAGCGAAGAAGTCCTGAGAACACAAACTACTCTCTTTGTCAGAGCCAGTCTGGTGAAGCCTCCCTTGAGGCAGCTTTCTGGCTTCTCTTACATGTGCAGCAGGGATGAAATATGGCCAGACATTTCAGAGACTCTGTTTCGGAATCAGTACAGCGTTATTTGGGTGTAATGGCCTCCATCAGATTTGAATGCTTTGCTGTAGATAAAATAATAAATAAGTTTCACAATGTTTTCCTTGTCATTATATACAAGATTAAAATATATTTTCATTGTTGGTACTGATGATGTGTCAGAATGTACAAGGTATTATGTACAATGTCAAGATATCATCTTGAGTTCTATTTCTTTACCAAGCCACTGGCACACCATACTGTTGATCCTTCATGCCTCTTTCTGTCTCTTTCTCTCTCTTTCTTCTCCTAAATTCCTCTTCTCAGAATCTGGATACCTTGAAGCTGGACAGGTTAGATGAATGCTTTGTGAAGTGTCTTACTTTGATTGCATGTTTGCTTTAAAATTTGCGAAGTACCTTTTTCCCTAAAGTTTGTCAGTAAAAATTCACTATTCAACCTCCTAAGAAGTTTTTTGTTCTCTCTTGTGTGCTGCCCAAGGGTATCAAGGTACCTAAGCCTCTTTAAAAACTCACTGAGTGAGCTTGGGGTGCAACACCACTTTAAATAGCAAACCTCTTTAATGTGTGCAACCAGGTGACTCAGGGTAAACTTGTACCTATGCGAAGAAAAATTTTGAACTTTCATTCCAGTTTATTCTTGCCTATAATCAGAATAAAATTACTTTGAAATATCATGCCAGCCATTCTCAAGTATCTCATACTATAGCTTCAGAATATTTGTTATAAAGTAATAGGAAAAACTCAGCCATGCCTTAAAGTGCAAAGATCACCATTTAAAGAATATTTATCCATCTTAAATAGAGAAGCATTACATCCTAGACTGCCTGAAATAGAATAGTTAAAATTCTTGCAGTTGGATTGCAGAAATTTGAATTCTTAAACTTGCATTCTAGCTAAAAGGGCAGTGGAATTTGAAAGAAATCCTTTAATAAAAGTAAAAAGTTGTTTGCCATTTGAAATTGTTTTTTTCAAGGAAACGGAGATTAAAGTTGTAAAACATTGTGCCTAACCAAGCACTGAAAACAAGATCCATATCTTTTTAGTACAAAAACAGTCTCAGTTTTGCACCCAGTCTCATCCAGACTACCGAGGAACACCCAATGAATGCGATAATGAAGGGTTTCTTGCATTGCACGGTTTTCACAGAGGCTGATTGGATAAATTTTATTCAAGGAAAATCTCACTTCTGAAGATTTGTGAAGCCAGATGGTGCCCCATGAAGCTGCCTTGGAGCAAAGCACTTCTTTTATCGTTTGAGAAATGCCCAATTTTTGTAGTTACATATGGAATTTTTTTGCTTTAAGGACAGCATTTGGCAAACACGGTACACCGTGTCTCTTCATTGATCCCAGCTGCCACAATTATTTCTATTAGTCATCAGAAGACCTAGAATCCAGTAAGGAAAGTATGAAACAAAAAGCATCCATTAGTTTAAAAAAAAGAGTCAGTTAATTAAATTTGCCATGGAATTCAGATTTCATTTTAAGTTCTCGAAAATATAAGCCGTGAAGTGAGTGGTCCAGATCATCTTTCAGTGGCCAAATGCCATGCTTTTGAATAAACTGAAGAAAGTCAAATCTTTGATGTTTCTTAACAACAAAATGTGTGACATCTACTGTATTATTTCTTTGTTTATGGTCTATATGAATCAGTTGAGGTGTGTATATAGTGAGATAACAATTCACTGGAGACCTCGCATCAGTAACCCTTCAGTGGCAACACATATATCTTAGAGAATAGTCAAGAGGAATTTATGATGGCTTGTAATTTTGGCCTGGTGCCCTGAAAACACAACCTGTTGTATTTAAATAGGTCAGCACTGCCAGACTCATAGTGTAATTAATGTTGATTAAATCCATGTAGGACTGAGTAAATATGAAGTAACAACGGGTCTGGAACTACTTTGTATGTGACATAAGTAATCAAGACACAGAAATCTAAATGTCTTATGAATGGCTAGGTTATGATTCAACCCTGACTGAATTTTACTGAATTGCTTGAATATTTAAACATTTTAACTACAGGCTCTTATTTTCCTCTGTGTGTGGATTTTTGTTTTGCTTTGTTTTTCAATTAAACATGACTGATACTGGTAACTGTCATTAGCTGAGAATTAACTGTTCAACAAATAAAGTAACTTAAATGAATATGAGGAAATGTTCCTAACATAAATTATGTACAATCAACTTAGAATGAAGCAAGAAAAATAACACCAAACTTCTGTCCAAGCATCCAACCAAACACAGTCTCATAAATAGGGTAAATATTTGGAATATATTCTAGAAGAAAAGCTCATCAAGCAGAAGATTAATGCACCAGGAATGATTTTGTGCAGAGAGTTTTATACAGCAAACACTCCTGTAAAAGCTAATTTTCAACATTGCTGGAGTTGGTATCATACAGGAACTTTTAGAATAAAACCTAATCTTCCAGAATAAGAAAATAAATCAAAACAATTTTGTTACCTTTTATATTCCACTGTCTCTTGTTATGCCAGTGCTCAAAATATGTCACATTGTGAGTCTGCCTCCCAAAATTGTCCATAATCAGGAATTATTTTCCTTTTAACTGTCTTCCAGGACTTTTTAGCTCTGCCTAAATACATCTCTTCTGCTCTTAATTTTCTCTGTTGCCAGTGAACAGAGATAGCGTCCACTAATCGTCCTATTTTGTCCTGTCTGCACTATTATAAAGATGTGTAAAATTACATTCTTTTCCTCTGAAGAGGCTATCAGCAAAGGCCAGTAGAAGTCCTGTTCACCCATATCATTATGAGGGGGAAAAGAAGGACCTTTTACTACAATAACTTATTTTTCCTCAAGTCTGCCATAAAGTAGAATTAAGACATAAAAAGATATAAAATTCTGAGTTAAATTGATCCAGGTAGAGTAATACACACTGAAAGCAGGGTCATGATTAAACATACCCACTTCAGATCTCTGGGAGGTGGTTGGCTGGTGCTCAAGGGGCCACAAGTCCACAAGTTATATTCAAATCATGACTTCTTTGTTAGCTTTGGCTTAAGGAAATCTCTCTAAGCCAGTTAGGGCTAACTGTCATGGACTGATTTGAGGTGAGTTCACTTCATTTGCAGTCCAAAGAGCAGACACTTGCTGGATTTATTTTCCATTATTTACAACGGAAATAAGCTCATCACTATTCCATTTTACATTTCATATTAATCAATTCATTTTTCTAGCTTGCAATCATTTTATTAGTTCCAATAAGTACTTCATGAATTGTTAATGATAACATAAACCAACAAAATCCAGAATCTGGTTAAAAGTAACACCCTTCGAACATTTTGGCCTGCTGCCACTACTCTGTGTGACTGATGTGGGGTGGAACTCACACCACTTTCAGCACAATTATCTGTGAGGGTCAACTTGGCACAGTGGAATACAGCTTCAGGATATGATTGTAATAAATATCATATGAGAAAACATCCATAACATTTTGAAGAGAAGTAGTGCTATAATTTTCTATATGTTTGTGGCAAAGCCTATATTTTCTTAGATCTGTCTACCAGAGGTGCTAAAGGGAGCTGTCAGTTACTCTAAATTAAGGTCTTAAACTAAAACGAAAAATATCTCAAATATATGCAAATAGTGTCATGAAAATATATATTAAATAGCATCAGAATGGAAAAATAGTTATAAGGATTCTCATTAATCTATAAAGTATTTCAATAACTTAAATATTTTATCTTATCCTCCAAAAGTATTAAGTATTTTTATAAAATAAGGAGATGTTAAACTTTTCCAAGGTGCCATTTGCACAGAAACATAGTGTTTGGTGATCAAAACAAATATTTCAGAATGTGCTGTGGACTTGTCCTCTATAGACCTGGCCAAAAGATAGTATTATTGTGTTTCTAGTAATTGTTTCCAAAATTCCAACAGTCCTGAAGATTTTAATGTTGATTTAAATAAAAAGAACTGCATCTTAAAGAAAATTCTCTCTCCACTGAGAACCATTGTAAGCATAGGTATGCAAATAGTTTGTGATACTCTAAGATTAAAAACATTGAAATTATATCTAAAAAAATCTCACTTCCAGCATCTGTTTCTCTTTATAAAAGTTGATGCTTCCAAGTCATCACACTGGAAAGAGTCTCCATAAAGAAATATTTTAACACTACAACTTTGAGAGAAATTGATAAGAGTACTAAAACTTACTCAAATTATACTATTTTATCATCTTTATTTTGTTGTTAAACTAACAAATATACAGGCCCATGACACCATGCAGAAACATGATTTATGTGCACATAGCTAGATAAAATGACCATTTTGTCTTGGTAACTGATAGATCTCACCTATTACCTCTCTCAATCAGGATGTTTTTTTAATTATTATTTTTAAAATTACTTTATCAATACATTAATTTTTAAGCAAGTTGTAAAGCTATTTGTTGTGTGTTCCTTCACAAGGATTTTATTTCACTCCTTTTCATAGACTTCTCTGGCCATCTCTTATCCATATTTTTTATTTCATATAGTAGTAGTTAAAACAGCTGCCAAAAGCCTAAAAAACGTGAGACTGAACTGACCAGACATTGAAAATATATGACATCTTCTCAAAGGAAAATGCAAAAAACTATTAATCAACAATAGTATGTTCATGAAAACTCCTATCCAAGCAATGATTAGCATCTGATAATGCTTATAGGTTATGATGAAACAAAAAAAGTCAAATCTGTAGAGATGACAAGGTAAGTTATTACTTTGATGGCAACAACTACTACTGTCTAGAACCTGTTTTTATTTCCAATTGAAAAAACAGAGTGAAACTTGAGGTTTAAAATTGACTTGTGTGTGTGCGTGAGAGAGAGTCTCATTCCAATTCAGCAGACTCTGTAGTTTTCATGAACATTATCAATTTATAAGGCCCAAACCACCCTTATTTTGAAGACAAATGTAATCAACAAGTTGTAAAGAATTTTTTTCCCAGAAAGAGCATTATGTTGTGAATTCTCATTAACACATAAGATGCCATTCACCATCCTTCACAACTGGAACAGGTGGCAAAAGCACCAGCTGACTGCAGAGGTGTAAGGTCAGACCTCAAATTCCCATCATCCTAAAGGCCTTCCTTGCTTTGTACCTTCCTCTGCTCTAGGCAGTGCCCCATGAATCAAGGAAGAAACAGAAACAAATAGCTGAGGATGGAATGATTTTTAGGTACCTGAATTTAGATTACATTTTAGAGCTGACAGGTGAAAATTGGAAATGGTAAATATAAAGGCCCTAACCAAATAAATCTGTATTAGCAAGAAAGAAGAAGGGCCCTGGTTGTTCTCTCTGTCACTCTAAAAGAAAGACATAACATATTGTCATATGATATCCAAAATAACCTCTCTTTTTCCAATTAACAGGATTGCATTAGAGGTTCAGATTTTCCTCATTGGAAATACTGAACTTAATTTCAGAGATGCAAATCAGATTCACTCTTTATCTGAATGAATTTAAGATTTGCAATAGCATAATACAGAAATTGGATATACATTTATTATGCTAATTTACCTTACGTGTTTCCAGTTATAAAGAACATTTCATGTAATGAATGCATTTCACAGTGTACAGGTATCATACTTCTGGCATTAAAATGTTGCTAAAATGATCTCCCACATAAAAAGCATATTTTTGTTCATGTTTTCCTTCAAAATAACTTTGTAAAAAACCTTTGCACAGTGTCCTGATCATACTGCTTTTTTGTCTATTTTTCCCTGGAAGCCTTGGCCTCCTAATCTTGGTTGCAAAATATTTTGTAGCTAATACCTATTTTTTCTAGGAACCATCTTGTTAAATTTCCTGGTCTTCATTCTTGATTGGTTCTGATAACACTCAGGCTATTAGCAGAGGAGGCTCAATCAAGTGACATCAGTGTATTATATCTTGCTTGAGGAACCCTAAGAAGATGTTTTGTGTTTGGTCAGAAGGGGTTTCAAAACTCTGAAAACTAGGTGTTTAAAGTTAAAAAGTGGTATTACGCCTCTTTTTCTTAATCTGATATTAACACACCCTCAAGAGCTAACTAGCAGTATAAGAACACAGAGATAGTAACCATCAGGCCTCAGGGCATAAGAAAATTTGGAAAATCCTTATTTGGGGTAGGAGAAGAAAAAAAGTGGCAGGCTTACTATGTGTTTAGTACAGAAGGAGATGGCAATTGGGGGGATGAACTGTGTATTCTCTATGGGATCCCTTTCTTTTTTTCTCATTGTAGGGTCTGAAGCATCTGCTGCTTCCATTGGGAGGATGGAGGGAGGGCTGGGACATCCTCTCCAAACCGGCAGCATCAGCCCAAGTCCATGGCCTTTGTCAGGCTTCCTTTCCTAGCAATAGTCAGAGAAATAATAACCTCAAATTTCATACTTCCCCTGCCTTTCCAGGGAGGTTTTGTGTCCAGAATAACCCCAGCTGCTAGACACAGGCTTCCAGGGTGCTTGCTTGCCACCCTACTGCTACCTTCCTTTATTGCAGATTAGCCTTGGAGAGGCAATTTTTGTTCTCATTTATGTAAAAAATTGAAAAGGGGTTTAATAAAAAGGCCATATGGATTCAGTTCCTCTCAAGGCAGCTCTTTCTGTTGAAATGCCACCGTGACTATTTTACATTGAAGCACAAATTATTAAGATTTGCTTGATTAACACTGGATAGCAATTTGATAAAGACTGGACAGTCAAATAATATTTCTAGAATATTAGTAAAGGATCTTTGAAAAGATGGAGCGACAGAGCACTGAGACTTGGTATCAAATATTAATAATGATTACCTTTATATTAATCTGGAAAGTAATAGTAACGTGAACTGTTACTTTGCACTGAAAGTTACAGCCAGTATACTGAGTTCAAACGTGAAATATTTCTTCTCTGAACAGTCTCAGCCTATAGTGCAAATGAATGTTGCCTGAATAACTACCAGCCATTGAGCACAAAAATGATATGGCCCAAAACCTGCGTTTACAATGACTGTCAGACACACAGTTGAAGCCAAATGAAAGCCAGTTGGAAGCTGCTCAGAAATTTGGCAGTTAAAATACATATTTTAGGCCTTATGGCTGCATTCATTGCCATATGTTGAGAGCTGTCCCTCTCTATTTATTTGTATGTTTGGAACTGTCCACCCCTATTTATTTGCAATCCCTTATTTAGGCATAATGGCTCAACTACTAAAAGATATTAACATATTGCTGCAGATTGAAGGCAGAACAACAGATACAATTAGAGGTTGAGAGGAGACTGAACCATGTCAAAAGATCAAGTCTTATCTAGTCACACAGTGATAACTACCCTATAGCCCTTGTTCTTGTCAAGGTCCATTTCAGCCTATATTGTATATCTTCTCTCAAAAGTAACCCTAATACACTGAAATAACAGAAAAGTCTGAGTCAAACTGCAAATGTTTGATCTAAACTCACCTCAGTGTTTCTGACCAGGCTGTTGATCAGCAGGATTACATCTAGCTCTAAAAAGGAGGGTCATATATTGGATACTGAAATTACCATGAGTCACTCTTCAGAGCCTAATATTTTGGAAAGGGCCTGTCACTGCCTTTTGGAGATGGCATGTCCACAACTATAGTACGTGTGAGAAATTAATTTTACCACAGTGCCTTTGTTACTCTGATTGAGAAATGCATCCCAGTAGACTCAATGCAGAGGGAAATTAAATGGCATCTTCCCCTCCACCAGATCCAATTAGTTCTGACAATATTTGGCACGACTCTTTGATTCCAGCTCTTATTGCTTCCCCAGCATGTTATTTTTCTCCTGATTTTTCCTCTTGTGGTTCTTTTCCTCTTGTGGTTCTTTTCCTGATCTCTCTCTAATATACATTGACTTCAGCCAGCAAAGGCACACCCGCCTTGTTGCAACACAGCCATGAGACTCCAAACCAAAAGTGATGATTTAAATGACATAAGGCTGCTAAAAGTTTGCTGAATTTCAGAGTGGCTGATTAGGCATTACACTGTGCCTGTAGCATCCCAGCAGCAAGGCTGCAGGGGAAGGAAAATCCAGAGACACAAGATGACAGTGAGAAGCTGCATTTTTTTAAATGTTTTTGTTTTCCCCCCTTTGTGAGTTTGTTTCGCTTTAAAACACATGGAATCAAACAGCAAAACCCAACACTTCAAAACTACCTAAATTTCCTCCATCTTCTCTTTCCTCAAAATATCTGTTAATACATGTTGTCTGTTTAAACTATGATTTCACCTTGCAGAATAATTCAAAGATTAAGGAGAAGGAATGATGGAAACCCTCCAAATAAAAAAGTTTATTTAATCATGTGCAAGTTATAGATGGTTTTCTGGATAATTTTAAATCTGGTTATTAACAGGTCTTGTGCTGGCTGTTAGCAGGAGAGCAAGCTGGCTATAGCCAGATACGAAGCTCATAACAGCCAAATCATGTCCCTACAGACAGCTAGCTGGCCTCTTTAATCATGGGATCCAGGACAGTGTGAGACCTTTCTAAATACATTTATCCGCATGAAGTTCCCACAAGCCAGAAAAGACCTCTTGTCCTCATTATCTGAGGTATTTATGCACCATAAGGGCAAAGACAAAGAAGAATTTAGGTGCTGAAATCCAGAAATTCGGTTCCCAAATACTCCTCTGCTTATTGAAGTACACAGGCACTTAGCAATTGGTGGGCTTGCCCATTTTTTCAGCTTCCATGTAAGCCTTCCTTTTCAACCAGTACTGAAAAATTTAGCATTTCAAATTTTTAATTGGTATCTTCAAAAGAAGCCCCTAGTCGGTGCCACGGGAAAGATGGAAGCACGGCTAATGAGAGTCAGGAAGTCCCACACGTGCTGAGAGGAGTGATAGGGCAAAGAGCAAGTCAGCCTCAGCTTTGTATCACTTTTGTATTCACAAAACAGTCATTGGTCAAGATATTTTTTGCCTGGAAGCATGCTCCATCTAGAAATGTATACCCGCACCTCGAGATCATTCTGATCTTTTTTGGTAGGTTTGATTTGCACTCCACCTAGTCTCTCTGCCTGTGAGGAAAACAGCAAGTTTTTCCCCTAAAATTCATGTTATACAGTTATCTTCTTTTTCCCCTTCCATCATGCTTTCCCCACGGCATAACATCTTACTTCATGTAATGCCCTGTAAATACTAACTCTGCTGGGTAAGGCTTAAGGGAAAACATTTCAACATTTTTTGCAGCATAATGAATTAGAGAGGCACAGATAGGCTTCTCTTTTTTTGAAGTTCCCAGACTAACATCTATCTGTCTGTCTTTTATTCTCAAATAAAACCTTTTTCTAAACCTTTCCAAAGGCATGAACCCTCCTGACAGAAGTTCTCATTTACCCGGCTCTGATCAGCAGGATTGTGAAGTGAGTGTCTCCCATACAGCTTCTGGAAAGGATTAGGAAGAAATCAAATAAAACCTGAGATTTGCTGTTAATTATGAATGTCCAAAAGGAAGTGTAGAAATTGAAGGAAAAGCAAGAGACAGTTCCACAGCTTTTAAATAAGACTCTTATGACTGCAAAACAAGAGGCTCAGTCAGGTGTCCTGCAAAATAAGTCACAGAAAAATTTCCTATGAGGTAATACATTTTATATCTTACATTTTCAGATTCTTGAAGAGATAAGCAGAGGAAATAGCTCATTGATGCATCTCAGGAGAAAACTTTTTAAAGGAAATGTTAACATTCAGCACCAAACAGAAGTATTGCAGTATAACCTAAAATATTCCACTTGGGTAGGTTATTTTATTGTCTTGATAGAAAAATAAAATTTCTTCTGACTGCATAGAAAGAATTTAAAGATTCCAAAAGGCAACTGTATGAAAAATGCTAACTGTGAAATATATTATTTTTCTATAGAGTTGAAATATAAAGTATTAAAAAACTCCATAAAGCTTGCATGGGATTGCTCATGTGATGATTGCATTGGGAACACATGAATATGTATACTGAATGTACAGAAAAGAGCAAAGATCAATCCTATCAGCTGATATTGTAAGTCCATTTCCAATAGCACATGGAGTAAAGGAAAATTTTGGCTACTAGCAACATCCGTATTAAAATCAGTAGTCTGTGAAGACCCAAAATTTTTCTCCATGTAATGTCCTGTTGTAGGCAGTAAGAAGTTTTGCTGGATCAGTGACCTGGGCTTTCAGGGTAGGAGTTACGACAGAGATGTTCAGGAAATGGAAACGTGTGCAAAGCAATGTAGTCCGTAAGTACCATGTGCCAATGCCACATCCGAAAACAATGCTGAAAAGCGTTGTTTGGAATGAGGACTGGGGCTGGCTCCTCAATATCTATTAGTAGGCCATGTAGGACAGAATGAATTCAGAAACATAAATCAGTTTCTAAACTGGCATTTGAAAGAGCTTTGTGCTTTCTTTCAGTGAAAGTAATAGCTTATTTTTCAAAACCTAGAAAAGCACACATGATTGCACACAACTCTGGACTTACTGGTTTTTCTGATTCTTTCCAGAAAATTATATATCATAATGAAGATATGTAGATATCCTGCAGGACATTTATTGTTGAAGCAATTATGCAATTACAC
The DNA here is from genome assembly GCA_013397775.1 of Eulacestoma nigropectus. Classification (NCBI taxonomy): domain Eukaryota; kingdom Metazoa; phylum Chordata; class Aves; order Passeriformes; genus Eulacestoma; species Eulacestoma nigropectus. The sequence continues at coordinate 175,330 of VZTE01002681.1, forward strand.
ACATTTGTTCATTTACACAATAAGCATATCTATCCATTACTCTAGATGCAGCTGATCATGATAATTGTAGTGCCCTGAGCTCTCAATACTGCCCAAAGCAGGTTCTCAGAGTCTCATTTAAATATAACAAGTGTGTCACTGCCTTTAAATTAAATTTACACTTAAGGCTGACTTAAAAGTCAGCTACTTGGCAGCTTTTGCTAATATAGTTGTCTGTTTCTCACCTACAAAGATACCTTTTCTTTATAGAGTAAATCTTATGCAAAGGTCTGCAGAAAAACCTGGAATTTCTGTCAAAACACAAGCCAGGGAATTGCTTGATTCTTGATTCAATCTGACATTGCAAGCCTAGATTTGAGGCTTGAAGTAGATTGATTAACAAATAAACAAATAGAGTTATAGAACTGAAAAAATGAATATACATCATGCCACATCTTTTCTTGGAATACCAAAGATAGCCTGGGGTAATGAATGCATCCAGGATGAATATATTCGGATTAGCAATGCAATAAAAATTGGCATGCAGATATAAGTGTAAGAATCAAAGCCAGAAACAGAAAGAGTATGGGTGACAGCAACTGTTTAATGTCTTGTGTATGAGGTTGGAAATACAGCATATTCTTTCAGAAAATGTAAGAAATACATGTGGTGTTGTGACAGATTAGGTTTTAAAGTAAATGTATAGCAATTAGATAAATTAAATAATGTTTTCACAGTGACTGAAATTTGCAAAATGTGTGTCGGACTGGAATGGTTTATTAATACAGTTTGTTAGGAGAATGCCAAGAATGATTCAAATTGAATTAAATTAACACAAAGGTTTCTTAGTTAAACAGCATCTAGTTGAAGGGGCCAGCAATCATGATCAATTTCAGTATGGCACGAAGATATCTCTGCACAATGTATTGAAAAAATTATTATGAAAATTCAAGAAAGTTAAGACAGCAATGATTGAAAAAAATCTATATTTGGCTTAGATACTAGACTATTTCATCACCTTTTTCCTATTCAGGGAAAGAAAAAAAAAGCTGAGCTGCATTTTTTGAGCTTTAGATTTACAACTTAGTGTCTCAGTTTGTTTAGCATCTTTTCTACCTATTGCATGTAGAGGACACAACAGCTGGAATAAGGAAACATTTTGACTGCTGTTACATCTACGAATATTCACCCTTGTCATATTTTGCACAGTACATTAAGCAAAAACATAACAGGCAGTTATTACAAGCCAGCTTTTTATTTCAGTGAATCTTTGTTAGGCAGGGGCAGGAGAGCAAAGAAAATGAGCAGAGATGAAAAAACAGCAGAAGAAACAAAATACCCCAAACAAAACAGAGTAATTACACTGTACCATGTTAGGAGCAGTAACGAGGTTTTCAGAACATCAATGTACTTGTTATGAAAAACATGATAAATGTAACATTAAAGCAAAATAAAAGAGAGGAATACTCTGAGAAAGTAAACAAAAAATATTGCTATCAAACTAGTAATCTAATCATAGAGATTGAAGAGCAGAGGGGAGAGATTTCCTGTGCCAAGATGCACAGTAACTTTATATCCCTGCAGTGGGGCCACGATGCAGTACAATAAGGCATAAGGTGAAGTACATCTTTCAAGTGCATTTTGCAGACATTCTTGTAAGCATCTGCAATCTGCTCTTTTTTTTTCTTTATTGTTGTATTTCTTCTTAGCACATAGTAAGCAGCTGTACTTCACTGACAGCAGAGGTGGTACAAGCTCTGCTGAACCCCTGAGTCCTCCTGGGGGATGTGCTAGTTGGATGGAAAGTCTTCTGTGCCTGCCCACGGGTAGCAGCACAGCCAGCCATGGGTCATTCAGCATCTGCCACAGCACACTCTGGAAAGGAAATGCAACTGCTATTTCTGCAAAGCATTTCTTTCCCTGCCCCTTTGCCTTTCTTTTCCCCCTTGTTCTCTCTCCTCTAGTCCCCTCCTCCTATATCTATGAATAGTGTTTGGTAAATTCTGGCTGTTTGAAAGTAGTTTGGAGATGATAGAATTTGCCTTTTTGCAAATGTTTTGACTGAAAAGCTAAAATTCACTCAGAGTCATGTTACCTGCAATTGTCAAACTGGCTTTCTTGACATCAGTGTTTTACTCTTTTAAGATGGTGCCAGTCTGGAAAGATGAGATATGGACTATTGTCCAGGGCTGTTACAGCTATGTGAGTTAGCAAAGAAATCTCAAGTTTAGTGAAATGGATTTGAAAAGACAGGAGTAAACAAACATCTCCTTTTGCACAAAAGATGTAAGTGATGCGAAAGGACTACTCCCGTGCAACAAGATGACTGAGAAGTACTGTATCTCTTCTCAAGAGACCAAACAAATATTTTAATTATTCTTAATGAAGTAACATGATTCTTAGTCATGTTTACCAAATTAAAAGGTCATAATTAATTTCAAGCAATTAAATCTTATCACAGATCTTTTGAAAGCTGTAACTTCACTGAAAAAAAGCATACTTAGCTCACATAGGAAAGTAGAAAAGCCAGTCCAAAGCCCACTGAAAAATCCATGAATATATGCCTTATTTTGGTTGTAAAGACTAATAGTTTAAGAAAAACTCTTGAAATTTTTAAAATGAAAAATTTCAAACAGATATAAACAGATTTTATAAACAGATTTTAAACAGATTATAAACAGATATAGATGCCTGCATCTATATCTGTTTATATTTTTTTATATTTGTTGCCACGCTCTATCCATATTCTACGTTAAAAAAAAGTATTAAAAACTAGGAATCATGATTGCTTTTGGACTACACAGGAGATAGGAAATCAAATCAATGGTCCTTATCTTGGCAGACTATTGAAATCTCCAGGAACACAAAGAATTTCCTGGCATCTCTTTGCATGAGAAATCTAGTATGTTAGTCTTACTCCCACAAAGGTGAACAATTATAACATATTCTTTAGCACATCTTACTCACTGGTAAGAGTGTGTCTAGGGAGCCAGAGAAACCCATTTCTTCCTAGGTATAAAACATAATATCATCCTGAGAAGACTGTCTGCCTTCATTACAGAAAATGCTGCCAAATACCAGCAACATCTTGCTATCAGTCTATTGTAATTCCAGTTAGCAAAATTATATTCGTAGTTATATAGGTAAATGCACAAACAAAATCAGTTTCTGATCTCTTCTGTTATAAAAAAAGGTTTATTTCTAGGAAAAAAATATAGGCTTAATATTTAATCTGGGGAGGGCAAGATACACACGGCTTGAACCACTGGACCATATACACCTTCCTCAACATCACTAGAGAGAGATCTCTGAGCAAGAGAACAGAGAACACCAGTTGTTTTGCTCTTGTCTGGCACTGAAAATTATTTAAGAATTTCTTCTGTGAGAAGGATTAAAAAAAACCAAAAATTATTCATCTTTCTAGTGCCATTTCAATTAAATTCATGGAGATTAAGTACTCCTTGGCTAAGCTTATATGTCTTGGTTCTGTCCAGGACAGGGTTAATTTTGCAGTAGCTGGCAGAGGGCATGGCCAGGAGTTTATTCTATACCACCTCATGTCCTTGCTGGGGGCAAGGGAAAGGGACAGTCTTCCAGAGAGACAGGGTTCTGTCTGATCGAGAGCACATGGTAGAGGCAGACATCTGGTATTGTCTGTTATTGGGGTTTTTTGTTTTCTCTGTGAAGAGTTTCTTTTCTTATACCTTTTATACTTAATATTGTTGCTGTTACTGTTTGTTTCAGCTCATTGCTGTTTCCAGTTTCTTGTCTCAGCCTGTGATCTTCGCCTTTTGTGCCTCCAGTTGGAGGAGTGAGGGGGAGAGGCATATGGTTTTATTGGGAGCACTAAAGGGGAGGATTCCATTTCTAAACCGCAACATTATGTTATTTATCTATTCTTTTGAAAGAAATTCTGTTTTTAGCCAAACCCAAGACAAATAAACATACTAGAACTCGTTTTTGTCTTAAATCCTTGTTTTCTCAAATTAAAAGAAATAAAAAATAAGACCCAATTACAGCAGACTTAAAAAGGATTTTATTATCCATCTCATCAAATTTCTGGATGACATATTATTTAGTTCCATAAGGAAAGAAAAGAAATTATTTTTAGGGTTCCTTGAGCTCAATATGGAGATAATAATAACATGCAGACCTGATGCTGACAATTGCAATGATGGAGTCCAAAGAAAATATTCCGTAATTATCACCAAAACCACTTAGACCTCTGGATACATTTTCCTGAAACTCCGCTCTTCCTGTTCGATGACATCCAGAGTGAACTGCACAGTGCTATCAGAATATTATTTCTTCATTATATTTATATTTTAATATATAATATAAATATAATATTATAATCTGAGTGGTTTAATAGTCACGCTTCAGAATTTTCTTCAAATGAAGTCTAAAAGCATTCAAAAAATGGAGAAGATGTAAATATCAGGGTCTATATGACAGAGGTATGTATGGGAGTTTTTTTCCCCTAAATATAACTTTGCTAATATAGCAAGATCTGTTTTTTAATCCTAAGAAACATGTGTAAGTTCCCTAGATTTTTGAAAAAAAAAAAAATTTAATAATTGGACAGGGGGTTAAGTGTTCCTATCAGTTTTTTCAGTTGTTTCCATTCCGATTCTGTTTCACAACCTTTGCCTCCACTGACTTCTGAATGAGGTTTACCAGATGGACAATTGGACTATAATTGTATCAGAGAAAATCAATAAATAATATAGAGAAGTGTCACTTTCTAGAAAGGAATACTAATACTTCTTTGGGGTCTGTTACATAATGGTCTTCAGTACCATAAATTCATTATTTATAAGCCAATGCAGTTTTTGTTCCCAAGGATAAGCTTTCAGATTTTTTTAAACTGTATTATCAAGGGAAGCTTGAATTACAAACATCAAGAAGTATGGTTGCAATATTTAAAATATTAGAAAATTTAACTAGGCTGGAAACACAGAGAGAATTCCTTATGCTTTGGAATACTGTTCTGAATTAAAAATTTCCCTTGGCTGTTAATACCCACAAGTCAATGAGTTTATATGTTAGGCTAATTCCATGTGGTGACAGCAAGCAGTCCCACACTGACAGAGGCTGACATACAGTACAAGTACCACAGAAGCCACGTGGAGTTTCTGTCAGTAACAAAATACAAGTTTTCAGTTGAAGTCAGTACCTGCTAGTATGCCAGAGTGCCAGCAGCCAGCTCTAAGCACATTTGCTGCAGAATTTTAAGACTGTCACATCACTAAATCAAAGTTGCTCAGTGGTTGCCAAATGTTAGCTCATTAAGCTGAAGGAATTACTGAGTAGCCTCAGAAAAGAAAACAAGTTCAGAGAGAAGTATATGAATAAGACAGTATCTGCTGACTTATATGGAGACTGGTACTTCAGCAGTTGTTCCTTTTGCTCTGTCTTGGAAGAGGTTTTCAGATTTAGAATATTCAAGAAAGCCTGGGATGCTGTTTTCTTAGCTACTGCTGATCCTCCAAAAAGCAGTGGCTTGCAATAATGGCAACGAGGTAAGATTTTTTTCTAAGAACCAAAAAGTAAGAACTGTAACTAAATTTGCTCCAGGAGAAAAATTATCCACATAAATAATAAGAATTGAGTTGTCAATCAGTGCGCCTAGGGAAGGTTTTTGATGTACTATGACTGAAAGAGAAGTGATTTCAGGTGCAATACTTAAAACTGCCATATTGGTATATTCCTTTTGGAATCTCTGCTTAGCTTCACTTCCTGATTTATCATTCAGTGAAAATGATTATTTTTGAAAGCCCTCAAAACACAGTCCTAATACTGGCAGAGATGTGGAAGCCCAGGAAGGTAGGGAAGACAGGCAGTGAGGAGTGAGGAATAAATGGGTCAGTGGAAGTGTAGAACATGTACCTGCTTGCTGCTGTTCTTTCCATTTCTTAAACAACAGAAAAAGAAAGCTGTTTATCTGCTAATACTGTACCAAAAATATACTGTAACATCAATTCATTTTATTGAGTGTACAAGTAGTCAACATTAAGCAGATTTATGGTTTTAAAAACTCTTTTATTGTGTGTGTCTGAGGAAATTTCTCTCTTCTAGATAAAGCTGCACTTCAGCTACACAAGGAGTGTATATGGGAACTGCTTTATAGGAAACATTTGGCACATGCTCTGCTTTTAGATTTGCGCAAGTGAAATCACATTTGATGGCACTACAGATATAATTTAAATCAGCTCTTGGCCTGTGTTCTGAAAACAGCTGCAGCATACCATGGCAATGGGAAAACACCACCTGACATTTCCAATGCTAGGATATAAATCTAGGGTATCACATTAACAGCAATCAGCTTCTCTGGACTGAGCTTAAGAGAGTGGAATTGCTGGGCTGGTAGAGCTTTGTGAAAGCCTGAGGTGAAGGCTGCAGTGGGGAGAGCAAGGAAAGAAGGCAGCATGGGGATTCATTTTCGAGGGCCTGTTTAGAGATTGTGAATGTGGGTGAAAAGTTAATTTTGTTTCAGTGTGACTTATTTCCATTGCTTCCAGAAGGAACTATGTGGTTTGGGCTCTCTTATAATTGACTTTATAATGAGTGGTTTTGGAATACAATGTTAATTGACCACATCTAATCACAGCATTTTTAAAAGAAACCACTCCGATTAGGCAAGGTCTTATCATTAAAGATTTTCTTTATAAATGTCTCCATGAAGATCAGATATAATTTTTTCAGTTAGACCAGTCTCAGCCTAAATAAACATGCAAAGAAGATGACCCAGGGAGCAGGCTCTCTTCAGCTTTACCAGACAGATTCAAAGCAGGATTTGCACGACGACTGCAGGAAGGTTTTCAGGCAGATGGCTCCATCTATAGACAGAGGTTAATGTGATCACAGCTTCACTGTAGCTCAGGGTGTGGGTTGTAAAGCCAGGTGATTTCAGCTGGACTCTCTAACCCACACGAGCTAGCCAGAGAACACTCCCTAGAGATTTTAGGTTTCAGTGCATGTCACAAGACAGCACATCAGCCCATTTTCACAGATCAAATCTGGGTATGTCCATAGCCTCAGGAACAGAATAAGGTCTTGGCTTTTTCCAGAACCAAACTATAATCCAAGCCTCACAAAAAGAGCATGAAAAAAGAACAAATCAAAGTTTTTTAATGCATCCATGGACTGACTTTTCATTTCCCTCCTTTCAACCCATTTCATTCCTTAACATCTGGGATGCTTCAGAAATAGCCAATATGCTGGATTTATAAACAGACAGACCAATCACACTGGCACAGGAGCAGACCACAGGTGGAATAACTATACTGGGGGAAACAAAATAGTTTAACGCTGACACTTGCTAGCCTAGAAATGCAGCATGTCATCAGCTGAGACTGTGTGTGTCAACCTGTGGAGTTCAATTCCTACTTAAACACATGATAAGTCCTTTCTGAATGTCTCAGTCATCTGCAGAACCTCTTTACACCTGATTTGCCAGCTGTCTAAATCTTTGTCTGTGCTTGTAGATTGCTGTCTGTCCAAATAAGCCCTGACAACTCACTCTGCTAAGCTCCTCCTCTGTGAGAGTTCAGACACCCTTAAATGAAAGGAAAACGTACATTTCTCACAGGACGCATTTCCCTCTGAGCATCTCTTGAGCACATGCAGATTCGCTGAAATCTTTCTCCTGTGACAGGTGATATACCACCATGTTGTCTGAAGCTGTGTGGGGTGTAAGCTTGGCTGAATTTAAACTAGAAGAACTTGGGAGTTGGTGTTTGGTTCAAATTTGCTGACAAATTTGTCTTGGACTCTGTGGAAATAAACTCATACCTGAGATAACAGGTCTTAATTGTTTGTTGTTGAGTTCTGGCAGAAGCGTCTTCACCAAAGAAAAGACTTCAAATGCTTTTTACAATCAATTCTGAAATGTTTTTCAATTGCAGTTTTTAAGGGTGAAAAAAAAGAAAAAAAATCATTATAATATTTCCAGTTATGAAGTCCTTCTGCAGAGAAACAACTGGTTCTGCCCTCCTGACAGAAAGCTCTGTGCCAGGGCTATGACATATCCTAAACTACTATTCAGTTTTGATTTAGAGTAGAGATCAAGTCAATCATTATAGTATATCCAACACGTCAATGACTACTGTTGAACTCATTACTGTTGACTCAGCAGAGTCATTATTTTAGGATCTGCTGTGAGGTGAATCTGGAAATATCACCCTTCTAATAGTGAGGCTATATTTTATATATTTCTTCTACACAAAATGTAAGCATACTTTCCCGAGGCAGTCAAAAATTATATTTGTTTTCAAAATATCCAGATCACCTATATATTTGCATTCGAGCAAATTAGTTTAGTAGCAGAAATATTTGCTGAAATAAAAGAATTTAATGTGGCAAATTTGCAGAGTGATCATTTAAAATTATAAATGTCAACACCAGGAAACAGAATCTAACAGCAATTCTTACCCAGTCATGATAAGAACACTTGTACATGCAGTCAAAAAGCCTAGAACACAAATATTCTCAGTGAATGCCTTGGCAGTTTGCTACTAATCAATAAATTTCTGCAATACTTGAATTTTAAACTCGGAAAATCACAGAGTATGAGCAGCTTTGAACACAAAAAAGCCGATGCACAGAGAATAAAGAAGCACTCACCCATCTTCTCAGAAATAATGCTTTTTATGCATTCTTGTCCATCACTGTTTAGACAATCTACTCTGGATACACAAATTAACACTGCTTTCATTTTGCCCTAATGAATTCCACTGCTTTAATACCGGATTCTAGATCGCCTGCGTAGCACACTGTGATTTTGTGCTCACCAGGAAGAGCAGCTGAGAGACTGTCTCCAGTTCACAATGGCCAGGCATTTTGGCAATTGGATGAAACACTGCAAGACCCATGAAACTGGCCCAATGTTATTGGCTGGTGATAACTTTCTTTTCAGAGATTGATTCTTTTTTATTATACTCCTGGCTGAGTGCAGGTGTACAGAATAATAGCCCATGGCAAAATAGAAGATGAAAGTCAATTACAGCTGGAGATGAGAAAGAAAATTCATTTTTAGTTCGTGTTAGCTGTTGCCCCTGTGAACACAACAACAACACGCTTTTATCACGCAAGAGCAAAGAAAGTCAAGGTGTAATCTTTGCTCTTTAACCCTCTTTTAGCTTTATGCCATATAGGAAGTATAACATTTTTTAATATATCTATATGTCTTTGGTGCATGTCAAGTTTTCTGCCTGAAAAGCAACTCAAAAACATTATTTTGTACCACAGAGTACAGATAATTTTTGCAGAGTGGATTTTCAGTAGGCCTGGATACAGATTTGAATTCTATTTAAACATATCGACCTGTGACCTTCCTGGTCACAGATTTTTATAAACTTTATCCATGTGAGAAGAAAGGAAAAAATCCCAAAGCTACTGGAAATTTAAAGTTTTTTTAGAATCTCCCTTCCTTTCTCCAAGTTTTTAAAATTAAAAACAAAAAAAAAAGAGAAAAGGAAATTCTCCTTACCCACAGGACTCTGATACAATGTACCTAAAATGTCCCCCTTTTTCATCGTGTCAATAGACAGTAAAAGTAATCTTGTAAAAAGATGAAATAGCATTTTATTTTTCACTCCGGAATGGAATAACGAGATGCCTCCTTCCTTATGGAAGTTATCACAGCAAAATGTTTTAAATTTCCTCTTATAACAGTGTATCTGTGCAGTAATACACCAATGTGATATCTAGTGCATGTTAACTTAATAGTAGAATAAATCCCATTATTTGTATTACAGACTGAATTATTAATCTCCTACCCACATGCTTTCCTATTCCATCAGGCAGCTCAATAAGGAAATGTAGCAAAGGTTCATGGTTTTTCCTCAAGATAAAATAATTTGCTTTAATTACTAGTTTTATTATGGTTTTGCACATTACTTTCCCATATATTTAAGAAGAAAGCGTTCCTGTCCAAACTTTACTATTTCTTACGGAAAGTATTAATGCTATGTCTAAATTTGGAATGAAATATATTGTGAGATGTTCTAAGTAAGGACCTATTTCCGTGTATTTTATTAAGAAATTCAGAAGAAGAAATTAGCACAGAGAAGTGAGTTCTAATTACAAATAGCAATGCAAAATCATGAGAATTATTAGGAATGTCATGTTTCTTTGACTTTCCTGGCTGCTTAGAGCTCCATCCAACCTGGTCTAGAATGCTTCCAGTGATGGACCATCCACAGCTTCTCCATGCAGCCTGTTTCAGTACCTCACCACACTCATGGTAAAAAATGTCTTCCTAATATCTCATCTAAAGATGCTCACTTCCAGTTTGAAGCCACTACCCTTCTTCCTATCACTTGTAAAAGTCTCTCTCCAGCTCTCTTGCAGGTCTCCTTTAGTCCATTAAATGTATTTTCTTTTTTCTAACTAATGTCTTTTAGACAGTTTTGACTATGCAACCAGGCTGAATAATGACATACAGCTACCTAAACACACGGAGAGCACTATGCTTCATTTTGAGTCTCAATTTGCACCTGAATCATATCATTATACTGAGCAATATCACACAGTGAATGAAACTTTCCATCTTTAGTATTATGAATTTAGTTTAGAAATAAGAAGTAAGCAAGGAGATTTAAATAGGAGATTAGAAAATGAAAAAAAAAAAGTTATGAAACTCACTTTAAAAAGCCTCCCAAAACCAGACTACCTTCATTTATTAAATGCTCAGCATATTTAAAATTGACACAAGATTATAGTGCCATGGTTTAGAAATGGTACTCTTCAGTTTAGCACCCCCCCCCCACATAAAGAGAGGCAAACCCCTGTGAGACCAGTAGTCCTCTACAAGGCAGTTCATGTGATAAAATTATCTTAAATATTAACTGGTTACTTCAAAGACAACATTAAAATGTTACTGAAGAAGATCTGCAGACAGCAAAAGGCTTGACAGACTGGTAAGCACTGAAGAGATAGGTAGAGACACAGATCAGACAGTCTTTGGCAACAATAATTCAGTTTAACCAAACCAAAAAATGTCAGCAATACACACATACTAGGTAGGTGACTGTTTTGGACCACAGTGATAAAGAATTTGGGAGCCACAAGAAACAATAAGCAGAAAGCAATGATTGTACAGCCAGCAATATCTTACTTGGATCATAAGTAGTTTTTACATATGCAGAAGTTATGTTACTCCTTTAGATATCACTCATGGCATCTTCTGTTCTCCCAATGCTTACCAGAACTCCTTTACACCTGAGTCTGATCACACAAACCCCTCTGAGAAGTTACTTCTCTCTAGTTACATCCTCCACAGCTACTTGCATCATGACAAATTTAAGAATTTATTAAAAAAGCCAGTTGCTTTGACCTGTCACAAATATTTTCCTAATGATAAGACTGCTTCTCCTTTGCCAAGAAAAACCTGCACTTTGTCCTCAGAATATTTAGGAGAAACGGCACTGAAAAAAGGTCAACCTAGGCTTGGGGTCAAGAGTAAGGAAAAAGCAGTCTCTGACTAGATTAACTTTTAATGTCTGACTCCTTTCTCTGGAATACCTGAATTAAATCACAGGTTCTAAACGCATCAGCTGTCTTGGTTTAAGACAATTTAAAGGAGAATACTCTAAAATGAGTTCTCCCCCTTTGTTTTAACCAATCCCTTTCCACCAATAAGGAGAAACAAAATAAGAGGAGACATAAGTGAAAAAAAATAACAGTCCACTAACAAGAAAAACTTCAACAGGCAAAAAATAACATTAAATAATTGCTAGATAAAAAATTGCTGAATCTCACAAACTGAGAAACTTAAAATGGCGGAATACACCTCCCTTCCAAGATGGCACCTCCCTCAGCTGACCTCATGGCTCGAAAGACAAAGGGAAAATTATGACCGCTCCCAGCCCCAAAATGGCAAATTCGCTGAATATAGTCAACCACTTCCCAAATTTAAGCAACACACAAAACCTATGTAGAGGAATCTCGGAGAAAATTTAATATGCACTGTTATTATTAATATTAAAAATTCAAGATTCTTCTCCAGCCCTTGCTGAGTGAGCTCCATGTTCAGCCACGTTCTGAGAGCTCAAATAGGGATTATTTCCTCTCCTGCAACAGAAATGGCCAGGTGAGTACCACTCAAGTGAACTGTTATTCATTTATGCAAAGAGATTTTGAGAATCCTTATAGTACCGGAGCTACTGGACAGTCTCCTGCCTGGAACTCCAGCTCTGCACCAGGGGCCGCCAGAATAGCAAATTTCTGTTATGCAGGGCAGGTGTGATGCTGAATGGCTCTCTGTGGCTCATTCTGTCCCATGCAGCAACATTCCCTCACTTTTGATGGGAAGAGATATGCCATACATATGCAGGAAAGGTCTTCAGAGCCACTCATAGCTTTAGCACCTTGTTGGTTATAATTCAGGGAACTCATCAATAAGGAATAAAGTGAAATTGAACTTAAGTAACTCATTACCTAGTGAGACATTATTATAAATATAGGAGGTAAAACGTGAGAGATGAAAGTGTAAGGCCCAAAAAAACTCACTCGATGAAACTTTTAAAAGGGCTTAGAGTTGTTCATGTACTCTGAGTTAGATGCATGGGAGAAATACTGACAAGATAGTCTCAAGAGATCAAAGCAACAAAAAATACTTGACTTGCAACATTAGAGAACCACAGAACTTTGGCAAAAGATTTACAGCAGCATTCAGTCAACATGAAACACTTCCCAAAGCATTAACGTAACTCATTCAACTTCACAATCTCTAAGCCCATTTAAGTGACTCTAAAATGCCAAGAAGAGGAATTAGAAGAAAGCAAAGACATAGAAAAGGGCACATATAGCTACCAACTCCTGGTTTCCAGCAGTGTTCAGCTGATAGAAATTCCAAGAGGAGGTAGGGTCAAGACGTGTTTGCCTCCTGCTCAGCCTTAACTACCCCTTGGCCCTCCTGGGCCCTTCCTGAGGTGAGACTTCCAGTTGTTTGGCCACTCAGGACCTGGGTTAGGGGCTTCAGAGGTGGGTGTGGAGCATTGCCTCTGCTGTGCCAGGGATTGGCAGCCACTGCAGGGGCTGGGATAGAGGGTCTAGGAGTGGGGTGCACAGGGCAGGGCACTGCCTCACCTGGGCAAGGCCCGACCTGTCCCTTCCCTTACACATGTGCACCCTGAAATGTCTTGAGACATCAGTCTTTCCAGTTTCTCACAAAAAGAGCATTTAATCACCCTTTATAAGGTCTCCTGGTGTGGGTCATATTTGTATTTATCTGTATGTGTGCACATGAGAAACCCCAGTACTGATCCAGAGGCTGTGTAGGAGATAATCCAAATGAAAAAAGAATTAGTACATGGAAGCAGAGCCTAAACCAAAAAAAAAGAAACATTCAAGGAAATTTAGTAAGGGTGACCCACTTCTCTGAGTAAAAACCTGACAAATTCAAAACCAGATCAGACTACAATAAAATCTGATGACAAGAAACCTTCTGCTGACTGGATGGACACTCACACTGAGAAGCCCTTTAAAATGAATAAATTCTCTGTAGAGTAGGTATGCTCCTACACTGAGTAATTCTTGGGAAAAAAAAAAGAAAATGATAACAGTATCAAAAGATGAAATTCAAAATTACAGACATATCACAGAAAGAGAACAACATGTCTCTGCAGAGCCATCCCCTGAGAAATACTCCTTATTTGAATGTTTTCCGTGTCCTGAGCTTTAGCAAACACTAAAAATCTACCCTTTTCTTGAGAAAGTGAAAGTCCTCGTTACAAAACACATATGACATTTTTCTGCACTACATCCTCAGACTTGGCAGGTGCATCCCATAGGGACGTGCTAGGATGGGTAGGAGGGTGTTTGCTCCTGCAGATTCCTGATAACAACCACATTTCCTTGACTCCAGAAATCCATTCCAATGCAAGATGTTTCTGAAATGCATTCCTTTATGGAAGGCAATACAGCCATGCTGAAACCCTCTTTTCACTGCTGTCGAGGGGAATGTGGTACCTCCACAGGGAGCAGCTGGTTCAATCCTCCTCTACTTCAGGGTACCTACTTCTAGAAAGTCTGTGTACTGACTCACAGCAGTGATACCAAAGGGTTGCTAAAGGAAATCCTCAAACTGCAGAATTAATTAATTATCTAGACTGAGATGATACTTGGTCCCCCTTGTTTGCTATGTGCCATGGTATATTTTCAACTCCTTTGCTCAGCTGGAATTTTGACCTGAGAGATATGTCTGCCTTCTCTTGTTCACATCTGATAACTCTTATAAGAACAGGTTAATAATTCACAGAAAAAGCTGGGTCATGCTTTCTTCTCAATCAGTACAAGTAATTTTTAACAAGCCTTTGACAGCTCTGAGAAATGCTTATCTTCCCTAATAATTTTAAAGACCTAGTATTTTTTAACAGTATTCCTTTAAAGGAAGTCAGTCCAAGACTTCTTCCCTTGGTGTTTTCTCCTGTAAGTGGGATAGTATTTTTGAAGCTATAAAATAGAGATTCAAGGGAAAGGCTTTTTTATGGCTCCTTTGATAACCTCATATTTCATGGTAATATGAAGTGTTTTATTCAAGGAAAGGATGACTAAAAGGTCTCAAGAAAGTACAGAGAACATGTTACCTTGCTCCAGCATATTTGGCATTTTGGATGCTGCAGTCACTGTCATGATTTCCATGTTTATAAGCAAGTAGGTTTATGAGGAAAGCAAGAAAGAGGTACAGATCCCTTCTCTGTACCCTCCCTAGCTCTGCAACCTGAGGGTAGCCAACACTGTGGCTCATTGCATACAATATTTTTGACTATTTTTGCATTTTTAACTCAGTAGTCGCATGTATATAATGCAAAAATTATTACTAAATGGAAATGTATCTTTCTACAAGAGATGACCCCATATGCTTTTGTAAAAATATTTTTTGAACTATTTTGTACAGTCTTAAATCCACAGAGCTGTATTAGTTCTCTCTCCTGAAGTTTCATGTATTCATATGCTAATTACACAGGATGTACCCTAAGAAGCCTGAGAATTATATGAAAAAGCTCGACACTTGGTAAACTTGGTCCTTGTGCAGTAGTCACCAAGGGTCTAGGCACTTTTCCTATCAGTCATGGTAGAATATAACACTACAGGATTGATGGATATAGACGGAAAAAGGTCTTTGATAAGTGTGTTACCTTTTCACAGGTCGGTTTTTTGTTCATTTGCTATAGCATTTATTCAAAACTTTGTTCATGATATGAAGTGAATTTGCTCCAATGAGCAAAAAAGGTAAAGTGTACCTATTGTAAATTCATGACCTTTGTGGGAAATAGATCCATCTAAAGTGGAAAGCTATAAATTCAAAGAAGTACATTAAGTTTTTAGAAATACATTTGAAAATTTCCACATCCCATCCCATTTTTAAAATTTGCTATTGTCAAACTGCAGTCTGAAAGGACTCCTTGCCTATTAGGCAGTTCCCAAATCATATCAATATTATCATTACAACCTGTTGGAAACAAACAAATAGTAGTGTCTGGGTTTTCCTTTTACTAACCTCGTCCTAAAAGATGAGTTAGTCTTCTAGTGAATAATTAGACATATTTTCAATTTCCAAGGAGCTCTACATGCTATTTTCCTACTTCTTGAAATGAAAGCTACAATCTAAGAAATTTGAGCAACAGACTCTTCCTCGGACATGAATTCTAAAACATTCTGCAGCAATAACCTGCTTATCTGCTTGCACGTTCACATTAGTTTCTTACTGTTACTTAAAATAATTGAAAGTCACAGTGTAGGCTCCATAAAAATCAGATTTATACAAGTTTAATAAGCCCCATTGCAAGTCATTTCTCAGATTTTCATGGTCCAGTTATCTTGGAAAGCCTGTAGGAAAGAAAACAAAAATCATCTCTAGTCCCATGTTCTTTCAGAAACACAAACAAAGGAAAAACAGTAATTTCCTCTACCATGCTGTAGAAAGAAGTCAACATTTTGCTCAGTGAGATCTTGTGAAAGGTTACATAGTGGGAAATGCTTCTTTTTTGCATAGAAGCTTGGTGTTCTGTTAAGAGACAAGCTTTTAATTACAATGGACTTCCCGAGAAGCTGCTGAAGACTATCTCCCAGCTATCTTGCTGACGGGGCCGTGAATTGTGGCACTGACAGCAAGTGGCCCCATAGCTCAGAGCCACAAAGTGTTTGGGATTTCCCCGCTGTGCATTCAACCTATGTTTAAACCTATCATGCCATTCCTGAATGAGACCATACAACTCATGTCAGAAATCAGTAAAGCTGTACAGCTAAACTCAGCATGGGGAGAGCATGCAAGGGAGAATGACAGAATTAAGCAGTGTTGTTGTTTCATACCATCAGTTTTTTTTCCCCTCACTGATCATTTGGTTAGTGAATGTAAAATGGGAATGTTATGGCCAATTTTCCATATGGAAAATCGGAAGTTATGACCAAGTGACAAGGAGTTCTAGTAGCCCCAGCTAGTAACCGTTACTTAAAATGGAGTGTAAAGATCATGGTTAGATGATGAGAAAGCTTGATGTTGCTTGGGAAGCTGTAAATATTGAGAAGCCTTGAGATTGGAATTCAATTACTGGTGTGGTACAGATCTAAACCTGTGACAAAACAGATACCAGATACCTAAACAGCAAACAGCTCCACTGAACTATTCAGAGCGAAGTTTGCAGTTCTCTTCTTTATGTTTCTAGTTCTTTTGATCTCTTTGAGTATTTGTTGAGGAATTATCCTGCAGCAGCTGAGCATCTCAGATTTATATGCACGACTTAAAATATTTTGTCAGTATTTTAATATCTTAATATTTGTGCCTGCTTCGTTGATATAAAACTATGGGAAATTACATTAAATATAATTAGGCATCATGATAATGCTTACCTAATATGCAATATAAGCTGGTTTTCTTCTCAAAGCCTACACACTTTCTTAGTTTTCCTTTGTTGGCAAATAATTGTTATTTGCAACTTCTGGTTTTATTTTGCATTAAAATTTCTCTAGGGAGCAGACTTCATTGTCTATGTTTGTTTTACTCTAACACAACCAACAGAACAAAATAAAAAGTTATGTAAATGTAAAGAGTGAAGGTTTGTGCTTACTTTTTCTTTCTTCTGAAAGAAATTCTCAATTTTATAAATTCCCAGCTCTGGTACTGGCAGACTCAGAAGCATGTTAATTTCCAGGTGCAAACAGCCCCTACTCCACAAAGCAGCCTATAGGTCCCCGCTGTGCCACACAAAAGTGCCTGCTTCCAACACAGATTTGTAATTACTGTTCTCATGGATGCCACACAGGGAGATGTTGCCAGTGTGCTTTTCTAGTGGAGACAGCCTCAGGAGAGGGTGAGGGTACCAATGCTTTAGTTTTCTTTGGTGCATAGAAACCTTTGATGGTTAGATGTCCCAGTAAGATCAAAATATGCACAACTCATTATTTTGTATTTTTTGATTAATTTCATATTGTTTGCTCCAATTATCCTACCTCTTCCCATGACTAGTGCACAGAAAACTTTTTGTCTCTGGTTTTACTCAAAATGTTCTAATGCCACTATGGCCTTATTCAGTTTGCTCCTTAAATAATCTTCATAAGGCCTGACTGTTGTTCCCCCATTAAAAAAAAATTGATATTGTCATAGAAATTAGTGCATTCCTCACCATGAACAAAGACAGTCTATTGGCTGCATAGGGTGTCAGGCATTCTTAGGTCAGGTTCAGGTCTCTTCTCACTCCTTTGACTTTAGAGAAAGTGATTGTCATGACACAAATTGATTTTATAGCAATGATCTGAAGAAAGAGTCAGAGAAAATAAGTAATATTTCCAACGTTATACAGGAAGCATTCATAGGGTAGTGTTGAGGTGTCTCAAGTCCCAGACAATGACTTCATCTCCTGTTCATTCCTCATCACTAGAGGGTGGCTTAGAAAAAAACACAGCTAAGAAAATTCTGAAGTCCTTTGAAATGGAAACAATTGGATTCAGAGCTAAGAAGTATAACCTCAAATTCCATCTTATGCAAAAATCCATACCAAAAACATTCTTCTTTTTGAAGGTAAAATGATGACTGAATACAAAATCTTTGATGTTTTTCTCACCTGAAATATTTACAAGTTATAACTGCTGCATACATGAAGACTGCAAACGAAGCCCACTCAGTCTCCAGGCAACTGCCATACATGATACATTTGCAGTGATTTTTTTTTAACAGCTTTGTCACATTCCAATGAATGTATTATAATTACTGCCATCAGTACCACAACTGCACTGAAAATGAAGCCAAATGTAATTTTGATGGGAACTATTTCTCTGAAGGTAGGAAGAATTTAATGAATTTAGCCTTTTATCTCTTAAGATAATATTCAATCACAGGGGTGAATATGAGAAAACTATTTTGAAAAATGAAGTTTGAAATAGTCTAGAGTGTTTGGGCATGAAATCAAGAGATTGATGCTAGAGAAACATGCTTTTAAAAATATGGATCTTTATTTAATTTTTCATATATTTTTAAAAGCAAATAATATTACCGTGAATTTCTGAAAAGTAATGAACAATAATTCAGGCTTACTAGCAGGTGTTTATGTGATTTTCCACTGAGTTAAATATTCAATTTTTAGTAACACACAAATGGTCAGCATTTAGAGATTCAGAAAGTGGTTTAAAGCACGCGATTTAGGATCTCACAAGCTCGGTCAAGAAATCTTTGTATTACAAAATAAAACATAAATAGGCTCTGCTAATAATTAAAAACTTGACAATAGTTTATTAAAGCACATGGCATATTCAGTAGTGTCATCTTAATTCATCTATCATTTTGCTAAAACACAACATGGTAAAAAGAAAACATTTTTTAATCATACTATCATTAAGCAAACACCAAGCTGTCTTTTTAGCCAATAATTTAATGTTGTTACATTTCTATTAGTTTCAGGAAAAAAAGTTTTCAGAAAAACTTCCTTTATTTAAAAGAGATGATTTTTTGACCTGTGATAAATGTCTGTGAAGAATGTGGAAGCACATGACATGTGCATGCCTTTCAACAGTTTTTTAAAGTGATAATCCATTATCATCATCATGCTGGAATCAAATCTCTTACCAATATTTCTCTGTGTGTCCCCTGACTCAAGTTTAGCAAACAATCACTATCACTAGCTTCCTAAAATACAGAATACAAAAATGTATTATATGAAAATGCAAACTTGAGTCAATAATTACATAGTGTGTGGTCATTTCCAACCCTTTTTTCCAATTCCTATACTGCAAGAAAAGCCTGAAGGCAGTATTTGATTTTTTGTAAATTAATTTGATTTCATAACACATTCCTGTAATTTTTCATAGCCTGTATGTCACAACCATTCTTCTATAAAAAACAATATAAAGTGGATTCCAAATACATCTAAGCCTTGAACTTCTATTGTATTTTTCTTGATTTCCAAACATAAATTTATTTCACAGTACATTACTTTCTATTACACACTTTTAAACTTCATCATTAATACCCCTTCATTATTTCAATAAACGAAACTAAATGTAGTGTTGGCTGTTTGGCTCCATACTTCAGTAATCTCACCATGTGTCAGATAGCTGAAGAGCAATCAAACAAATGACTGCAACACACCATTGTTTTAATTTAAAAACTAAATTTGAAGGTTTTTTCTTGAACAATAATGTATTTATGTCTACAAATTGATTAATGAATTGCCATCTTTATCATGCAATACCCAAATGTACAGCTTATTAAGTAATGTGTTTCTTGTACAAATTAGCTACCTTATACGTGCTAAACACATCACATTCCGTATTTAAGAGAAGAAGCTGCTGCCAGGAAATCTTTATCATTAGCTCTTCTTGAGTGTGATACATCTGTTAGAGTGGGACTTTTCAAAGAGGCAACATTGCAAAATGGAGCTGAGCATCCTACACGGACATCGTGTTCTGATAAATGTGGGGCCCTTCAGATGTTGTGCAGCATTGTTGTATATTACATTACACCAGCTAGTGAAGACATTTACATTTCCTTTACTTTTTTTTTTTCCACCGAGTACATCATCTTTCAACAAAATTTGAAATAATGAAACTTTGATTTACAGGTGTATGAAAAATATGTGCATGCTCAGAGCCAGCTGGCTAATTAATTCCTTCACTTGGTCTAACTAATGTCAGCTCATAAGTGTACCTTCTTGCCAGTGTGAGCAGAAGATGTGAGAAAAGTGACCTGGCTACCAAGGCAGCTCATTTTAGAAGCTTGAGAAGCCTTGCTCTGCCCGCAAGAAAGCCGAGCACACCATGCTACCAAGCACATACAGGATCCCTTCCTGCTTTTCAAATGAATTCTGCTCTTCAGTGGACTCAGTTCCAGCTCACCAACCTCTGCAGATGGCAACCTGAATGCCATTGCCTACCACTTTCCTTCTCAAATATGAGGAAGTCAATAAAGTCATTAGAGAGACAATCCAAGGTCACTCAAGTGAGTGGATTTTATGGTTCCTGGGATAAGCCTGTTCAAGTCAGTACTTTATAATTCAAATTTCCAGGTTGCTGATCATTCTTCATAATTTTTAAAGCAACCTTTTGACAGTCTTGAGTAAGCTTTGGTAGGAATTGATCGAAACATTATGGTTCTTTTCTCCAAAAAACCCTACTTCTGACTATAAACCAGTGGATTCCCAATTTTGTCATCTAACAATTGCATCCACAACCAGTTTCAAACGTGTTTCTTGTGTCAATCAGCCAAGTTTGCACATGCCTCAGAAATGTTTGCTGACCAACACTACAAAGCATTGCACTCACAGGCGTCTGTATAAAAACATGCCTCTGAAGGAGACTCAGCACTGGTATGCTATACATAGAAATCACAGAATGATTTAGGATAGAAAAGACCTCTAAGATCACCAAGTCCAACCCCTAACCTGACCCTGCCAGGTCCACCACTAAACCATGTCCTTAAGCACCACAGCTGCATGTGTTTTGAACACTTCCAGGGACAGTGGTTCCACCGCTTCCCTGGGCAGACTGTTCCAGTGCTTGACCACCTTTTCTGTGAATAAATTTTTCCTAATATCTAATTTAAATCTTCCCTTATTACAAACATTTTGGAGAGCTTAATAAATACACACACACCTGTGGATTGTCTATATTTAGCTACAACGCTAAAAGATGAGGCAAGAATAATTCTTTTTTAGAAGACCCTCTACATGTTCCTTAGCTGCTGTCATTGAGCATAAAAGAAGTGGTTGTGGCAGAGGGCACTTGGCTGATTCCAGTGGTATAACTCAAAGTTGCTTCAAGAGTATGCTCAATTTTATAATAAGAGTTTGCATTAGGCATTGGTCAAGCACAGAAATACCTGATGGGTTTTTTTTTTATTTATAAAATGTTTCTCATAGTTCCACTAAAAATCTGGCCTAGAAAAGAGATTGAGAACTATGAAGAATTTTACTAAGTAAAGAAGACATCAGATAACTTAGGAAAAAAACATGAAAAACTTATTGACTGATATAGTGGTACTAAAGGAACAAATTAAAAAGGACAATAGTGTTGTAGAAGAGAGCAGGCTGCTCACATCCTGGGAAAAAAGTACCCATTATCTGATGCGCTTAAAGGTACAACTCAAAGGTGACTTTGTAAGTGTACTCAATCTAAAAACAGGGCTAGATATTTTATGTTAATCAGCAAAAACATGAGTTTTTCCACCTTAGCAGATCATAAAGTATTAATTTGCTACCTAAGAGACCACTAGCAGGTAAGTATTTCTGCACAAGGTAAAGCAAAGCACCTGTATCTTAAATTTACCAAAGAAAATACTCTTTATTCTAATTTTCACTGTGTACATCATGCAGTCCATATCTCAAACACCTCAGAGCCATTGACATAGAAAGCAGGGTTTTTGAACACCTGTCTTGAAGTGTTTAGAATTGTGTTGTTCAAAGTTAGCATCTACAGTACACATTACTATACTAGTAACCATCTCTAATGCTAATCTGCCAGTGACGTTGGAAGTGGAAATAGTAAATTATAGGTTCTTTCAGTTATACTTAAATTACTTTTCACAATAGTCAACGAACTAAACACCAAAAGAATTTTCATAAGGCTGTTCTTTCAGAAAATGTGAATGAAAAGAATAGAAACTATGGCTATAAAAAGAATAAGTGGAGTCCTATCCCTGAAAATAAAGGCCTGTTCACAAGCAGGATACTCTTTCAGATTAACAGCCATACTACAGAAGGAGAAAACATTATCTAGGGAAAGCCTGGAAGAACTTTTTTTTTATAATTTATATGGGAATAGATATTAAAAAAAATAAAAATACACATTTTTTGTAACTTACAGTGTTTTTATGATGAAGTCTGCTGAGCAAGTCAGCATATTAAAATAAAGTATGCATTCAGCAAACTCTCCTGCTTTAGTCTTTACTGTTGTTCATATTAGTATTACATCAGGTTAGAATCTGTAGGTGAGATGCTATGTTTGTGTAACAAGAGAGTCTCCCAAATAACATTTTCATTGGCATAGAGGAAGAAAATATGATGCAATTTTTAGCCACAGCACATATCTTACTATGCCACAAAGAGCTCTGAACTTGCTCTGGCAGCAGTACAGTTTACCAAATGTACTACAGTTCATTCTTCCAGGCTGTAAGGTTTTATCATTTTAGAAAGTTACCGTGAAATTGAACTCAAAAAACTGTAGTCTTATTTCAGGCGCTGAAGGGGCTTGGCAAGTCAGGCAAAGTCTCAGGATGTTGAGCATTTTCTTCATTCACAAAATGTAATTCCTTGAGCAGCTCCCTCTTGCAATGAGAAAAAAAGCTAGGGATTGGACAATTCCCAATACTTTGAGCGTAAGGGGAGCTTTTAGGAGAATGTAGATGCTTCTTTGAAAAATAATTGCTTCAAAATCTAGATTTTGTAATACTTGAAAGAGGACTCTATATCCGAGCCATCACTGCTTGCATAAGTCCTTGCCTATCACTGAAAAAATAATCGCTGAATTTCAGAGAAAGGGAAACTGCATTTTGCAAAATCCATTCAAAACAAAGTTCAATATATAAGATTTTCAGGTCTGACTCACAGAAAACCTCTTTGAAATCTTTCCCTATCTGCCCTTTGAGCCAAATGATGTTGATCCAAGTGCACAAAGAATAGTTAAGTAATTAGTGAATGCAGTTACTGCAGTATCAATGGGTCATACTGAATGGGTGATAAGAGAAGAGATAAAGCAGAAAATCAGTTTGTGTGTCTAAGGTCCTTGCATTACCACTGCACCTTAGATGTTTTATAATACAATGTGAAAAGGAAACAATAGCCACTAATGAAAATTAATTGGCTGCTCAGTGTTTTCTCTTACTTTCTGGCTAAACTTTCAATGGACTGACTTGTTGAAGCACAGAAATTGCTTCCTCTTCATTTCTTACTATTAAACTTCTATACTTTGATGTACTTTGCCTTTGAAACTGTTTTGTTGTATTTTGGTGGTGGGTTGTTTTTCGGTTTTGGTGGGGTTTTTTTGTTGTTGTTTCTGGGTTTTTTTGTTTCTTTTGTTTTTGGAGTTTTTCTCTAAGTCCAAACACCTAATAGCCAAACCAATTCTTTTCAGTGAAACTACGTGAAAACAGAAAGTATAAATGCTATGCAATTTTATGCAAGCAGCAAATTAAACAAACTTACCAGTGATTCTAACTGTGTATCTTAGGACAAGTATATTTAACACATGATTGTAGGTAACAAGCTCCTGGAAGATTCCATTTAGTTTCTGCAATCCTAATTATTCTTAAGGGACTATGCAGCATTATTCTACCTCGGAAAAGAAGAATATAATAGTAATCTAATAGGAAAAAACCCACCAACTTCTCTTTCTTTCACTATCAAACAGTAAGAAGTAGTAAAATACACTGCTGATTTATTTTCACCTATTTTTGACACAGAGGCCGTAGCTGTACTAGTAGTAGGTTTGTTGCAGTGACTTGTATACTTTTGAAATTCTTCCGTCTGTGCATGATTAATACAAAAAAAATTTCTTCACAAACAGCTAGGTCTTGCAGCAATGTTCCTTCACATTTGTTTTAAAAGCTGATAATTCATAGTTGTTGAAGTACTTCCTGACTATCTTTCTAAAAATATTCTAGGTGACACATACATCTCTTCTGAACACATTTCTACCTGCCTTTGTAGAACACACTACAGAGTTTCAGCAGTTGTGGTCAGCGCTGTCAACAGCTGTCCAACCCACACTACTGCTGGCCTCTCCCCAGCCCACAACCCCAGTGGGACAGAGGAGAGAATAGGAAGAGCAAAAACCAAGAAAACTCATAGGTCAAGATGAAAGGCAGTTTAGTAAGTGAAGGAGATGGAATAAAGTGATGCAAAGGCAACCATTTACCACCTCCCACGAGCAGAATGACGCCCAAGCCATTTCTAAGAACCAACAGCTCTGCACAGTTCTTTGCTGATCATGATGTGATCTGGCATGGCATATCCCTTTAGCCAATTCAGGATAGTTGTCCTGGCACTGTCCCAGCTCAATTTCTTGCCCAACCCAGTGTACAAGCTGGAGGGAACAGAGCAAGACTACAAGAAATCTTTTACACTGTACAAGCACTATTCAGCAGAAGTCAAAACACTGATGTGTTACCAGCACTGCTTTACGTAAATGAGCAACCTGGTCTAGTGGAAGGTGTTCCTGCCCATGGCAGAAGGAATGGAACTGGATGGTCTTCCAACCAAAACTAAACCAATCCAAACCATTCCGTGATTCTATGAAACTCAAAACACTACACCATACTGGCTGTTAGGAAGAAAGTTACTTCATTCCAATCATAACCAAGATGGCATTGCATCTGAGGATCTTGGCCTATTGTATTTATTTGCCCTGAATATACTACTTCATGTTCTATAAAGTGGATGTAGTCCGAGACGTAATACAAAAGGCTTTTTTTTTTTCCTTTTTTTTTGCTCCCTGCAGACTCATTATAAACTTGAAAATAAAAATTGTATTTATACATCAACACAATATGAAAAAGGCTCTTAAAAACTTACAAGCCAATTCTCAATTGCTGACTATAGGTTTTACTCTGCACTCCAAAGAACAATGACTGTTTTTTTCCCCACACAGTCCAGAAGAGGGGGGTAAAAAAAAGAAAAGCATCTAACCTACCAAACTTCCCAGAGCTCCTGAGCATTTGTTTCCAATAGTGAGAACATTAGGTTAAAACAAAGTTAGCAGCAACATTATACTTTTGCAGAATATAGTGTGGCATACATAGAGAATATTAAAATACTTTCTGGCTTTGAACTAGCTAAAGCTGGTACACTTTATTTTTAATTAGATATACTACATCATTCTGCTTTTGGTACAGTTAAATAAATCTTTGACATAACCTATTCCTGACTGTAAACCAAATACAAACATGTTCTCTGCTTGGTACTAAAATAGGATGGAATTTTCATAATACTTTTCCAAGGAGAAACACAAGGTCCTTTATGGAAGGACAGAGAAGAACAAATAATGTCAAACTTCAAATTCCCAAAGCATCAATATGTCCCCTGAGAGGGCAGTGGCTGCCTGAAAGACCCCTCCATGCCTGCCCCATGGAATGGGAGCTCCTGAGGTATGGGTCCTCAACCAGCGTGAGGGAGCAAACATGCAGCCACTTCTGCCAAGTGTGGAATAGGAACAGTCTGACTGATCTACAGACCTGGTCAGAGCCCTGTCAGTACTCAAGTTTTATATTTCATTTGTTAGATTAAATTGATAGCTTGGAATACAGATGCTGTTTACCACCTTTGTTTGTTTTGTTTTCAGAAATACTTTGTGTTCAAGCTGTACCCACCCACTTTGAAAGGTAGGTGCCAATTAAAGTGGAATGTCATGTTTAGCTTTCCTGGGTGATGCCTACAATTATATAGAAACATTTAAAGTAAATAGCCTGGCAAACATAGGCGTGATTTTCCTACTAAAGCCTACCAGCAGTAGTAATAGCCAGCATTCCTATCATGTCATGTCGGTAGTAAAAAGGAAGGAAAAGGATAAGAACAGACTAATGTGATACCTGAACTTGCTCTTCCTATTTCTTCTTATGCTTCCTTTGAATAGATCGCTTTCTTCTGACTGATTCTTTTGGAGATTTTAGCATTTCTGCACCTTCTTTGAATCAAGAGTGAATCCAGTCCAACAATAAAATAGACACACAAAGGAAAAGGCTGAATTGCAAGGCACATAGATTTCATTTAGATTTTAATTTAGATAAGATACTGATTATTTTCTCAGACATGGTGCTTCATGATACTCAATCTGGAGCAAAATGCCAGAACAATTATGGAGGTCCTAAACAAACAAATGCCACAAATTTCCAGAGAGGTCTTACAATCCCCTCAGTGCTGTTATTCTCTCTTTTGTGGCAAAGTTATTAAAAACAACCCTGCTGACGAGGAAATGTGCTATGAATGAACAGGAGGATTGGTGCTTTGTCAAATGTAAGAGGTGCCCTCCAGGCACTCCTGATTACAGAAGGGAAGCATATAGTTTTTCAGCAACAGCAAGGACAAAGTTGTAAGATACTCAACATATAAAAATATGAGAAACTCATCGTATCTTGTACTTCCTTAATAGTTCAGAAAAATTTTGGTTTGGAGCGTACTGTCAGTTAGTTAAACTATCAAGACAGTTTTTAGTCATTAATTCTCAAATTTATCAAAACTCCAATTTATCTATCTTGTTGCAAGGGAGAACACTTTTGCACCAAAAAGGACTTCAACAGTAAAGTTTCCCAAACTCCTGAAGCCTCTAGATGAACTACTCCCCAACACACACAGCAGGCAGAGAAGGGTGTAGCCCTCTATATCAATGATCAGCTGGAGAGTATGGAATTGCCTAGGGAAGGATGAGGACCCAGCCAAGAACTTCTGGGTCAAGATTAAGGGGAGGGCAGGGACAGAGGATATTTAGTGGGGGTCTGCTATAAGCCACCTGATCAGGAGGATAGTGTCAATGAAGCCCCCTACAGGCAGGTAGGAGTGGCCTCACGCTCACAAGGCCTGGTCCTCGTGGGGATTTCAACCACCCTGACATCTGTTGGATGGACAATACAGCAGGGCACAAGCAATCCTGGAGGCTTCTTGAATGGGTCAATGACAACATCCTTACACAAATGACTGAGAAGCCAAAAAGAAGAGGTGCCATGCTGGATCTTGTGCTCACCAATGGGGAAAAGCTTCTGGGGAATGTGATGCTCTAGGGCAGCCTTGGCTGCAGGGACCATGAGATGATGAAGTTTGAGTTCTTCAGGGCAGTGAGGAGGGCACACAGCAAGCTCACTGCTCCAGACTTCAGGAGAAAAGACTTTGGCCTCTTCAAGGACCTCCTCAGTAAAGTCTCATGGAATAGACCCCTGGAGGGAAGACAGGTCCAAAAATGCTGTCTGAATTTCAGGGATCACCTCTTCCAAACTCAGGAGCAATGCATCCTGGCAGGGAGGAAATTGGGAAAAAATGCCAGGAGGCCTTCAAGGATGGATAATGAGCTGCTCAGAAAATTCAGAGCAAAAAAAAGAAGCTTTCAAGAAATGGAAAGAAGGACAGGTGGCCTAGTAGAAATACAAGGGAATTGCACTGGAAACTAGGGGCAAGGTGAGGGAAGCCAAGGCTCAGTTAGAACTGAATCTGACCAGGGATCTCAATGATAACAGGAAGGGCTTCTGTAGATATGTTGCAAGCAAAAGAAAGATGAGATGATGTGGGCCTTCTCTGGAAGGAAACGGGAGACCTGGCTTCCTTGGACAAGGAAAAGGCTAAAGCTCTCAACAACTCCTGTGCCTCAGTCTTCAACAGCAAGTATTCCAGCCATGTCACACAAGTGAAGAAAGGCAAATGCAGGGACTGGGAGAATGAAGACCCTGAGTCCATTGTAGGAGAGGATCAGGTTCGAGACCATCTAAGGAACCTGAATGTGCACAAGTCCATCAGACCCAATAATGTTCATCCATGGGTCCTGAGGGAGCTGGCAGAAGAAGTTCCTAAGCCACTATCCACGATTTTTGAAAAATCATGACAGCCAGGTGAAGTCCCTGAAGTTCTGAAAAAGGGAAGCATAACCCCAATTTTTAAAATGAGGAAAACGGAAGACCTGAGGAACTGCGGACCAGTCAGTCTCGCCTCTGTGCAAGATCACAGAGCAGATTCTCCTGAAAACTAGGCTAGGGCACATAAAAAACAAAGAGGTGATTAGTAACAGCCAATATGACTTTACAAAGGGGAAATCATTCCTGACAAATTTTATTTTTTTTCTAGGTATGACAGGCCTAGAGCATTGGTGGATGAGGAACAGTAACTGAGGTCATCTACCTGGACCTATGCAAAACATTTGTTACCATCCCTTGTCTCCAAATTGGAGAGACATGCATTTGATAGATGAACCACTCAGTGCATAAGGAACTGGCTGGATGGCTGCACATAGAGAGTTATGGTCATCAGCTCATTGTCCACGTGGAGACCAGTGACCGGTGGTGTCCCTCAGGGGTTGGTAATGGAGCCAACACACTTCAACATCTTTGTTAGTGACATGGGACTGTGGGATCAAGTGCATCCCCAGCAAATTCGTTGATAACTCCAAGCTGTGTAGGCAGTTGACACCCTGGAGGGAGGTGATGCCATCCAGAGGGACTTTGACAGGCTTGAGAGCGGGCCAATGCAAACCTAATGAAGTTCAACAAAGTGAAAACAAAGTCTGACACCTGGGTTGTGGCAATCCCAGAGACACCAACAGCTTGGACAGAGAAGTGATTGAGAGCAGCCCCACAGAGAAGAACTTGGGAGTGATGGTTGATGACAAACTCAGCATGAGCTGGCAGAGAGCCCTCACAGCCCAGAAAGCCAAGGAAATCCTGGGCTGCAACCAAAAGAGTGTGGCCAGCAGGTGAAAGGAGGGGATTCTTTCCCTCTTCTCTGCCCTGGTGAGACCCCACCTAGAGTGCTGCTTATAGTTCTGGTGCCCCCAACATAAGGACACAGAACTGTTGAAGCAAGTCCAGAGGAGGCCCACAAAGTTGATGAGGACTGGTGCACCTCCCCTACAAAGACAGGCTGAGAAAGTTTGGGCTGTTCATCCTGGAAAAGTAAAGGCTGCATGGAGAGGTCAGAATAACCTTCCAGTATCTGAAGGGGGCCTACAGGGAAGTGGGAGAGGGACTCTTCATCAGGAACTGTAGTGATAGGATGAGAACTAATGGGTACAAACTAAAAGAGGGGAAATATAGGTTGGATATTGTGAAGAAATTCTTTTACTGTGAGGGTGGTAAGATGATGAAACATGTTACCCAGGGAGGTTGTGGGTACCCCATCCCTGGTGGTGTTCAAAGCCAAGTTGGATAAGGCCTTGAACAACCTGGTCTAGTGGGAGGTGTCCCTGCCCATAGCAGGGTGGGTTGGGACTAGATGATCTTTAAGGTCCATTCCAAACCCCTTAACCTTCAGCAGCTGTGTACTGGTTACCCAAGGTCATAACATTACCTCATTATTCCCTCCTCTACCTTCCATGCCTGAATGGTGGGCTGAAATCCTCCATCTCTCCTGGAGTCCTTTGAAATCACTCCACTTCCTGAAGAGGTTTAAAGAAACCATGACAGGAATAACTGGAAATGAGTACATGCTACTCGTCCTACAACATCTCTGAATGACCCAGATTACAGAAACAAGAAGGACAGAAATCACCTCTTGGGCTCCACTGTAACCAACGCACTAAAGAAAGAGGAAAGGAGAAGACAGACAGCATCACAGTCCTGACACAGGGCTCTCACTAACCAAGGAGTCCATAATCTTTTTTACCTTGCATCACGGCTGAATGTGTCTTTTATATTTCTAGATAGATTTTGCTGCCGTTGATACTATTGCCTCAGATGAGATGATGAACTAAAATCCATTTCCAACATCTGAGCAAGGTAAATATTTCTATAAATTGTCAACAGACATTTCAAGAATATTCCTTGTTTGTCTGGGATTGAATTTTTTTTCCCAGACGCACCACAAACAGATTGTTTTTGTGTTTGTAAATATGGATGCAAAAAAGATGTTTGTGTCAACTACACTGTACAAATCATAGGTGAATAAATATTGTCACTACTCATACATTTACTTTTTTTAAAGTCTGGGCTTGGCTTCCTTCATGAATTGATGACAGCACCATAAGTTAAAAAGCTAAACAACATAAAGAGAAATTAATGGTATTTTAAAATAGATTCAAATAATCCCAGGCTCATTAGGTAGCATCCTGCTTCTGAATTATTCCACGAAGCCACCTGAAAACGACAGGATGGCAAAAACCAAAGCATGCTGAAAACTGCTTCTGAGTCCTAAATAGACAGGAACATTGATGGCAAAATTCAAAACTGAAAGGTATTTGAATTTGTGATTTGGAATAACTTGACTGACTACTTTACTGTAGTGCTTGTGCAATCATGAGAGCAGGATGGCATTACCATGGCTGCAGCAAGACGCAAAATCTTTTACTGAAGCAATTGGTGGAGGTGAAAAAGATGGTACTCTAGCACAAGCATATCATACATCTGAAGTATCAGATATAAAATAAATACAAGGTTTAGAACAAAACTAAATAAATTATGTGAAACAATTAAGTAGATCAACCTACACTGCAACATCTTGACGTCTCATACACTTAATAGTTGTTTTTGGCAAATGGTGGTCCAAGCACTGTAGCGCAGACATTTTAAATTACTATAAATGCATTCACATGTTAATCTCAACTGCTTTGAATTTATTTTTTGAATAAGATACAATTTTAAAATTTGTTTTGTGACAGTCACTGTAGAAAACAAAACTAATTTATCAGTATCAAGAATTACTAAAGCTATATAATATTATAAAGATGCAAACACACAACCATTTAGCAGTATGATGGTACCCATATTATTTTTTTGAAAGCCACCACTGGAATACGCCTGACAGACTTATGATTTTTTTCCAAGCATGAAAAAGAAATGCATTGGGGGAAAAAATATTTTGATAGTTGAATTCTGCAAAATGCAGACAGAGTCAACTGACATGATACCTGTTTCTGCAGCACTTGAGCCACTTTGTCTCTGTTTAGTTAGTGATAGCTGACATTTCTAGTTAGGCTGTCAATAGCTAGGATTTCCTTCCACGCTTTGGGGAAATGCCCTAAATTTCACATTTACACAATCATTAAGCCTTCTGTACATTAATAGAAGTATGCAGTTTCACTGTATGAGCAATGGGTTTTATGTGAATGGGGCAGCTCTTCAGTTCTCACTTACCTTTTCCCAAATACATGGAAAGTACTGTAAACAATGCCAAATATTGCTTTTAAACTTAAGTCTCAGCAAATGATCTGAACCACTGTATTTAAGACAGATGGGTAAAGAACTAATCAAGAGTATGGGTTTTTTTCATAAAAATAATCATACATTAAAATAAATAATTAAAAAAAGCTTTGCCAATGCTTACTTGAATTTGGCCTTCATTTAAGAGCTTGTCATTTGCAAAACACAAATGCAAATGCAAAAATATGTAACACTTAATATGAAATTTCAAATGAGTGTTTCATATTAGGACTTCAGGAGAGAGAAGAAAATATATAATTTTCAAGATATATATTTTGAAATACTACATGCATGTACTGAAATACTACTGCAGCAGACAAGGTAGATCTTATGCATTTCCTCCCTTTTTGATAAACCAGCAACCTGGTATTTTCATCCGTTTTGGTGTCTAGGAAATTCTACTTTGAGGCAATAAATCTTTGTTCTACTTCCTAGGCTAAAGATTTAATGGCATATATGTTCAGAAAAGGTGACTGAAAGAATAAAAGTGAAAGATCAGCAATCCTATTCCCTGTTCACTTTTCACTGCTCTCAGCTGAAGAAAGTTATTATCACCCTGGTAATATGTGAGATTAGTGTTAGGAAACATTTTAGAGTTGTAACCTCAATTCAGCCAGACTGAAGTTTTTTAAAGGAAGAAGAATATTTTCCAATAATTTGTGGGAAGCAAGTTCGTTCTATAAAATGAAAGCAAATCCTCACATTTCCATTAAGGTAGAGATAATATACATCATATTTCTATCAGGCTTTAACTTCTTTTTGTAAGTAAATATCTCCTGTCTATGGTTTTATAAAAAGCAATGTTTGTTGATAAAAGGTAGGTGTTTACCTTATCCTACTTATGAAGTGAAGTAGAAAAAAATTGCCCTGAAGAAGTCTCTTAAGCTCCTAGTGATATCTAGCCTGGGGTTTTGCAATCTGTTCTGCTATTTAATATGTCTGTAAAAATCACTTTGTTTCACCTAAAGCAAGACAAATTCCAGTCTCCACTGCAACTGATGGCTGCCAGAGGGTGAGTACAAAACATCAGGTGTGAGCGTGCTAAATCACGAGCCTATGGAATTAACGCCAACCTCCAACATCATAGCAGATGGAAAATGCTGCATTAAGGCTCCATACACTGCCTCCTCTCTTAAACAGTTCAGTCTGCTGATGAGACAATATGCTGCTGAAGTACTTCCAGATCAAGTACGTACAACTATCACCATGTCATCTTCACCATTAGTCTCCTCCATTTCACGCTCAATGTTTCATGATGCATTTCTACCATACATAGTCCCCTTCTGGCCACCTACACGTTTCCAAGAGACAGAACACTACAAAGCGTTGTCATAAATATTACCTTAATTTAACAGCAGCAAAAGCTGTGACAAAGTAAGAGCTTTATTGATTTCAGTGCTGATCTACACAAGCACTGGGTCTAGCCCATTGACTTCTGTGATGACCAAGTATTGCTAATTTCTCCCAGGAGCACTCTAATTTCTAGATCTGCTCTGTTGGACCTGACCTTAATTCTGATCAATGCTCTGTGATGTTTTTAGTGCCTGAATTCACTTCTTCAGTATCTCCTATGTCATGCAAGCAAATGATAGACTGAAGGCTGATTTCTAGGAAGAGTTACATCTATATCGTGGACGAATGTTTTTCAAAATCAGTTCCATCAAATTACATTTGATCAATGTGTGTTCATAAAAGTTATGCATTATTGACTTGAACAGTTTTTCAAATGTCAGGTAAAATTCTCACATTTTTAATTGAAGTGGGATAAAATTTTCTGAGTGTCTCCAACATTCAAAGCAGACTAACTATGATATTTTCTTTTATTTTACTATTACAAAGCAACAGCCAGACACTTCTGACTAGATTTGTATCAGAATTTTTCTGAATATCAAAAGAGCTTGGAACCAGAGTTTTCCTCCAGACAAATATCTACTTGACCTCTCACCCTTTAAAATTTTATAATTACCATTTACGTAGAAATACAGTTAAGAGGAAAGATCCAGCTTAATTTTAGAGGCTTAATATTCACAAGAATTTTCTTTTTTATTCTACTGTTAGCTTGGGATCTTTAAATGTGGCTACTCCTACACTAAGTGGTTCAAAGTCAAATTTTTCATTCTCACATGGAATTAACTGCAGCAGGAAGCTCTTCCACTGGTAGCACTCAAAACCTCATCATGGGGAAAAACGGAACATACCAAAAACACGGACCCAAGAATTTGCTGTTTCCCTAATTCATGTTTAAGCAGCCTAATCACACTACAGTGAGTAATAATTATTTGTCCAGTTTTAATACTATCAACAACTCACATCCTGATTGATAAAGCCTCATTAGTGACAAAGGAAATTGTTATATAAGAAGACCTACTAATAAACTAATTATAGCCAGCGTTGCACTCACTTTCCAGATGCCCTCCTGGCCCCAAGGTTGATGACATCAGCCTTCCTCCAGGATGATGTGGGTTTTCACACGAGAAAATTGCTGTGTTTCCTTCACACAATGCCCACGTGAGGTTTGCAACCTACACCAGCATCCTTCCACCCCCTGGGCACCCACCAGACTGCTACTCCTGTAGCAGGTTTGATTCGCAAACCGGGGGGAAACACCAATTTAGTGTAGTGGTTTGATGACATCTATTTCACTCTGTGACATAAGGATTAGAAGAAATGCAAAGCAGGCCTAAAACTTTAAAGAATATAAAGAAGTTTATTACTAACAGAGTTAAAAGCAACAAGAAATAATAAGTTAAAGCAAAACCCTCTTCCCTCCAGCACTCTCCAAGCAAAAACCCTTTCCCCCCTCCTTTTACCACCTCCCACAAAGCATAACAATTTTGGCCAGCATTGCAGTCCTTAAAACTCTCTTATGCTTAGGGAAAAGGGTTCCCTTTGCTATGCTGTGGAAATCCTTCACAACTCAGTAGTCCGCCCGGAAACTATCTACTGAAGTGAAATATCTCTCCCATGAAAATTCCACAGTATATTCATACTGCAATCATGGGCCATCACATGGGGTTACAAGTCCTTTTAAAGATTAATTCTTCAGCCCAAACACAAAGGTTCTCTGCTTCCAGTCTCTTTGAAACAGGAATTATTCCAGCTTAAACACAAGGGCTTCTCTGCTTCTTCACAAACCTCTAAAAGATGCTGCACAACTACATGGCCTGGCATAGGCATTCTCTTACATCTTCACAGGCTGCAACATGAATTCTCACAGGCATGGATTTTCATCTCCCCATACTTTAAAATGATTTAAAGAGTTCAGTCCTCCACAGCTGCTAGAAGGGGTTTTAAGATTGGCGCCGGAACGCACACACCCTTTTCTCCCACCGCCATCTCAGCGTCGTCCCATGTGACTGACTTTCTCTTTCTCCCTGACCGTGCAGCCTCCATGTTCTTCTCCCTCACGTCT
>VZTE01002681.1:210313-270350 GCA_013397775.1 Eulacestoma nigropectus
AGACCGGGAACAAGAAGAACTTTCTGCCTTTGCACGGATTTTAAATATGCAAAATTCGCAAAAGCGCATTGGCTTAAGAGCTTGTCAATCAACTCAGTTTCAACCCATTGCAGCTGCCCAAGGCGCAGTCCACTGGGATCAGGGTACACAGCCCCTCACCCCCTGATACGCTGCTGAAGCCACCACCTGCAGGAGAGGGCACAGCCTTGTAGCATCTCACAGCCCTGCCTCTGATTAATGCAAAGCCTGTGACTTTTTGATAGCAAGAGCAACAAATTTTATTTGCTGAGTAACACTGATATTAAAAAAAAAATATCTCCCTTATTGGTCCACATTTCTGCTTGTTTGCTTTGGTTTCCTTGATACACAGTCTTGCACGCTGGTTGTGCAGTATCTGCTTAGTAGTCTTTCCACTGTTACCAGGTGTGTTACTGCCTCGAATCAGACAATCCATCTACATCTTCATGGACAGCTGAAAATTTTAAACCAAATAACCACAGTCCTTCAGAGATCTTCCAGTAACTGGGCAACAATAGCTTTCTTTCATATCCCAGAGCAGGAGGAGGGGGCTGGGAAGGCGTGCTCAGAGGGACAGCCAGTGTGACACACTGAGTATCTGTGTAGGTGGGATGTGGTAAAGCAGAGCTATTTATTGCTCTGCCAGGCTTAGTTCTCTCCATTTCCACCATACTGCTGGTGTATACATTTACCCTGGGATGAATAAATTATCTGACTCACAGTATATTACAACTGAAAGGGGAGTATCTAATTGCTGGAAAGCAGATGGCCTTACCCTTTTGAGTATTCCTGACAAGAACAAAAAAAAAAAACCTACTGGCCCTACAGACACATTCCCACAGGCTGCAATCCTGTCAGATTCTATCAGCCGGGGATATTTGGATATGATGACTGGCCAGTAATAGACTTTTTCAAGGAAAAAAACCACAAACAACCCAACACACACTTCTTATTTTTTTTACCAGTATAGCTGCATCTGCATACCACAAAAGGAAAGAAACATTCACACCCTGATGGTCTTTCTTGCTTACACCAGTTTAGCCACAACTGTGTGGTTTATCTCTATTACTTAAATTTCATCCATCTTTTCTTTTTGTTGCAAATAATTAATTCTATTATTTTATGAAAAAGTAATTCAATGGCAATGTAAGAAATCAACGGAGCCTGTTAATGAGAAACTGGGATAAACTGTGAATATATGCGAAGTATTCTAGTAGATTTTTCAGGGTTATATTGATATATTAATCCCTTTAAAAATCAACACGTCCAAATAGTTTTAGAATATGCTAGCCTTTTTATAGTTATGTTAAAACTTGATGACTTGATGTATAGTATACAAAAGGGTCAAATATTACAGAGAGGAATTATGGCAAACCAGATAATTGAATTTGTAATGGGGAACATAAACGACTTATTGTTGCAACCACAAAAAATTTTGAAACAGAAAAAAGCTGACAATCTTTTTACAAGAAATTCACTTAAGAGAACAAGATGCTATCAGCATAGGAACACCTTGAATAGGAGGCAGTCAGCAGAATAGCTTTGCACAAAACAAGACTACTTTCAAAATACTTGGTAATTTATATAACATCTGACATCAATGAGATTTTCTGACTGTTAAATATATACAGAAAGAACAGTCCAGTTTTAGTTAACATGTATGGACATAATTCAAATAAAGGCTCTTCCACAGTACAGGTTATTATTTAACAGCATGACAAATGTTCCTCTGGAGTACACAGTTTAAGGCTGACCTTCCTGGTCCGTTGACATACAAGCCCTCACATAACATGGAAGAGTCCGAAACAATGGGAAAATTATATATGTTTTTTGGTTAGTTTTTGGAAGAGTTATGATCTCTTGAAGAGGCAAGGACACTGATATGCAGCTGACTTTATGACTACTTTTTTTTTTTGGTAGCATTTAGTCATAGAAAATTATCAATTCCTATGCTTAAGAGCATCATGCCCCACTCAGAAAGCATTAGGTCTGTGATTCGGAGCTTTGCTGCCTCCTTTCCTTGCCCTCCCCTACATACCACCATCCAGTCCCTAACCTGACTGAAATTATCCCTTCCCTCCAAGCAGTGGAGAAGATGGGAGCTCCCTTACCCAGTGTGGCTTGTCCCCGCCTCTCTGTTGCACAGGTGCTTCAGGGACACCATCAGTTTGGTAGCTCAGTGCAGCATTAGTGGTCTACAGTCCTCTACCAGGAGAGCTAGGCAATTACCAGAGGCATGGAAGAGAGGGAGGGAGAAATCCTTAGCAGTACTCTAAGCAAAAGAGTTGTTAATGCTCCCAACTCCTTGAAATTAATCTGACAGGAAGAGCTGTAAATAGTCCAGACACATCTATCCTTGTGCAGTCTCAGAAAGCACAGGAGAACGCTGTAGCCTTCACTGTCAAACAAGATTTATTGAAACAGGACCACTTGTGTGAAGCAACACTCCTTCAAACTGATAATCCCACTGAAGTGAAATATTCCCCTCCTGGGAAAAAGTCTGCATTAATAGAGGCAGCAAAATGAAGCCCAAAATCATTCCAGAAGGTACTTTACCTCCAGCATAATCTCTGTGACATTTCAGCCCTGATTAAGACGTCTCTAGAGAAGTGCTCAGATATTCCCCTGGTTTATGGGCCAAGGATGCAGCTTTCCATGCTGACAGCTCCCCCTGACCACTCTGAGCTCCTTTGTCTGCATCCCTTGCCTTGTCCCAGGCTACTTTGGTGCCCATGCATGGCAGAAAGCTGCCCCAACACAATAATGACAAAAAGTGACATCTTCTGCTGATTTAGTACTCTGAAAAGAGACATCCCTGTGGAGTCAGAGGTGGAGATTCCAAGGACATGGCAGAAAACAGCAAGACAAAAGAAGGAAATAATAGGTGAATAATTTTTTTATAGTATGGGGAGCATAATACCATGAAAATTTGGGGAATTAAAGCTCAATAAGTATGCATAAATTTCTATTTATCACTTTTTAAAATGTTTCTGGTCATCAGACCAATATATATAAGAATTAATGCTTTTATTGGCTCTTCCTTGCTACATTTAATACAATTTTTTTTCTTTTCGTGTATAAAACATGTTAGTTCATACAGAGAATAAAAGGAACTATATATTTTTAGAATAAGCTGTCCTTTTATTCTCCAAAGTCAACTCAACTAAAAACCTTTTCTCAAATCCTGCTAAGAAGTAGTATGTTAGTCCTGGTGCTAGCTGATATTTTTGCTAGGCACTTTGGATTGTAGTATGGTATACTGATATTATGTCAGAAATTATGACATTAACAGGCCAAAATACCCTTCAAATTAATTTTATAAATATTTTTTTTTAACACTGAGGACTGCTTGGCTAATAAAATATTTAATTATTTCAGGATGCCACTGGTATTTCATTAGCTGACCATGCAGGAAGCTTCAATACTAAAATATGTTGATCAGGAGCACTTTTAGCTAGTATTATCTTTTTCATGTCCATCCCACAAAATCACTGCACTTCAAAGAGTGAAGGACCTGCCAGAGCCTTTTAAAGCACATTATCTTCAATTCCAGCAAGTGTTACACCCATATTTTGAGCATCCTTAGGGGACACAGCAGCTCAGGCAGCACAAAATCTACCTTCTTTGCTTTCATGAATGTATTTTCTCAGGCATCTTTTCCCTCACCATGCACATGAGGAGTGGTGCCAGATGCCCCTCTAATTAGGTGATCTATGCTCCTCTCTAAGCCATGAGACCTTGCCAGGCAAAATACAAACGCCAAGATGGTAGTCACATCTTTGAGTGATGAAATTGAGGGGAGAAATCAAGATTTAAATTACTGTTACAGTCAAGACATGTCATAGGGTTTAGCTTAATTTTGAAGACTCCAGATACTCAAAATTAAGATGGCAATGACGTGGACTCAGTTTATTTCTACCCTTTGAGACTAGTATTTGACATCCATCCAAGTTCCCACTGAACACCATTTACATACAAGTATGCAGCCAGTGCAAACTCTTGAGAAGACAACTCAAGGCATAGATTTATCTGCTCCATAAATTCTGTTCAGGGAAGAAATATCACAGCCTTGCCCACAAGGGGACATCACTGTACTCAAACACATCCAGCAATGTGAACACAAACACATGTGTTATCTGTCTGGAATACACTTACCAAATTTCATGTTTTGTGTTTTAAGTCCTCGTGGAAGCTCACAGAGACTCCTAATAACCTGTTAATGCCGAGCACAAATAAATCATTTGAGAGGAAAATTATAGTCTGTAAATTCCAGCTAGAGTTCAGACAAATAACTAACATTCCAGAAAATCAAGTTTTGCTTTGAGTAATGATTGATTGTGTTTGCGAATATTACATTTACAGAACATTATAGCCTTTCAATCATTCACACTCATATAACAGCTACTGTAGATTATAAAGTTCATTTATGAGTTCTAAGAATTGCAAGATGGTAAATAACATAAAAATTTATTTATAGCTACTCATTTAAATAAAAGCAATGTATCCACTTCAGTGGAATCTCTAAACTGTTTTTATTCGTTTCTTATGAGTAATCAAATTAGCAAAATTTGTTTTGCGACAGACTTGAGAGAAAGAAGTCACATCATGTAAATATCCATATAAAAAACATTACTAGCTATAAAACTAATCAATCTTTATAATGTCCTTTGTGGACTTAAGAATCATTCTTCTAGGGAAGAGTGCTACTCTTCCGTAGATACTATGGCATTTTCACAAAGTGGAAGTGTAACAAAAGATTCGTGGGAAGATAATAAATGAAATGTACTCTTAAATTTTCATTGAAATAGTTTTTAATTACAACGTGGTATTCTATCTTCGTTTCTTTTTAATTCTTCTAATGTAGGAGTGAACACCTTCGCACTTACCCAACGAATATACTGGCTTTTGCTTAGGACATATGGAGTGGGAAGCTAAATCTGCGGCAGGTGAGCAGTTGGCAGAATGGATTTTATTTAAGCTCTTTCTGAATTAGGCTCTGAAGGGGTCATTTTTCTGGTGTGAATCACAGTTGTGCTTTAGTATCCTCCTGAATCAACATAAATTTCCACACCTCTGTTCTCCTTTGCCAATATAAGATACTAAAATGGTATAATAAATCTACATCCAATAGCCTTGTAATTACAGAAATAGAAATGTTTTTCCAGCACTGAAATAGTTTTATCTTCACAACTTTCTAGGTACGTGCAAACTCCATTCAGTAGTAAAATTCAGTACCTTCTAGCCTGAGAAGAACAAAAAAATAAACTAAAGAATAACATACACGATCATGACTACTGGGGCAAGTCTAAACCTAAGACTGTAAGCCTCTACAGTTAACTGGACTTGTCCAGGATACCAAGATATCTATGGCTTCAATACAGCAAATTGAGTCAGTCAATTAAGATTCTTAGAGAAATCCATTGTAATAAAGGATGCCCAGTAGGAGAGATTTCAGCAGCAGATGTTCAAGCAGCAGAACATGAAGATATTTTTACCCCAAAGGTTTTAGTGAACAACATTATGGAACAATATAGTAATCAAAATTTGAGTTTGGAAGAACATGAGAAAGGCTCATTGCTCAGTCTTTAAATATAGAAGCCTAATAAAACATATTTCTGCCAAAAAACCTAAGTAACAAAGACGATATCTCCATTATAAGTTTCAGAAATGAGCCATAAAAATTAAATGTTCAGTGAAATATTCCTTAGTACAGGCTGTATGCTCCTTTCTGAGGACAAAACATGACTGAAATCCTGTGAGAGCTGATCATTTTGAGTAAAGGATTTGATACATGAACTCTCATCTATTACCACACCTTTCAAAATGAGACTATTGACATTGTTTCACCACAATTCCATTTCATCACCAATGTCAGCCATGGCACTTAGCCTGGTAATAACACAAGGGCTTAGAATGATGCAGTACCTTAAGCATACACTAACACCAGAGACCCAACACATTTGTCTTAATAAATAAATCAAAGCATCCAAAGAAAATTATTTTAATTAATTTGTTTAAATATAACCTTTGGCCAAGATGCTGACAGTTGTCTAAAATAGGAAATGAGTTACCTAAACCCGTGTTATAGAGTACCTCAAACTAGAAACCTTTGGTTTTATCTATGCTTAAGTTCATTCCGCACTTAGAATGCCCATCACTCCAGACAATCTTATCATCTTTTTGTGCTTAATTTCCATTATTATCTTTAGAAAAGTAAGACTAAAGATCAGCTGTGAATATTATAAAATAAGAGATGTATAAACAACAAACATTACATCACTGGACACAGTTTACTGATTATTTTAATTGCTGTATACTCCAGGTCCCTGCATAAACTAAACAAAGAGGCCAAAATCTCTAAAATAATTTTGTTAACTTAATATAGAAAGAATTAAATAGGATGGGTTTACAGATAAAATTATTTAAAAGCTGAAAAAGCAGTAAAGTCTTTGTAAATCTGTTATACTAATTTAGAAAAGAAGAATTTGAATAAAGGAATAAGGTGCAGAAGAAAATTCTTTGCAATAAAGTCCAGGTAACAAATTAGAATACTAAAATTATTTAAAAAAAAACACCTTCCTGCATATGAAGTAAGAAAGTATCATATCCACTCCCCAATACATGCCGTACAATTAGAGGAAGAGCAGCTTACCCTGATGGATTCAAGCACACTCCTTCCTCTCCCAGGAAGCTCAGTAACAAGGATTACCTTTGCAAGGAGCAAGCGCTGTGTATGGCATGAAGCACTTGCTACACAGAGTTTTTGAGTCGTGGATGCAGGCTGAGGCCCAGCAGACGTCGTGGCATTGTCAAGAACAGGAGAGCCATGGGGGCCATCAGCAGGGTAGCAAGCAGGTCCCTGGGACAGCAGAGGGGGAACTCCTCAGGATCCAAGCCAGGAGAGCAAGGGGAGCTCAGCTGTAAGTGAGGAGACATTAAAAAGAGTGGGGACAGCTGGTTCTTGTTCTTGGTAATCAGCTCCAGCAAGCTGGACTGAATCACTTCCATCCCAGTCTTGATAAGAGGATGTCTCACAGGAATGACTGTAAGGAGATCACTTTTGGGATTTGACATGAAGTTTAATCCTGGTTTTCCTTTTTTTTCTTTTTTATTTCTTATTATAAAAAGGTAATGCAAACAAGTATTTAAGAAAATTTAGTTTTGAAAAGCACTTAACCCCCATTAAAATTAGTGATAATAAGCATCTGACTCTGCCTTGGCAATGTTTTTGAATTCCAAATGCAATAATGCTTCCAAAAATCTGGTCATAAGTGAATAAATATAATGTTCTGTCTTTTTAACTATATGCCGTTCTACTGCCTTTAAATCTACTCTGGAGCAAGCTCTGTCTCTTTTCTGTGAGCAGCTCCAACCTTCTGTATTCTGAATGCAGTTTGGGTTGTCATTTGGTACGCACTAAAACAGAATATAACTAAATATGTTTTCTGGAGCCTGGGGTACTTGTTTATAGATTACTTTGTGATCAGCTTGGTATTTTTGATGGAAATGAGTTTGCATCAACATTTACCCTTT
Organism: Eulacestoma nigropectus; assembly: GCA_013397775.1. Taxonomy (NCBI): domain Eukaryota; kingdom Metazoa; phylum Chordata; class Aves; order Passeriformes; genus Eulacestoma; species Eulacestoma nigropectus. Next base: position 217,865 of record VZTE01002681.1, read on the forward strand.
CCAGCTTTAAACATAACAGCAAGACTCATGAGAACAGAAACAAAAACTTTGCAAATGTTAAAAGAATAAAGCATCTGGCAGAGACTTTTAACATGCTTAGGAAGAACATATCCCACTGGACATGACCATTTTGTTGGTGGGGAAAAAAAAAGTTAATTATTCTTTTAAGACATTCCATAAGATTGTAGACACATGTACTGTTTTAGTAGAGAAGAACTACGACTTTTTCAAGTATACAATTAGGTATAGAATCATAGAATCATTAAGGTTGAAAAAGACCTCCAAAATCATCGAGTCCGACCTCATATATAATTCAAAAAGTTCAAGCCATGCCAACCCAGATTATATACTCTGTATCCATATCAGACCATCTCCTCCAAGTAGAGATTTTCCCCCTTCACATGAAAGCAGAAATCCAATTCCTTTTATCTGCTACTACCTCCGCAAAACTCTAATTTATTGTGTCTGTGAGCCACACCAATGGATGGGGAGAGAAGGTGGGAGGGATTCAATAGTACACCCATTTCAGACTCCACAGACGGATCAAGATTGTGTAATTCTTCAAACATGATTCAAGAATTAAGTAACAGTTATGGAAATCTATTTGGAGAAGTTTTAAGTCACTTTAGAATTGCTAAATACCTTTTCTATGCCAAAAGACAACAAAACTTCACTTTAAAGCACTGGGCAGAACAGGTATTTGAAGGCCTTACAGGAGTAAAGGCTCAGTAATCAGCACACAGTCAGGGGATTTGGACTTCATTGCCTTCTAATTAGTGAGAGAACAGGTTTGTGGATAGATATTCCGGGGAAACAGGAGAAATGGCAGGGACCTATGGAATGAACTCATTTGTGTATAATTTAAATAGTGTGAACAACTCATTTGCTTCAGAGTCTGTGTCAAACTATTACTATTCCTTCTCTATATATATGTAAACTATAGATATATTTATGTCTGGAGAGAAAAAAGGAAAAAAAATAGGAAGTAAATCTATTTTGCATACATAATTCATCACAAAGTCCTAATTTGACAACCATTTATGAATGTAAGTAGAGCAAACCATTGGACTGGGATTAGAATTGGCTAAAATATTTAAATGTATTTTAAATACAGTTTTGGGTGAAGAGAGTACTGGGAAACATAACTGTTTGAAAGCTTCTTTTTCAAAGAGAAAACCAGGATTTTTCATAATATTTTAACCAAAACTATTATCAAAATTTCTATCAAAGCAGATGGTGACTTTTACCTTTCCTGACAGTAACTACAATTATTTAGCATATAGAATTTACAGTTAATTTTTGATTTTACCATATTTCAATAGGAATAGAAACATATCAGTAAGTTTTTGTGCATCAGATGTCCTGAAGGAAATAATTAATATAACCAGATTTATTATAATTTACAAGTTTTTCAAGATAATCAAAAATTGAAATCAGTGGGGGAAAAAAACTACTATGATAAAACAGAAAGGTATAAAACCAAAAAGTTGTATTTCCTTCTTGAAAATGAAACCTCTTTTTATAGGCCTGGGACTATGACTGATGACAATTTCATTCTTAGTTCTGACACGATTATCTTACATGTTGTGAAAAAGTAATTGGTTGACATGGGGTGAAGAAGCAGTTTGTGATCATACTAAATATTCTGCAAAGTTAAAGTACTGAATTAATCCATCAAATCTTCATCAGTTCTGCTGGAACATTTGTGGAAAATAGTAATATTTGATGTCAGGTAAAAAGCAACTAAACCTTTTGGTGTTTCAGAGCTCTGAAGTTCCAGAGAGTAAAGAGCTCAACTCACTTTTGGAGAATGATATTTTAATGTTCAGCTGAAATTTCCCTGATGAACAAAGAAGAAGGTTGGTTCCACACCAAGTCCCTGGTGATAACTCATCTGAAACTACTGGTGCTGACTCTTCTGGCTGAAGAAAACCCGTATCGCTCCCAGAGGCCAAATCTACCTGGAACTAGCACGGAGCGTTGGCACTTGGCACCTGCGCTGGTTGTGAAGTGTCAGAACAGCACAGCACATGCTGATAGTGGCCATCTGCTACGTACATCGATATTCTAGTGAAGGTCAGTGTGGGGGACAGCCCTGGTTCCCAGCCCTGTGATTTGAGTGACAGAACCAGAATCACTTTCACCGTGTCTCCAGAGCGTGAGCGGGTTTTATGATGTGAAACTGGATGGAATTTCTGTTCAATTCCCCTTCTCTGGGTGTGGGGACGTCTTGGTCTGTGCTGGAATGCTTGCATTAAACAAGAAAAGCAATATTTTGAGTATGCATTGAGAAATGAAATTATCTATACCATTAAATTCATCTTCAGAATTTTGTTATGAGAAATGAAAAGTTCCTAATATAAGCAGCATATCACATGGGGTTTTTTTCAACTGAGCAGGGTTGATTTCTTTTAACTATTAGCTTTTTTTTCCATTCAGCCCCCTCATGTATCTTTATGATTAACTGCACTGAATGCTGTGATGAAATAACTTTTAAATTTGATTTCTGTTTTGTAATTTCCATCATTCTACCATTCTGGTAAAAATATGGATTGCTTGAATCTTTTTCTTAAAAAAACAAAGGAATCAAGGAAATATGTTTCCTTTTATTGATAAAAAGCTTGACTTTTACTTCTTCCTACGTTTTATGACTTTATATTTAAATATGACCTATAAAGAAATAAGAAAGAAATGAGGTAGACTGAAGTAGCAAGTGATAATCTCTAACTCCAGATTTAGCACAAACTCCCTCTATGAATTTATTCATAATCTTACTGATTTCCCATCTGTGAAAGAGGGTCAATATTGGGTACCTAGTGTTGGACTTCCAACATTTGATATCTGGTCATGTGCACAAGAGGACACACCAGATGTATGGAGCCAAGAATTCATTGCTGGTCCAATTGTGTTTAAAGCAACTAATAGTGCTCATTGGAAAGGAAAGCCTCACTGATAATGTAAATTAAACCATTATATGTGAAAACCTGCTCATGACATACTGCTTTTGCCTGGTACCCTACCCCCAGGTACCCTCCTGGTCAGAAGGTCAGCAGCATCAGCCCTCCTCCAGGGTGGATGGGAGGGAGTTGCATCAAACTGCCATTGTCCCAAGGGCACGTCCAGAAGGATGCATCTGTTGTGGCAGGTCCCTGCCTCCTTATTCTTGGGTTTCTTTGGTTTATCTGCCCAGAAGTGCAGCCAGGCATGTATGATCATGGAATAATAATAAAAAAAATTCTCCTGGTAAGAAGTGGGAGACAAGCAGAGAAAATGAAGCATGTTTCTGTTAAATGCAATAGCTAAATGAACCATGCATCACCAAGAAACCTAAAGGTCCTTGGGACCCTGGAATAGAGCCACCCTGATGAGACAGAGGTGTGTACTTATGTCTAAAGTTGAAAGCAAGCTTTCAGATCATGACTTTGTATTAACTCCTTCAGCTGTTTAATACTCCTGATAGGGATAACTATTTATAGGCTTCATGTTCACAGGAGCAGAAAGAAAAAAAGAAAATATTTTAGTACTTTTGGCCAGCTCATAAGTCTCCAGAACAGTCTCCAAAACAGAGGGCCAAAGCATGCCTATACCTCAAAGAGCAAAATTATGTCTTTTTTAATGAAGGGCTTTTCTTGTGAGTTTTCTTCTTACAAAAATGAAAGAAAACATAACTTAGACTTTGCAAGACTTACAAAGTAATGATAGCCCCATGGCATAGTATGAAATAGTCATCAGAAGTGTTCCTACAGTGTTAGCACTGAATTAAAATTAATTTCTAAGAGATTCATCATTTTAACAAGTCAGATCAATTTAGTAGAACAACTGCTTTATGGCTTCCAGTATCCTTGTAGGAACTTTCTACTTTCACTAATTGCTGCATCATTTGCCAAATGGAAAGGACTCATTCTTAGATAGAATCTTTTCCATTATCAAAAATATTCATTTACAGCAATTTTCATAGCAAGTGAATTCCAAAAGTTCAATTTCCAAGAAATGATTTTTTAAATTCTTGTAACTATTTGTTACAGATATTCTTGGTGGCATCAATCCAGGAGGAAATTTGATAAAAAAAAAGATACCATTGACTTACATTGTCAATCTAACTGAGTGAGATAGAATGTGGACTAAATTTTAAGTTCTGTATACTTTTTAATCTAGAAAATAAAATAACCTGGTAGACTAAAGTTAATCTAGAAGTGATTCTAGAGAATATTTTTCAACTTTTTTTCCAACTTTTTATTCATCAACAAATGATTGCTTTCCCCTAAGGCATGAATTAAACTGCTATTTTCAACCACAGACCACTGTTACAAATTAATTTTATCAGAGATACTATTTTAATTCTATTATGAGCTAAAATTTACTATTCCTAAGAAACTAAGAGGTAAAGCATTTCATTTGGCCGAAAGTAAATCTAGTTAGTGTGTTCTCACTGGCAATTGTTACTCATGGCTACCTAAGGAAGTACATTAGGAGAAGACAATGGCAATACAGCCACCATATAGTCTCCTGTCCCCTGAAAAGCTACAGTTCAAGGATTATTCCTGAGACAGTTGAAAGTGCTTCTATTATTTTTAATGACCCTCAACTGGGTTTTTCCCTTTATGAAGTTGTTAGTTTGGTTTCAAACCTATACTGGCATTTAGCGCTCAGAGCATTCTGAGCAAAAACTTCTACAGCTAAATTGCTCATTACATGAAGAACTAGTTCCTTGTATTGAATATGTTCTCTCCTAGTTTCTTTTGATGAATCTTAGTCATGTCTCCCAAAGCAATGCAAAATATTCACACAAATTAAGACTTACCGAGTCAAATTTCTCTCTAATATTTTGATGAAGGTATATTATTTCTATTTTCTCAACTAGGAAATAGAGAAGTGTCTGACGTACCTAACAGAGGAAAAATTTGTAAATATTAAACAAAAGGAAGATCAACGTGTCTCTAGACTTTCAAGTTCTCAAACAATTTTACCAGAAGTACCAAAAATTATATGGATACACATGAGATGAAAATAAAAAGTCACCACAGTTTGTTTATAACTCTGACAAAAGCTTCACACAAATTTCATTTCATAATACTAGACACGACCCTGCTAGTTTATTCTATATGCATCTAAGTCCACAGAGAGAGTAAAACCTTTGTTTTCTTAAAAGCTGTATGCTAAATCATGGCTTTATAAACAATTTTATATTGGAAAGATAATGTGTCACAAAAATTAGGAGGAAAATGGTGACAAAAACCCCACGGGAACTTGTGATGAATTTTTATTTTGCTGTAAAGAAGATAAACACTTTTAAAATGAAATATTCAGGATAAAATTTCAAAATAAATGCCAGTAGAAAGCAGACTACCGTGGATAGTTACAGGAAGGCACATTCAAGATGTTCTAATGTTTTATTCTTCAAATATGATCATGGTTTTATAGCAATTACTTTTTGAATAGTAATTTTGAAATTAATTGACTAAGCATATGTAATTTTGATCTTCTTTTGAACATATTCCTCACAACCCACATCATGTAAATTTGCTCAGTGGTTCTGCTGAAAATTGTCTTTAGTCATTTGTCCATCTAGAGCAATCTGAAGTAAATTTTCCCATTCCGACATTTCCCTCATGCATTGGCTCTGACCACTCTTTTTACAGTAACTCTCTGTCCTAAACATCAAGTGCGTCTAACTTAGTTCCTTCTGTTAAAAGGCAGCAATCAAAATCAGACACATCACAAAGTGAATTGCATTACTTTAGCCAAAAATTTTGTCTGGTGAGTAAGGAAGATATTTTAATATATTTTTTTTTTCCAACAGCCTTTTTTGTGCTTTCCCCCCCACCCCCTTCTAATTCTAGAGTAACTATTTAAAGTACATTCAGGACGATTTTGACCTAAATGTAACTGTTTTGTATCTGGGGAAAAATGTTCAAATTGATCCTTCTAAACTTTCATCTCAGCATGGTCTCCTGCTGAACACCACATGTCTGAATTAATTTTCCTTCCATAATCTGAATAATTTCATTCTCTCCTAGCACCAGTTTTGGTTTTAATTTCTGTGTTGAAAATATATTTTGTAAAAGCTCTAAGGGGCTGTAAAGAATAAATAAATAACAGAGTTGAAAGCTCAGATCAAATTGAAAGAGAACCTAGATGTTTGAAGAGGGAGATTATACCAGATGGAGAGGAGCCCAGGAAAACACTTCCTGGTAAGGGCCTTTTGGTGCATATAGAAATTGTGCCTGAGAAGAGGTTGTGTGCTAGATTTTGATCCACTGCTCTGTTTCTCATTCCAGACCCATTTTTGTGGTACTGCATCTCAGCTTCATCATCGTGAGAAAGCACTGACCATCAGCTTCAGTCATATTCACATGAAAACCTGAGAGAAATACAGAATTGCCAGAAATACGTTCACTACTTCTAGCTCCATCAGTTTGATTATTGTTCCAATTCTACAAAAACTGGTGTTACAGAAAAAGAAAAGAAAAACACCTTAAAATCTTTTACAAAACAGTTAAACCCAAAATATTTGAAAGCCAAAGTTTCCTATGCAACTATACATAGATGGATGTAGGTGGAAAATTGTTTTCACTTCTTCTTTCTAGATTTTCTAATCTATTTCAAAAACCATTTTAATAGAATCCCTCTTTCATTTTTTCCTCCATTTTTTAGTTTTGCTTTCAGAAACTTGAAAATAAGTTAACACAGATAAACAATAATCTTTCATTTTTTATATCCCTGAACACATTCTTTCAAACACATACTTTGTTCTTTTACCTCGTTGTAAAAAATATATATTTTTATTGTGTTTTACTTTTTTCACTTTAATTTCAAATTTTGCTGAAACAGATTGCACACAATTGGATTGAGCTCAGCAGATGTTTAAATTGGACACATATGTCTAAAGTATTTAAGGTATTGCTCATTAAAGTTATACATATGCCTAAGAGATTTCACGGATCATGGCTTAATGATAGTTTCTCTCACTCTCAATGAAGTCAGTAATAGTGCTTAAACACAAGGTCAATAGGCACTGCTAATATTCACTGCTCTGTTTGCTTTTTTCATCTTTTCCCCTTTTTGGAATGTGCTGTTGTACAATGTCCCCTTATTCTCTCTAAGAGTTCAGATATAATTACATATGCATAGAAACAATTACAAATCCATGCTATCCTTCTGCCTCATTAGTCAGAAATCTGAGGGGGAAATGCCACTACTAATATGGCTTAAAATTCACTTGGCCTGATTTTTGTCAAGTTTTAATCCTATTACTTCAAGTGATTATTAATTAGCATTGCGTGTAGCAATAACTCTTGCATAAATAATAAAATGCAGCTGTTTGTGACCCTCTAAAACACATCAACACTCCTAAATTATGTTCTCAGTTATTATGTATGCTATTAACTTTGATTTTTCTTGTTAAATCACTCATCACAATTTATTTTATATTACCATCATGCTGCCAATCATCCCAAAATTAGTTTTTTCCATAAAGAGCAGTTGTGGCCATGTTTCCTTTCAATGTGGTTTATTGTTTACATACTAATTGTCCCTCCAGGCTGTTACTCTAATCGATGCCTAAGACTGTACATGAATATATGAAGAATGCTTTACCCCAACCAGCCTAAGTTATGAACAGTGAAATAAAGGAAAAAGTTATCATTAATAATTGTCTTGAGCATACTAGACTGCAGTTGAAGAGTGCAAAGTGGATTAACCACAGACTAAGATTTCAGTCTTACTCAGGTCTCCAGCGTCATTAAAATCTATGACAATAAACTCCCTCCCCTGTCCAAGTGGCATCCTAAGAAATTGTCCACCACTTCAGATTTATTTTCATCTCAAACCAGTGTTGGTCTCTGAGCCAACTCATAGCTCACATCGAGTAGTTAACCAAAGAAAAACCATATCTCCTTGGGAACAACTTGAAGGAGAAAAATGCAGAGTACTTATCACTTTTTTTTTTTTTTTTGGACAGTTTTCTCATGAAAATTTAACATTTTTTCCTGAAATGCTAAAATGTTATCATAGCTAATCTTGACCTTGCAAGCATTTCCTTTACCTTCCTTTTCAGCCTACCACCATTTCAACTGTTGCATGCTGTCTCCATTTGCAAAATCAGATACAAGTACCATCAAATCTCTTTATGGGTGAAGCTGACAACCCTCTTCAAAACTGGTAATGAAGACTTCCAGTTTGTGTCATCACATCACAAAAAAGGTAGTACTGCAAATGCTGAAGAAATTCCCATGCCTCCATGACACTTTCCACTAAACCAGGTAGCTCAAGGGCTCTGCTCAATCTGGCCTTGAACACTTCTAGGAACAGGGCATCCACATTTTCCCTGAGCAACCTGTTCCAATGCCTCACCCTAACAGTGAAGAATTTCTTCCTGATATCTAAACGAAACCTGCCCTCTTTCAGTTTAAAGCCATTCCTCCATGTCCCTCATAAAAAGTCCCTCACCAACTTTCTTGTAGCCCCTTTAGGTCCTGGAAGGTGCTGTGAGGTCTTCCCAGAGACATCTCTTCTCCAAGATGAACAACCCCAGCCCTCTCCACCTGTGCCCATAGCAGAGGTGTGCCAGCCTTCTCTGTTATTCTTTGTGGCACTGCTCCCTACTCACACCCACAGGTCCACATCCTTCCTATGTTGGGAGTCCCATAGCTGGACACAATACTCCAGGTAGAGTCTCATGAGAGCGGAAGAGAGAGGCAGAATCACCTCCCTTGGCCTTCTGGTTACACTTTTGAATCTGTTTGTTCTGTTCTGTTTAAATAAATGCTTTAAATTTAAAGCATTACTAAAATATGTTAATACTATGGATTTTTAATGTGAACTGGATAACAGCATAAATATAAAATTATATAATCAAATATCTTTTCATGAAAGTCATTTGAAGGGACTTTAAGGGTACTACCTCTCCATTTAGGGTCAAAATTTATTACGCCTATGTGATCTGTTCCATAAAAGTCTCTGTGGGTTTAGGATGGAAAAAGGGATAGTCTGATACTTAACTTCAGTCTCAGAATCTGACTTACTGCATTCATACAAGACAGCTATTGCTGAATGCTGCTAATTAGGTATCCTGAGTTTTGGAATGTTTCCAGTCTGAAAGTTGCTCTCCTAAGGATCGTTAATGAGGTCCCAATTATCCTGCTGTGGGGCAAGTGTGAGTAATGGAGTCACACAGGCTCCACCTCAAGGATGCCTACAGAATTTAATGGACTGTGTGTCTTGGGCAAAATCTTTTCAATTTGCGAGGGGCAGACAGAAATGTTTAGGTGATTCAGGTAAAAGCTTCAATCCTGTCATCTGTACACACAATTCAAAGGATAACAAAAACAAAAAAATAAGAGTTTAATATCTACACAAATGTGTGGGTACCAAATCTATTATGAGATTTCTTTTCATGTAGAAAATCCCCCAAACTTGCCTAAATCATAACCAATGTAGTGATGGTCACATTTTCAGTGTGTTCTGTTTCTTTAGAGAGTTAATCCTTTCTTTATTTTTATCTTAAATCAGATAAAAATACCTTTATCTTCTCCAAACCTATTATTTTATGCACTTAACAATGAAACAAACAATAATTATTAATGAGCCATGTGCCCAGTTCATTGTTCTGAATCTGCCTCTTTACAGCTCTGAGCAGTTATTCTCACACTTACAATAGCCCTTTTCTAGCAGGTGATGCTTGGGAGACTTTGAATAAGATCATGGTTAAATTGAGAAATGCTGATTTATCCTGTTGAAAATTATTTTGGTAAAAGCACAATAGAGACTCTTAGGACAAGTATCAAACAAAAATCCAAAAGTAATAAATGACTTTATTTTGTTCTGAAGCTGTACTTCTGCAACTTCAAAACACAGTCTTTGAAGCTTTTTCTCCTGCACCTGCCCCACTATAATTCCAGTGCTAATAGTGAATGTAACAATCTATTTCTTGTAAGTCATTCTGCTCACGAAGAATCTTGTGTGATAAAGAAATGTTCAAAATGGTAGATATTGGTAAGAAAAGTTTTTTTAAGCAGCTGACTTGAGATTTTAAGTAGCCTGGTACAAAAGTCAATATTCAGGGTAACATTTTGATTGTCTCAGATATTTTATGAGTCAAAAATGAAATCACTGTAAAAGAATTAACAGAATAAATTTAACATATTGGTCAGAAAATAGTAGTTGAAAAATTAATACTATTGCAAACAATGATAGATAACCTATTTTGATAGATAACCTGTTATCATAGATAATCTATTTTATTAGCCTTGTGCACTGGGTGGGCAATGGCACTGGGGACAACAGAGATTTCAAAATCCCAGGGCCAATTTATCTGAGCTCCTAATCTTTCCCTATCTGCTGCACAGCCTTACAATGCCGTCTCTCCAGCTGCCATAACCGAAGTTTTGAAAGGCATCACTGGAATTCTCAGACAAACTGGCCTAGGAAGATAATCTATTGATAGTTTCAGACTTAGATATGGATTTTTTTTCATCTTTGGCAAGTCAAGAGAGAAGTCACTTCTTAGTTGTGTGTGTAAATACATGGTGCTTTTTTTAAAAAAAAAAAAAGGAAAGCACTATTCCGGTACTGCAATGAGTTTATTTCATTTGACAGATTTTAATTTTGCGCATAGCTTTTCCAAAATATATGAGAGTCTGAGTCATTAAAAAAATAAATTATTAAAATTTGTCTGATATCACAGTAATATGCCATTATTACAAAAAAGCCTAATGAACCAATAAACTATTTTATGGCATTTAAACACAGCAAGTAGATATTTAAACAACAGCTAAGCAGCAAAACTTTGACTGCTGAGGGAATTAACTTGGACTTGTCCAACAGCTCTGACATATGCTGACGCATCCAGAGAAAACTCTGAAAAAACTGATCCAAGTGTGCTGGTATGTTCTGCTAAGTCTAGAATAAAGCAAGTGGTTTCGTAACCCAGACAGAAGGAAAATATAACTACAGAGTGGTCAGTTTTGGCTAATGCTTTTATTATTATTTTCAAAGAAAGCTACAGACACAATTCCTTTACAAAAGGCCTCCAATGCTTAAAGCACTTTTATAACTCTTAAAATCCACATCTTTTTGTACTCTGATGATGAGGATAATGAATAGTCTCAAACCATGTCAAAACAACTGCACTTTAAGTCTTCACATAGAGAGAGAAGAGGAGGGGTGAATCAATTATTAATTTTCTAAATGATGGAATGAAATTTGTGAAAGAATATAAAGCAAGAGTAACTTCTTTATATCTGTACAGTCTTCAGGACTGTGCTGAAGAAAAGTTAAGGAATTTTTCATTCTGTATTCATTATAAACCACAAAATTTCAGTCAGAAATGTGCTCAGTTCTAGCACCAGTTACCTTCTTTTCACCTTTCCTCCCCTGGAGGATGTATCTAAGCCACTTTAAATCTTTTGTCAGCAAAAGCAGGAGAGGTCAAAAAACCTCTTAGGTTGTAGGAAAGGAATTCTTGGCAGCAGGGATCAGAAATATTGGGCAGAAGAGTGAGAGGATACAGGAAAAGAGGGAGGACGAGAAAAAGATGGATGCAGAACTCTGTGACACATTTTAAGTTCTATATCTTTAAGTAAAGTCGTCTAGTTATATTTCTGGGTTTTTTTCAAGTAGCTCACAGATTTTTTTGTTTACTAACAGAACCATCACAACATTTTATTGAATATATTTAGACTTAGACTGCTTGCACATACCCAAGTCATACTTACACCTATCCACATAACTTTTGTATCATTCATGCAAGAAATCCAAAACCGGTATTGCAGAGTGATTCTTTTTGCAAGAAAAACAAGAAAGATTATCCAATTTCTTGAATAGAAGAGTCCAACACAAGAAGGCATATGCATGTGGAATCCTAATAGATAGGAAGCTGACCTAGAAAGAAAATTAGGATTGAATTCAACAGAATCATTCATTCATTAAAATACTGACTCAATTTAAATTCTGAATTTGATTTTGCAGTTGGGTTGGTTCCTTCTTAGTAGATTAGTATTATTTATGGCCCTTTATCCTTACTAATGCCACTGTATTTTTGTTTATTACTAACACTAATGAAAGCAATAGGGCTCCACTATATTTTTATGTTAACTACATAAGAATGACCTTGAGAAGGTACGTAAGCAAGACGATTTACTTGAGTACCTTGATGCTCAGCCGAGAAACTTTCTGGCCTGATGACAGTACCAAACAGAGGTGCAGGGCTGAAGCCTTATTCTTTCTTTATCATTCCCTTGTCAGCAAGAAAGGGAAGCTAATTTTCTCAGGCTTTGTGACATTCTCAGAATGAAAACATCTCAGAACCAATAAGTGTCCTGAATTTAGTGTTTGCATTAGCAGTGAGCAGGTTCCCTTTGGTGTCAAGCAATTATAAAGAAATCTGCTAACAGTTGAGTAGCTGTGCAGTTTACATCACTTGTTCAGAACAATGTGTGAGGGTGAGGATCAAGTTTTTATACCTCTTTAGAAAAATTTGACAACACCATATATGTATTACTAAAAGTTTAATAATTGTTTTATGAATTTGTATAGTTTTCACTCACTTGATAACAAAGCCAATTATGTCCATGGGATCTTTTTCTGAATACTTAGAGGAATGAAGTTGTGAATTAGTGAAGCAGAATTTATTCAGTATTTATTATTGAACATGACATTTGCTTACATCTGTGTGCATCTTGCTCTATTTATGCTACTTTACTTAAAAGGTCTAAGACTTTTAGTTTCATGCCTTGGTATTCATATGGCAAAGCGTAGCTTCTATTTGCACCTGAATATATGGGAGACAGTGAGCTGATTATTTCTGACAGTCAGTAAAGTGAGAGGCAAACATACTGACAGAAATCGATGTGCAGCACTAAGACACGAAGAGGAATAAAAGGTAACCTGCCTGAAATGGCCAGCCAAGGTACTTTTACCAAATAATGAGGAAAGGATAGTCACTTAAAATATTATTATCAAATAACCACATGGTCAAATATGTCAAATAAATCAAAAGCTAGCAGCAAATAAAAAATTACCTTAGGAACCAGTATGCACAGAGCTTCTTCATGAAGTGACAGTGAAAGATGACACTTACTTAATACAGCATATCTGTTAGTACAGGAAGAACGGCAGTTTATTCTAATTATGTTTTTATAAAGTAACCTTATGTTTCTGCATGCATTTTCCTGTTTACAGTACCTTGTTTCAAAAGACTGGCTCTATAAATGCAAAGTTTACTCTCATTCAAATCATACTCTTTGTGTTCATGAAAAATGCTTCTTCTCACTTCAGTATTACCAGCTATGGTAATTTTACAGAGAAAATGTAGCTAAAAAACAGAATCTCTACTTGAGCATAGAAAAAACAATGAAAAAATCCCAAGAAGTAAAACTCATGCTGTGTATGTTTCCATCTCTGATAGCTCATAATGCATTTGAACCACAGGAACCTTCTCATCATGTATTAATTATGGTCTACAAATAAAATCATTATCAATATGTAATGAAAAATGTGAGTAAATTACTTTTAATATCATGTGCAGTAGAAATTCAACAGAAGCCATGCAATTTTTATATTGGAATTTCTCATTATCACATTTGCTCCTACCTGCTGTGGATGTTATTTGGCATTTCTTTTCCCTTCGCGACAAACAAACAGAGATTTGCAGAAAGGTCTCTCAGAATAGTCATGCATGGTTCTTCGTATATTAAAGAATAGTACATCGGCACTCCAAAAACGATCTCTTATTGCCTCTGCTCCCTGTTCTCTTGCAAGAGCCTTGGAATTTCTATTTGTGCTCAATTGCTCTACTTGAGCGGATAAAACAGCTTGGCAAGCAGGGCTCGGTTAAGCACTTCTAGAGCTTTTGCTAAATAAAACTGCCTTTCTTCTGGGAGTCTGCAAAATACCACTGAGAGCATTTCCTCCAGCCAATATAATCTAAGTACATATTGACATACCTATGGACAATTTTGGAAAAAACCCTTGCTTAGAAATTTGCCTTGGTTTTACACCTTTAAGAATCCCTTGAAGATTCTCTGAATGAAGAAGGTTCACTACATTCAGCACGAGACTGAAAATTCAACTTTGATGCTGTCTAGTGTCTCCCAGCAAATGCAAGAAAAATTGAGTTCTGGAGCAAATACTGGTCAAATGTAATGATTAAATCACATCTTCAGGAAATACACTGTAACTGGTTACTGCCACAAAAGAGACTGTGGAGCTGGCAGCTCAAATGCCATATGCAGGGATACCATCTCCAGCAGTAAGGACACATGAGGAGGGGAGGCGAGGAGGGGAGGTGAGGAGGCACTTCTGTTGGTCTGTACACATCAGAAGCCTAGATTGGTTTATAATCAAATTTAACAATTGGCCCATAAGCTAAACTAGACTCTTTACACAAGTATGTGGGGACATACAAAATAAGGAAAGAATATGGGAAGTATTTGGTAGTGGATGGGACTAAATGATTCGGAGCATCCTGTGCTCTTCTAAACTAGAAAAAAAGGAGGAATCTGCTGCAGTAAATGATCACTATTTCTGTATTGCAAATGGTTCATGGCAAGGTTGACCTTACATGCTACCTGAGGATGTAAGCTGATCATGAAACATCAGCTTAGACTGCATGCTTCTGTATGAAGTAGATCTCCTCAATTGCATACTTTACCTTCTTTACTTTGGCTAAAGGGATCCACATCCTGACATATTCATTTATACATGTGCACTTTACAGTGTACCTAAGCATTTATTCATGAGAGAAACAAACATTCCTCAAGAACAAGAAGAGAGAAATCAAGGCTCAGGATGACTTGAGAAGAAAAATTTCAAATAGACATTATTGAACTAAAAAATCCTGGACAACGAATGTTTACTGATATCATACTTCTAAAGAATTCCTCTTCCGTACACCTGTCTAGTTACACATCCTATAATTCCTTCACTGAAAAAGATTCAAGAAAATATTAACTAATAAAACAATTTATTTCTAAAAGTAGATTAAAATGTTACTCCATTAATAAAAACACAGGGCTGGACTGTCAGCCAAAACTGAGTTCCTTTGCCATCAGTCATGTGGTGATGTGAAAGACTCCTACCTGGCAGAAAAATTTGCTAAGTCGTTTTTTGACCCTGTTGGAATCCAGGAGGAATTTGCCATTAACTTCCTTTGGGCCAGCATGCCCTTTAAAATATGGTGAAAATTTGTCATGCCTAAAGCTCTCAGTGACATGACACAGCATTATCCTCAGTATCCACAGTATATCTTTCATCTCCACTGCCTCTGCATTCAGACTCTCTAGGACAGGAGGTACTTGAGAAAGTGTGGCAGTAAAAAAGGTACTGAAGATCTGACTCAAAGCACAGAAAACAAACAAACCTTTTAAAAAATTCTCTTCGGCATAACTTTTCAGAATAAAATTAAAGATGAAACACTTGCCTGGCTCTAATGCAGATAGTCTGATAAAATATTGTTTTAAGAGACACTAGTCACATGACTACAGTCATTATAACATAAATTGATTCAGAAGAGATTTAATCAATTTAATAAATTAATTTAATGCTTCTGGCTGTAATTATTATTCTGCATTTATTATGTAGGATTTTTATTAGCTTAATGGTTTTATACATTTATCAGATATTCACTGAAGAAAATTTCAGTTACTCATAAAGAATCTGAATAAATCAGCAATTACTTTTTTTCTTTCAAATGGTTTTATTATAATGATTTGCTATTTTGGCTCTTAGCAGTCATGACAAATTTCTTCAGCTTCATTGAGAAAATACTCTATCCAATATCATGTAAAGCCACAAAACAGATTCAATTGATTGCATCGCACTGTAAATCATGTTTAAATATCTTTATAATACAATTCCTCCAGTGCTCTGATGTAATTCATAAGAATCACTTCCATTTGTTATGTTTTAAATAAACAAGTCATTTTAAGAGTTTTAGAGCAAATGCTAATGTCTTTGACAAACTTTTTTATTTTCATTTTCTCACTATTCTAAAGCATGCCTACATCTCTTTTCTAGTCCTACATGCACATGGTGAAACCATGTAAATTCCATTATTATGGGCCTCTGGCATTTTAAGATTTGCATTGGCTTCTCTTCAAAATATTAACATATAAGCACACTGTAAAGGGAATCTACGCATTTTAAAAATTTGACTGAAAAATATCCAGAAATTTATAGCAAAATGTTAATTCAAAACTCATGTTATTTACAGAAGTAGCAGCATTCACACTGTATAAAGTTCACACAAATTTTGACATGTTCAGTTGAACTCAAGTGAACTTGGTCAAACTGCATTGCGTGCAGAGACTCACTCAGTAAAATTATGTTCTTCAAACTTACTGCAGTACCGCAGACTCTTCATGTCCAAAGAATACAACTTGCAGGAGTTCGACAAAATGTTTTTTCTACTATCTGCGGGCTTGCCTGGTATTCTCCCAGGCATCCTTGTGAAATGCCTGTGGAAACCAAATTAGAGCTGGGGAGTCTGCAAACTCTCGAAGCTGTGAGAGGAAGCACTGGCAAGTGATCTCTCTTTGGTTGTTTTGCATTCAAAAGCAACCTGTCTTTCTATGGATTAACCTTGCCAGTGCATTATTTACTGCTGTAGCATAGAAAGGTAAGCAGAAGCTTTTGGAGTTAGTAGAGCTCCATTGCATTTTGCATTCACTACACACCCTGTTTTGACTCAAAGTTCTCTAAATTAACTGACAAAAAGTGTCTTGAAATAGGCTTTTGTAAGAAGATGAGCATTCTAAGGTATTTCTTTCTCGAGCATGGTTTGGCCTTTACACTTACTTAAAGAACTAAATGGTTCTTTTAGGACAATTTCTACTTAGACACAACTTAAAGTATTAGTAACCTTTAGACACCAGTTTTAAGACTATTTCTGACATAAAAATGGATTTGTTTGCATGCAGATGAACTCTGCAGCAATCTCATCCTTTGCAGGTTGCTATTGCTGTAGCCAAGATTAATTAATTAGAAATATTAAAGTTACAATTAACTCTCAGAATTGATTCAGAAATCATTAGAAAGCTGGTGGCTCTGGCGCACAAATAATTTTGATTTTCAAAAGTTAGCATTATACCAACAGTAAGTAGTTTAACAAATCAAAATGGCTTGCGAGGACAAAAAGAATACTGTAGAAATATAGAATATTCTTCTAGATTGTTCCAGCTGGAGTTTAATTTTTGCCCATCTGTTTACATTTCCTTTATGCAAGAGTATATAATTTTCATAAAGTCATTATCTTCATTGTGTAGCTCTCCATCTCACTAGCAAGAGTAATTTTTAATTCCTAGTTTGGTGGTTAAATGGTGAAAAATAACTCCAATGTAACCAACGTAAGAACTACTGGAGATTGCTTCCAAAAATGCCGTAATTCAGGAAATTAGAAATTTTTAAGTCTGGTTGAAGATTTCCTATAGGGAAGTTTTCCCAAAAAATGTTTCAGTGAGATTCTCGATAAACAAGAAAAGAGTCACTGTGCATATTCTCGTATATCCAATGTTCTTTCCCAAGCATGCAATGTGAGACACCTTAAAAGACATTTATTTCCAGAAGGAGGCAAACACTGATTCATCTTGGAATAAAACTACCTGATAAAATCATAGCATTGTAATTATAACCAAGGAAAAAAAAAATTAGGAATCTTCAAAAAGAAACAAGGGAACAGGAAAAATTTGCTTCTTACAGTGACTGGCTAGCAAGTTTATTAAGAGAAATAAATTAAAAAGAAAAAGTAAAGCAATCTGGTCAAGTTGCTATCAATGTGTAACACAAAACAACAAAAATTAAAATCTCTAAGCTATTGTTTAGGTTTAATGTATCCAGGAAAATTGTGGGGGGGAAAAAAAAAAAAAAAGACATTTTCAAGTTTTAATCTTGGAAAACATTAAAGACAAAGAAGAACTACTTTAAAGAAAATTCTGAACTCTAAAAAGACTTGTGACAGACTGATTTTTTGAAGCTCTGTATACTGTTGTTTTAAACCCTTGCTTTTTTTATTAGATTGAAATTAGATAAGTCTTAATTAAGATTTCTTATTTTTGCCTTGTCCAATCATATAACAGTTTTCATGAAAAGTCAGAGCTTTCACTCAGAAGGAAAACATTCTTTATAGTTCAAATCAATGTAATTTTAGAAAGCAGAAACACATTAAGAATTTTCTATCTCTTAGTCTCTTCAGAGCAAGACAGCCAACAGATGGAAAACACTGACGAATAAGTAATAAAATTTACAATTCATATATAAAATTATCTAATTCACAATTACATGGACATATACATGGTGAAATTTATGATACATTATAATGAACTAATAACGATTATTTCTCATTTATTATCTCATTTCCAAAATGAAGAGGCCTGACAAAAGTTTTGTTGAAGTCCTGTAGGGTCGCAGTTACTACTTAAATATACTATTAGAACCCTTCTATCAAAACAGCCAATCTCATAGTGCCACAGTAGATTACCCTCCCCCTTGGGTTTGCACAAATGTCATTTCTACAATTTAACATTTCATGGCAACATTTGCTATTTGCGTGTTAGCAAAAACCCTAAAGTATTAAAAGAAAATGAGTCATACCTTTGTCATGCTCCGCAATTACATGTTAGAATGAAACACCTTGTTACATAGGATGTGATAGGCCTTAAAAAAATCAGAACGTCAAAAAAATGAAAGAAAACTATGAATTAAGACCAAAAGATGACTTTATACCAAATCTGAGCTACCTAAAATACCAACCATACTGCAGAAGAGTTTACAAGTGTCAGGAGCCAGATTCTACCCCTACATCCTCCTGGGTGGTGTTAATTTGAGTTGGACTATATTTTTAAATAGGTAATATAATTAAATAAAAATCTGAGCTTTGGTAGCTACTATAATTTGAATGTGCAGTGTGGCTTCAGCTGAATAACTCATTTCAGCTGGCCTAGAAGGAAAAATATTACATCATGGAGGAGATCTCTGGCTGTTTTTTCATTCTGTATGATTTTTATTCCTAGCATGTCCCTAAACATTTCCTCTATTTTACCTTTATCCACCATATAGTAACATAGCACTAATTTCTTTCTACAGTTTTATTATTGCACAATATTTCAGTTAAAAAGATTTGGCTTGTATCCTCTGGCAAGGAGAATTGCTGGTTTTATGAAATATTATCCATCAACTTAGATAAATTTGTTCATTTTGCAAAGTTCTCTTTGAGAAAGAGTTGAAACAGAGGCATTTATGCTCTGTCCTACATCATTTTTCGGCACATTAATACATGGCTTGCTATTTTTGAGCAGTCTTATAGAAATTATTATTAACTGTGGGTTTGTTTACTTTCTGTATTCATTGATGCTTAGCCTCCAAAGTTGGTAAAAATCCCAGGAAACCAGGTAGTCATTCATTTTAGTAAATACATGTGCCTAAATTATAATTGTACACTAACTCAAAAAGCCAGAAATTCCCAACAATAAAAAATTATATTCACTGTAAAAAGAAAAAGGAAGAATTCAATTATGCTAGAGAGAAAGAGGGCTTGTGACCATTTGTCAGCACCTATGAGAGGACAAGAGCAACTTTGAATTCTCTTTGGTTTGGTTTGCTCTAGCTAATATGAAATATAATTTACTGCCAACTTTAATAAAAACATGAGCACACTTTGGTTCTACATGTAATAAAACATGACTAGACCTCCTATTTCTACACATAATTAATGCACCTTCTTTCTGGACCTTATTTTTACGTGTAATCAATTAACATAATCCATGGCATGTGCAGTATTTGGAATTTTTTAAACCTAGAAATATTACTGGAGCAGCATCCCATGATGAGATCATAATGAACACAAGCTCCCCATCCTCAAGAAGAAACCTTGAGAGCAGATCTTAGCCCTGCATACACCCAGATTTAGAATCCTAATCTAAGCACTTAGATCTATATAATGGAATGACAAAAGGGTTGTAATGTCTTTACACAAATATGATATGAACTTCCACGTCTAATAATGGCCAAAGACTGCTTTTTCATGTGGAGCCTGTGATATATCTGGACTTGTCCTGCTAATCAGTTTTGGTCTGATAGACACTTAGTGTTATCCTTCAAATTCAATAATAAGGTTAAGAGGGCTAGCAGGATTGAGAAATGACTGCTGCCGTTTATCTTAGGTGCAGAGCCAGCTTTTAAACGAAAAAAAAATTACTCTGCGAAGCACTGCTTTAAAGGGATCATTTTATGCTCAGCTTTTCATACTCTAATCTTCCAGTCCTCAGCCCCGCTTCAAACAGTTGCACTCACAAACCTAACATCTGACAGACCTCAACGTATCTTCCCAACACGCATCCTCAGGAAAATTTCAAATATTGAAAAAATCATCACATATCAATTGTCTTGAGGAAGGCTGACGGAACAAAACTACATGGAGGGGTTTCTATTTTTCTTTTGCTGACATTTCCAAATTCCTGATGGCTTCTGGATAATTAATTCTTTAGAATTTTAATTTAGATCTGAACTAAAGTGCTACTTTATAACAGTAATCTGAAACTATAGCAGATTATTTCCTTGTGAACCAAATCAGAAAAGTTATCTGGTTGGATCCTTTTGTGTCTTTCTTAAGAAAATCTGAAGCAATATGTAAAAAAGGGGATAAAAAGTTTTTGTGATACAGATTTGAAAGCAGAAAACACCATACAAAATGAGCACATTTTAAACATGATTAATACATCCCCTATGAGGTCACAAAGTGCAAATAACTATGTGGAAGCAACTACTATGCGCTACCTCTAAAGGAACTCACCTCTAGATTGTCAAAATCACTCTCAAAACTCAGCGATATCAACTTCTCAGCATCCTTTTTACCAATCTGTTGTCCATTAGAAATTTGAGGTATCCTACAACCTTCCTTAAACCACTCGATCTGCATATCACTTGTGCATGATTGGTGCACAAATAAATAAATAAAATACAGCAGGTACATCGGCAGAATGGTTCTGTTGCATTCAGACAAGAGGCTTAAGTATGAAGTAGCTTACTGGTAATTTCATAAATTATATATAAATAAGATGACCATGTAATATACCTATTTTCAGTCTCACATGGGTAAATGTGACATGAATATGAAACAAAAAGTATTTACTTTTTCTGATGTCTTACTGCATAATTTATTAGGCTGATGCTGTTCATTATATTTTATACTCCATTATTTTTCTATGTGAATTCCCTGAAAACATCAAATGAAGAAAACTTCTTTTTAACTGAATCATTTCAGAGTGAAACATTAATATTCAAATCAAATATGGTGCTATTGTGGGGCTTCAGGGACAAAAAAACTTTTATGCTGAGCACAATGAAGGATTGATAGGCATTTCTGTTATCTCATTCATTAGTCATTCTGGACAGTTCAGACAAGTTGTTACCTACAATAATGGAGAGCATTTTACTTTTTAAAGGTTAATTTAAACTCTATTTTATACTGAACTGGAGAAAACTATTTATTTATATATTTATTGATTGTGACAAAATAGATATTTGCATTCTTTCTAAAGGAATAAGTAATATTCATATAGCTATAGCCAGGAGCCTGACATAAGATGTGATAGGCAGCATATTCCATGGGAGCATGACCACCTAGGTTAAGATGTACCATAGTCCAATAAATTTGTATTAAATTTCAGAAATTTATAAAGCAGACAGTGAAAAGGAGTACTCTTATGACTGGCTTTGCAAATCTTTTACTTTCAGCTCCTATCTCCATCACTTCCCTGCATAATTCCCCTTCTGAATTTAAAACCACCTCTTGTTTGTTCCTTCAGAGGCATCTTCCAAATTTCTTCATTGATAGTGTCAGCCTATAAAGTCGAGCACAGGTAATATATCACTAAGCACAGGTACTATATCAATCTTACACATCATTTTGCAAGCCCTGAGCAGCCACATCCAAACTTTCACACTTTCATAGTGGAGAGTAACATCACAAAAAATTAATGTTTAACAATTATCAACTTGCTGACCGCCCTCTGATTCTTCAGTGGAGTCTATACCTTTTCTTCATAAAATAGCAACAAAACTCAAACTGTCAGCAAATATTTATTCATTATGTTTTATTCTGTCATTAGCATTTTTCTACACTGCCCTGTTGAAAACAGATATAAATATAAAATTTTTGTTCAATGAATGTATGTGTTACTCCAACCAAATATTTCAAGAAAAAAACCAAATTCTTGTAAAGTTTAAGTATGAAAAACATATGTTTGTTCTGCATAAATAAAACAGTTTTATAGGAAAAAACCAAACTGGAAAGGTTCTAAATATTCACGTTCATCTAAATTATTATAGCTTCAATAACGTCTTAACACTATTAATAACTTTCTATTTGTACATCCAACACCCAATTCAATTGGTCAGAAGTGAGTGAAACATCAGATTTAGATGGATAGCAACACAAAGTTTGGGAGGAAATGAATAGACTTGTAGAACATTGGCTGTATCTGACTCCTTCCCTTCCATATATCTTCTACATGTGTCTCCACTCTTTGCTGCTAGATCGCATCCAAGCTGGCCCTCATGCCAAAGCCATCTGTTTCCCAGACCTCACACTGCTTCTTGACTTTCTGAAGAATTCACAGGAGCTTCGTTTCAAGGCTAAGGTTTTCAAGAAACAAAGAGACAGACACGTGGAAGCTGTTGCCCTTGCCACTGTGCCTTAACCAGCAAAGTAAGCCATCAAGTGTTCTGTTTGTGGGAAGAAGGCAGGAAAAATGTTTAATAATTAGCTGCTTTGGATCAGCAGTCATTCCCTTGTGGCTTTAAAAGCTTGAGCTGTGAACTCTGTTCTTTAAGATGAAGCCTCTTTTTATCACTGTTACAAACACACGGTATTATAATTAAAACCTTGGAGAAAATGTTCCTACAACTTTTGAGCATGAACTGATTTCCTTTAGTTCTTTTACCTTGGCTTGACTCTGTGTGTGCAGGTGTGTGCATGCACACACACTTACACACACTGATGAGAAATAGAAGGGGATGTCACTGAAAATCAGAGCCTTCGTATGTGTTTGGATTCATACTCAGAACAACAGGAAGACAGCAAGACTCAGCCCTCTGCTGGATACAGTCATTACAAGACCTCACATTTTCCCTGGCATCAGCTTGAATGACTCAGCAGCAGGAATGGACCTCTGTAAGTCACAGGGAGTGTAGGGTAGAGATGGAGACATCTTCTCCAGGAAAGAATGCCTGAGGCAATGCCCTCCTCGCTTCCTGGGAAGACATTTTTCTACATAGATGATCAGTCCATACAGTAAAAGTTCACGTATTTTATATTTAACTGCTGTTTCTGAACTGCTGCACTGAACCAGGCAATAGAGTCCTTTCTGTGGTACTAGACAACAAAATTGCCACAGGGAGCTGTGTCCCTGCTTCACTTCAGCCATTCCTGACCTCCAGAACTTTCTTCTGATGCTGCTAATATTTAACCCGATCCAAGGCTTGTAGTTATGTGATTTTTCTTAGAATAAAAATTGCATAACTGCCTGAATATTAAATTTCAATGGTTGTGCATCAAGGGATGCTGGTGTAATTTGTTGGACAGAAAGACCTTTTTAAGATCCTCAAGCAGCCTTGGGCAGTTTGTTGAATTGGTAGGAAATATCTAGTATATCTGTGACACACTTGATCTTTCTGCAAAAATGAAAGAGAAGAGGTTAGATTATGCTGAGAGCCCCTTGAGGTAGATTTTAGTATGTAGAGTGGGTACAATTTTTACAATCATCTTTGGATCACGAGGGCGCAGTTCAACAGATTGAATCCTCAAAGGGATGGCATTTCTAGAGATTTAGGATGCTTTCCCCAATTTATGTCTATTTCTAGTGGAAACTGAAGACTACTATTTCGACCTCCTCCATTTCATGCATAATTTGTTCTGGTTTTAGTTTGCAGCTTTCTCATATTGAGTGTTTCTTCACAGATCCAAAGTATGACTATGATGGTATAAGCAGTCTGCTAATAATAAATATTTCTTCCATTTATTTTTCAGGAGAGGGATCTTTAATTATATTACTATCACTGTAAATAACTAAAGCACTGATGCTTTTATGATGGAAATGAATTCAGAAGACTGAGTATTTATGAATTAGTATTTTTCCTCTAAGCCTATTTGACAGCAAAGAAAACGTGCAATTACCAGAAATATCTATAGTGATTAAAAGGGTAAGTAATGACAGCTCCTCTTATTAGCATAAAATAAATCAAATTACAGATAAACCTATTTTTTTTTTTTAAATACGAAGAAAGTGCTTACAGACTGATGGTCTGTCAATGGCAGGTGGTGCAAAATACTGAGAAGAGCAGAAAATCTATACTTATCTTTCACATAGGGACGTAGATGTATTTCCAGGGGGAAGAAAAAAAACCACAACATTAAGACAGCTCCAAAGTTTAAAATCTAAAATAATTTCAAGTAGATAGCTAGTCATTTTGCCTTCCGCACAGATCCATTTATGAGGTTTATGTCCTAATTCTGCTGACATCAACATCTGGAGGCAGAATTAAGGCCATATTGTACACTGAATCAGAAATTTAATTTATATGAAAAATTACATGTTTTCATTTTAACTCAGTTTTGAGCTGCTTACATCTTCCTGAAAACAGACACATAAATCACACATACAGACATCTATGGCAGGCATCCTGCTTTTGCTCAGAATATTCACTAATAAGACCAAGAAAACCTTTCCTAAAAGGTGGAGACTTCTGCAAGAAGACAGTAAACCAAAGTAATTTATTAAAGACTCCTGAAGAAACTGTGAGAAAAAAATTATTTTTTTAATTCAGGTGTTCAAAAAATGTATTTGTCAGCTTGCATTCAAAAAGATCTCTGAAACAATTTTCCTAAAGTTTTAAATGCAATGGCTTCCAGGATGGCAATAAAAGTTTCAGAAAGCTGTGAGACTCAAGAAAGATGCCATCAAAATATTCATTCAAAGTTCATCACAGATTTTCTTACAATAAATGAAGTGGGTTTTTTAGTGTGGAGTAAACATGGTTACCTTGCTCAATTACTGCAGTTGTTCGGTAAATTAAAACTGCTGAATGTGGGGCATTTGGGGATGAAATTCTTAAGGCTAGAAAATATTAAATATTTTGTGTGCAACTTGAAATTCTTTTCCAGTCACTCCAGTCTCTTCCAGCACAAGGGTGGACAAGCAGTCCTGCACGCGACTTTTAGAAAACCACAAAAAAGGAGTGACAAACAAGCCAGCACAAGTCAACCAGGCTGGCAACTCTTTGCTGTTGCAGAACTTTCTTGGGAGAAATCAAACACCAACTGTGTGATTTGCATCTTTCAGAAGACATATTCTGCAGAGCAAAGTGTTTCCATGCAGTCAAAGACATGGAATTTCTTTTTATGCTCTTAAGTAACACTTGGATATAGCTGTACAAGATCCCACAAAAGACATACTAAACGCAGTTTCTACTGTCCATCTACTGTCACACCTAGAGATGACTGAAAGGCACAGAAAATTGGAGAGTTAAGTACGGGAGCTTTGCAACGTGTTTATCTCATCAAGCTCTTGAAAAAATAGAGAGATGCAGTGCCTTTTATTTTTTTGTGTCACAAATGAAATGAGTAAATAAATACTCTGAACACCATCTTAATTTTGGATGCAAGTAACCAAAGAGTTAGGCTGACAAAGATTCTTGGACAATGTGAGAATGAATTTTATGAAACCAATAAAAGAGGAATTTGTCCTCCTAAAGCAGAATGCAGAGACCTGAATGAAATGCTTGGTCTCTGTCCAGAGCCCTGAACAAAAACCTCAGAGCAGTGCTCAGAAAAAACAACATGGGGAATGATGACTAGAATGTAAAAGTTACGTCAAAGCTGGGTCCTACAATGTTATATTACCTACTTACCAGCCCTGGATTCAAGATGGAAACTCTGGATTTCAGTTTCCTCCTCTTTTAAGCTGAAGCAAGCACCCAAACAATCCAGTGGCTGATTCAGAGGCTGAAAGGAAACTGGCAGCATCAACTCCCGGGGGTTCAGTTTCATATCTGTGGGGAATAACAAGGATGAAACTAACCTGAAATAAACCCTTTTGTACAAGGTTCTATAACAGTAAATATAAAACATTCATAGCCACTTGAAAGGTTAATGATTTTATTTCCATTCCAGCTTTAGGTAAACTTCAAATAATCACACCGTCTTTAAGATATGACTCCCAGGATCTCGAAGCGCCTGTAAAACTCCAAATTAGTATTAGCCTGTCAGGTATGTCAGATGCCAGAAGGTGCACTGAGTGCATGGGCTAAATTAAACTCAAAGATCTGTTCAAAATACACACACAAAAATCTGCAACTTCTCCTGTCCTATCTCTATATCCACATGAAAATATTACATAATGATTCAAAATCCTCATTCTACACAGATTTGTGGTCTTCATCCAGTAACTTGTTTTCTGCCCAGAAAACACAAACTTTAATAGTCTGGTCAATAAAATGTTAGGAATGATAGGAATATCATTAATGAACCAAATCACGGAACTGACCTAAATTACATTTTGTAACAGGTTCAAAAAGCTTGGCTGAAGATTTCACTTCAGATAAAAGTGCTTATAATAATTTCCAGAGAAAATTAAATGTGATAAGGGAAATTACTGTCTTAAATTTTTTCTTGCTGCATTGCTTCTTTTTCAAACTAGTATTAAATCACAGGTAGATAATAAATTTCCTACAAGTAAGTTGAAAAGTTATGAAATATTTTCAGATAGCTGCAATGGAAGGCATTTGAGAGATTATGCTACAAGGAATTCATTAATAGTCTGAAATTTTCTGATAGTCTCTCAAATACCTTTGTAATTTACTTAAGCTTGAACTTTTGTTTGTTTAAAACTGTAATATGTCTCTTCTTGGAAGACATTATTCTTTATAAAGTGGGATAAAGTAGATCTGTAGTGAGTTGACACTGGCTGGATTCCAGGAACCCATCAAAGGCACTCTTTCACTCCCCTCTGCCACTGAACAGGGGAGAGAAACTAGGACTAAGGGATCATGATTTAAGGCCCAGGAGAGATCACTCCTCAAACACCATCATGGGCAAAACAGGCTCTAATTAGAGATATGAAGTGAATTTATTGTTAACAAAATCAGAGCAGGATAATGAAAAGTAAAATAAAACCCTTTAAAATACCTACCCCCCACCCCTCCCTCCTTCCCAACTCTACCTCCTCCCCCAGGGGCTCAGGGAGACAGGGAATGGGGGTTATGATCAGTTCATCACCTGTTGTTTCTCCCACTGCTCAGGGAGAGGAGCCCTTCCCCTGCTGCACCTTGGGGTCCCTCCCGTGGGAGACAGCTCTCCATGAACTTCCCTGGCGTGAGTCCATCTCACAAGTAACAGACCCCTGTGTACTGCTGCAACGTGAGTCCATCCCATGGGCAACAATCCCCCTCAAACTGCTGCAGCCTGGGTCACTCTTCCATGGGGTGCAGTCCTTAAAGGACAAGTTGCTCCAGCGGGGGCTTCTCTTTCCATGGGCCTCCCATGGGGCCACAGCCTCTTTTCAGGCATCCACCTGCTCCTGCGTGGGGCTCCTCCAGAGACTGCGGGTAGAACTTTGCATCCCTGTGGATCTCCGTGGGTTGCAGGGAAACAGATGCTTCAGCGTTGTATTCACCATGGGCTGCAGGGGAATCTCAGGTCTGGTGCCTGGAGCACCTCCTGCACCTCCTTCTCCACTGCCCTTGGTGTCTGCAGAGTTGTTCCTCTCACGTGTTCTCACCTGGGTCTTGTCTGGCCGCAATTACAACTGTGCAATAACTTTTTTTTCTTCTTGAATCTGTTATCACAGAGGTGTGAACAGCATTTCTAAATCTGTCCAGCCTTGGCCAGCAGCACATCCATCTTTGGAACCCCCAGGGATTGGCTCTGCTGGACATGCAGGAAGTTTCCAGCAGCTTCTCACAGAAGCCAACCCTGCAGTCCCCCACTATCAAAGCTTGGCCATGCAAACCCGATACAAGATGTTATACTTCATTTTTGCTAGCTTTTCAATGTGATTGATGCAGCCCTTTAATGTGTTAATTCTACAGCATGAATTCATATTCAAATAGATAGTCAAGAAACATGAACAGCGTCAGATATGCAACAGTGAAGATCTAAACTACCCCTACCATCCACCTCTCATCGAGGAAGAGGCCATTAGAGGAATTTTTAGTACTTTTGATTTTGGAGTCTTTTCTAAAGAAGTAACTAGAACCAGAACTGGGAAAAGTAGATGGAGAAAAATTCAATAACTAATTAAAAAAATTGTGATGCATCTGTGACAAATTTCCATCCCCTTTAAAGATATTAAAATTGACTTACACTGTGTATCCACAACACTGTAAAAAACAGTAAACATGCTTTACCTAGCCTGTTGAACAGATTGCACTGTGTTATACAGGTTTCAGACTAATGTCAGTATTTCCATTTTATAGGCATGAGACCTGCGCAGCGATGGAAATTGTAACTAAACAGCATTTAGGCAGAGACAAGGGCACACAAACAGGTACTTAAAATTCCATAAGTAGAACATGGATTATGCCCCCTTCACTCCCCATCACTCCCAGTCCTAGTCTGTCCTTTCAAGAGCTGCCACAACCTGTCAGACCACCAAGGACTGTATCTGACCTGGGTGTACGAAAATGCTGTTTTCAGGGAAGCACAGAGCTACAGCATGTTGAAAGAGCAGTTTGTAAGAGCTTGCCAATAGCTGCCCACTAATAGCTGTGGTACAATTAGTACATGTGAGCTATTATCCACATCCTGCCTGCTCGTCTCATCAGATCAGACAGCTACACAGCATGCCTCCAGACAGCCACTGCAGAGAGTTCCAGCACTGCAAGGCATGTTCTGTGGAGCCCTGGAGACATCCATGCTGCAAGATGTGTATTCACAGCTAGATTCCTGAATAGCTGTACTCGCTTGAGCTAGACTCCTGTTGGGCCTGTGATACACAATTGAAGAACCCTATTCTCAGTGGGCACATGTCCATCTAAAGTCAGTCGAATGGGCCTTTAGCAGATCAGCTGGGGATCTGAACAGGTGAGTTTGATGGGCAGTGAAAATCTGGCAAATAGGCTGGATGAAATGTATTTGTCCCTAATGAGTGTTGTTGTGAAACATCCTGCTTTTGGAGACATTGCACCTTTCTGTTGTGGTTTAACCTCAGCCAGAAACTAAGCACCACCCAGCTGCTCACTCAGTGCCCTCCATGGAATGGGGAGGAGAACAGGGAAAATGTAAAATGCATGGAATAAGATAAGAACAGCTTAAGAAGTAAAATAAACAGTATTGTTTCATTATCACTATTATTGTTATTAGTATTATAGCTACTACTACTATTATTACTATTTTTTTTTTTTTTTAAATAAAGGAGAATGAGAAAGAGGAACAAAACCCAGGACAGACAAGTGATGCACTGTACAACTGCTCACCATCCACTGATCAATGCTCAGCCCAGCCCTGGCTTTCAGGCAACCTGCCTATTTTATATACTGGGCATGATGCTCTGTGGTATGCAATATCCCTTTGGCTAGTTCAGGTCAGATTTTGTGCAGCATTCAATCAACAGGAAACTTCCCAAAGCATTCATTTAGCCTATTCAACTCTGCAAACTCTAAGCCTGTTTGATTTTAAGTTAGTCTAAAATGGCAAGGAGAGAGAATTAGAAGGAGAAAGACAGAAAATATATAGAAAAGTACACATATATCTACCCACTCCTACTTTCCACCAGTGTTCACCTGATAGACATTCCAAGAGGAGGTAGGGTCAATATAACTGAACCAAGTTCTGCTGAATCTTCACCTTTCTCCCTCTCCCCATCCCATATTCACACATAAAAGTACTCATTTGGAAACGTTTCAGTGCAACTTCTTCTTTGCCACTTGCGTTCCTTGAAAATTTACTCTTAGCAGGAAGACTGGAATGTCCATCCAAGCAAAAAACAGCACATTAAAAAGGTCAAAGTACTACAGCAAAATAGCATAAATCATAAAACATAATATGCCAAGTCTGACACCTCTTTGGCATCACCAAAACTGTAACTAGAGTGAGAAATTATATGTAATTATCTTCTTACCAACAGGCTCTGAAGACTGTAATTTCATGGTGCCTGGATGTCATTTTCAGAACCTTCTGCCTCTTTGCAGTACTGTAGGCACACTTTCAGCTATCATCTGGGATACTTGAAATAAAAGTAGGAGTAAAGGAGAGGCATATTAATGTTTTATTTGGAGCAAGAAGTCATGGCAGTTTTCAAAATTACAGTAATCTTTTAGCATTGTTCCTACTGAAGTCAGACATCTTCAGGAGATGCCTGATCTCTTCCTGTGGGCTGTACATTATTGAATCTCACTTGAGACTCGATAATGAGAAGATATTATGCTCTCAGAAAAAAGGTAGATCTCAAAGTTAGAAGCTGATTTGCCTCATGTTGCCTCCTTTCTGTTTAGGCCAACAGGGCAAATTGGATAAAGCAGATCCAACTCATTAAATCCAAAGACAGGATGTGGATGACTCTTAAATCCTTTAACTGACACTATGAGAGCTGAAGTATTAAATGATCAGCAGTAAATTTTACTTTTTGTTGTGGTGATGTCACTCTTAAGGATCATTTGATTTAATTAAGCACACATGGAGAATTACTCTGCTGACATCTTGTTGATTTAGTTGACCTCTGTTAATACAGTTAATGAGTTATAGTTTATTTGTTTGCCTTTTTCCCTGTTTTATGACTGTTTTTCACTTCCTTTTCCTCATGCTCCTTGTGCTAAAGAGGCCAGGAATTGACATCAACATGACTATCCCTGAATAAATGGTTTGTTAAAGGCTTGCAGCACTTCTTTACACCTTCACTTGGCAAGTAGAAAAGGATGGAGGCGAGTCTGAGGTGAAATCTGTATTCTCTAACCTCTCAGAAAGCAGCTGGAGCTTGAAGAAGTTGGATTTCTCCAGAAGCATAACAAAGAGATCAAGTGTTACCATCGGGTCTTGAAAATCACAGAGCCTGAAAGACTTAAAAACACAAAGAAAGCTGGAGTAGGAGAGAGGAGCAGAAAGGATAAGAGGCAAAATATATTAGTTTAGGCATCTCACCCTGCTTGCACAATGCTTCTGTGCTGGAGCTGGCTCACACACAAACTTCTGGGAGTAGAGGCGGAGGAGGTCGTGGACCTCCTCCTAGCAGACATAATCTCTCTTATTGTTACAACAATAAGGTTACTGTAATGGAAGAGAGAAGGGACTTTGTCAGTGCAGAGAGAGGGAAAAGTACCTGAACCAGACAGGGAGGGAGCAAGTGACACTATAGGTTTTGGGTTGTAGCCGTAGCGAAAGGGGAGTTCCATTGTCTGTGCTGTTGTGGATGTGAGGTAGCACAATTGCTTCACTGTGGGCTGAAAACTTTGGCCCTTCTGTTACATTAGAAAGTGTAGAAAGAGAGAAGGGAAACAATTTTGATTTAGGGGGAGTGCTGAATGAGGTGTATAAGAGAGTTCCTATGTTCTATAATAATTCTTGTTGTGAAATTTGACCTGATTTTGCTGAACATAAAATATTTAAATGCTGAATGAAAGAATTTGCTTTAGCTCATAGATTATTCAACCTATAAAGGAAATAACTTTCAGTTAAGCAAAAAGCAAAAGTAAGTCAAAACTGACTGATTTTAAGCACAGCCAGATATATTTCTTCCTTTCTGCGTGTTAAATCAAAGAATGGTTTGGGATGGTAGAGATCTTAAAGATCATGTCATTCCAAAGACCTTGTCATGGGTGGGGATATCTAATGCTCAGTTACCTCAAGGCTTTCTTAAGAGATGTGTTTTGCTATGCCAAGATTTCTTTAGCTTTGATAATTCTTGAGAACCTAAGAGTGTAACTCTCCGATGGAGAAATTATGCTGAACAGTTTTAAAGGCACTGTATTGCTGTGTCTCTTCAGTAGATGGATGTATCACACTGCAAAATAAACTGATGCAAACCTGGGATTTGTGCAGAGGCACATCACCACCCTGGCTTTTCCTCAGCCCACGCAGATTCTGGAAAAGATACAGCCTGTACCTAGCACAAAAAAATTCAAACCCCACATGAACAGAGCACTACTGAGCAGAGATTTCCTTTGTGTTTCAAACTCATAAGAAATGTGGCCATCTAATAGAGTAACTGTCAGAAACTATTTACTTAAATAATTAATTTGAAGTCATTTGTTTTGCATGTTGCCAGTAAAAGTAATGTGTCAGGAAAAATGCCAAAAACAGAAGGGTATTTTCTCATTTTTGTTCCTGGTATCCATCTGTGTCTATTCTGCAGCAGTACAACTTATAGGAGGCCACATTCTATTGCATTATTTCCCCCAGTTATTACACTCAAGCAGACTACAAATCACTTGTTAAATTTCTGATTACAGTTGCTTTGTTCTAAGGAAGATTTTTAGAGTAAGCTAGCTCACTACCAGTATAATGCTGTTCAGTAGAATCTATAGGTTATTCATCAAAACCACATGGAAGTGGTAAACCACAGTCATGAAAAAGATGAAGCAAAGCTTTGCGATCCAGTGTCCCAAAGGTATGATAATCATATCTCTTGATAATCATCTCTCCCTCTACTGAGTTATTGCTAATTAAATTAATTAATTAGGGAAGTCTTTCCCAAGTGGACTTGATTTAATATGCTGTATGTAATTAGCAGCTCTTGGAAATGGAGATGAGATGATTTCTCCCCTTTTTTTGGTGTCACAGAGAGCTCTCAAAAGCTTTGTAGAGAAAGCAGATGATCAGGCTTCTCTTTTGGTCCAGTGACAGCACTAAGATTAGTGTCTAGAAGTATTTCTTCACAGAAGGAAGAAAAAGAAAAAGAAAAAGAAAAAATAAAAGAGTCAGTATGGTTAAGGACAATGAGATTTTTAGTGATCCTGGCATATTTCTGTGAGCTGACCTGAACAGTCTTCCAAATTTAAATAAATAACAAAGAAATTCCTATTAAGAGTAAATAAATGCAATTGCTGTGGGGATGGTACTGCAGCAGTGGAGATCTGTACAGGGATTGTATGTTGGGCTGACCCTGTCTGGATGCTGAGTATCCACCAAATCCACTCTGTCACTCCCTTTCTCAGCTGAACAGGAGGAAGAAAATATAACACTGGTTGAGATAAGGATAGAGAGAGATCCATTACTAATTCCCATCATGGGAAAAACAGACTCAGTTGGCGGAAAACAGTTTAATTTATTACCAATCAAATCAGAGTAGGGTAGTGAGAAAATTGAATCTTAAACCAGCTTTCTCCCATCCCTCCCTTCTTCCCAGGCTTTGCTTCACTCCTGAATTTTCTAATTCCTCCTCTTACCTCCTTTGGACATGAGGGAAGCTTCTGGCAGTGTCTCACAGGAGCCACCCCTGTAGCCCCCACTCTGATCCCAAAACCTTGCCACACAAAGACAAGGGAACTGCTCACAGACCTGCCAAATTTTGTGAAAATAACCTTTAGAATAAATGACAAGTAAAGAATGTGAAGAAATATGTTTCATTATTTCTAGAGATATTCTAGATGGTAGGTTCATCTCCTAATACCACAGAAAATACAAATATTGCCTAATAATAATTTGAGTAGCTTTGAATTTGTAACTGCATCATTAAATCAATCACTTTATTTATAAAGTAAATTGTTTTTTAAAGACACACACACACACCACTCACACTTGGATAGAGTACAGAGGAGGAGGCAATGTCCAAGCAGCTGGTCAGGCATGTTTTCAATTGCTCAGCCTGCCACCACTGCTTTATCATCTGCCTGTGACCTCTCCCTCTGCCTGCTAACATCTTCCTCAGATTTATTCTAGAATGCCTGACACCTTAATATCTGCCAGTGGCTGGCAGTGATAAAACTTAAGTGCCAGAGGAAACTGCTTCTGCTTTTATTCAAACATGTTTCATTTTGTCTCCAAAAGACTGGGATGGGGAAGTCTCGGTGCTAAAGCACAGACAGATAATCCATGCCTAAAAAAGGAAATTTAAAAGATGAATATTTTAAAGGACGTATCAGGACGAAAAGATTTTTTTAATGCCATTTCAAAATAGCAATTTCATGCTTTTGATAGGCTACTGACTGCTGAAAGATAAACAATCCTCCCCTTCCCAGCATTAATGCAGTGCCTGTTAGAGCTGGGAAAAAGACAATGAGGTTGCCAAACAATATAACAATAAAAAATACTCCTCTCCTGTGTGTGGATGAAGCTTTTCCCTTTGAATTTTTTCATAGAAAAAAAAAAGCCTAGTGGAAGACACACCTTACTGCCTCCAAAATCATTAGTGATGGGCTGATGATTCCAGCTTCAGTGCCTGCTCACTTTCGTTCTGTGTGAACAGCAGCCCCTCCAAACAGGCTGTATATAATAAATGCAACAGTAATATAAATAAAAAAATCCAGAGTGTTTTCTCTTCAGCAGCAAGGAAATCTTCTTCAGTGAAATCCTCATTCACATTATTTATAAAATGTTCAGCATTGCCAGAGAAGTATTTCCACCTATGTTTTATAAATCAGAAAGATTCTGAGCTGTTCTGAAGCTATCCTGTAGCTGAAAAGAAAGAAAGACAACAATCAGTACTCATTTTTGTAGTATTTGTGCTTCTCTGTTAAAAATTCAACTTTTTAATTAAATATATGGGGGAAGGAAATGCTTACTATTTCAAGCAGCAATAAATACTCCTGCACAAGAAGCCTAAAAAAACCCCAAACAACAAAAAGAGACACGTATACATCAAGGTATTTGAAACCTCCTTGTGTTCTGTATTAGAGAATTTTCTGAAAAAAAAAGTCCTTGAGGGACTTTCCTCCTGCAGTATGGATT
Organism: Eulacestoma nigropectus; assembly: GCA_013397775.1. Taxonomy (NCBI): domain Eukaryota; kingdom Metazoa; phylum Chordata; class Aves; order Passeriformes; genus Eulacestoma; species Eulacestoma nigropectus. Next base: position 252,732 of record VZTE01002681.1, read on the forward strand.
AATGTGATACTGATATGGGAAAATAAAAACCAATTGCTAAACCTTAAAATCATAAAACAGAATGCAAACAAGAACTTGTGCAGTGTTGCGAGCAGGAGGGTGGGATGACTGACAAGCAGTTGTGGCTTGCAGATGCTGTTACTACCGAGAACACAGAGTTCCTCTTTAAGAGAAGTAATCTCTGAGATTATTCTTAGCAACCCATGACTTGTAAACCATACATTGGGGAATAAAATGCTTTACTTTTTAGTGTGTGCAAAGATCCTGGAGGCTAAGATGCACTGGCATGCATCTGCTGAGACTGAAAAGTTGTCACTTTGGAATGTCACTTATGGAGGTCATTAGTTAATCACGTCAATAATTAAAAATATCCTAGGATAGAATGAAAAGACTTTGCCAACAGAAAATTGTAATGTGTTTTCTAAGGACTTTTGGTACAGAGGCCGTCACTTTGATCACACTTTTTGGTACTTAGGACTCAGAGACAAATCCCATCCTATTTCCTGATGGTTTTATCAGCTTCTCTTTGAGCTGGAGTGAGCTGAGCGGGTCCTCGCTGTTTATTGACCCACAGACTGCCCAGAGCAGGCGCAGGGATGTGTGTTTGCGGCCTCCAGGGATGACGGACATCCCCTAGGTGACAGCACCCGGCGCATTTCCCACCAGAGGGCACTGCAGGCTGAGGCAACAGTCCCTAAGCGGAATTAAAAACCCCATACATAACAAGACATAGAAACAACAAAACCCCACCACCATTAACAAAAAACCACAAACCCACGAAAAATTCCCCCCCCCCATAAAAAAACCAAAACATAAAAACCCTAAAGAAACAAAGCCAAAACTCCACCAGCACACACAGAGCTAATCTCTGTCCAGGCTAAGATCAGGATTTCTAAGGCAGCCAAGAAAGGCAGTTGGTAAATAGCTCAGATATTTCCCAACATCAAAAAACAGTTACCAGGGATTGCAATTATTTATTTTTAAATGCATCAGATACAAGAGACAAGAGCTGGAGGATTCAGCGTTTCAGCAACAAGATTCAGATAATCTCAGTTTGGTGTCAGCCGTTTGAGTCTGACTCGGGTCAATCTGATCACATGTAACCGGTCTCTGCTGACTGACCAAAAATCCACTCTGAAGTTTGTGGTCTCAGTGCAATAATTTGACAAATGTGAGCAACACTGGAACAGTGTGGCAATATCAATAAAGACAGCAAGAAATAATTGGTAAGGATCGAAAATCAAAACAATGTCAATCAAGCTTCAAAAATTCTCCTGGGAGCTACTGAACTCTTCCAGCAGTACACAGGGAGAGAGAGAGCTGGTATTTTTTTAAAGCTCTCTGTGCCTGACCTCAAATCCTTGAATGAAGGCTCCAGCCAATAATTTAAATTTTAGCATCTCTTATAGACACGAAATTCAGAAGAAACAACTAAAATATCAGAAAAATGGCGGATCAAAAGAATGCATTGAATAACTAAAATATCAGTGTTTTCTTATGTAAGGTGTGGGCACAGGGAACATTAACAGCCAGCAGCAGTAAGACCAAGCATACCTGCTCCAAGCCTTCTTAGATCCTATCTTAGATAGGGCAAAATGGAATAGCTTTAAACTGAAAGAGGGAAGATTTAAATTAGATAATAGGAAGAAATTCTTTCCTATGAGGGCGGTGAGACACTGGAACAAGTTGTACAGAGAAGCTGTAGATGCCCCATCCTTGGAAGTGTTCAAGGCCAGGCTGGATGGAGCTCTGAGCAACTTGGTTTAGTGAAAGGTGTCCCTGTCCATGGCAGGGGAGTTGGAATGGTCCCTTTCAACAAAAACCATTCTATAATTCTATCAGTATTAACATTTTGGGTGTGTGAGTATGTGCATATGCTCACATGCAATTAACATCATGGATTCCACATGCTTTCCAGGGGAATCAGAAGCAGTGAAATTACATCTCACTAAATGAAACTGTATGCACTTCCCTACAGCCTTACATTTTTCCTCCAATTCCTATTTCTAACTTCAGGGATCTGCTGATCATGCACCAGGCTCTGCGATGGCAAACCATCCAAGTGGAACCGTGCTGAAATCGCATAAACCATCTTCTGGAAGTATGTGTGACTGTGTCTCCACTAAGCTGAGGCCACAGGGAGAGACAGATTAGATTCATTATAGAATCATTAATTAATTAGGTGGGTTTAAAGTTAGTTAAATTAACATTTTTTCCCTGGAATGGCCCTTTGTTGATATCTGTTTTGCTAAGAATAAGGGTGCTTGCATGAGTATTGTAAGTGATAGAAGGAGAATTACCAGATTAATGGTATATTTATCTCTTTCTAGCATTGCTAGAGAAAGGACAAGGAAATAAATGGTGTGGTTCTCTATTGTCTTTTCCCTGTGGCTATGTTTTCAAGCTAAATGTGTAAAACAAACTAGTTTTTTTGTATTCATGTTTGCCTACGGAATTTCCTCTACCGAAGTGTTTTGCTTACAGTTAACGCAAAAAAATCCACCTCTTTCGGGAAGACAAGTGTTACACTGCTGAAGTAAACTAAATGTATTTGAAAAAAACTCTTTGGGAGGGTTTTGGGGTGAGGGCAAGAGGGAAGTGGTTTTTTTCAAGGTACTGATCATAAAGGGTATCCAAACCTTGAGTCTGTAGTGAAGGGTATCATCAAGGCAGGTGAGAGAAAAGGAAGTCTCTTGCAGACAGCAGAAAAACAAATTAAAGGAAGGCATCAAGGAGAAAACTGGATGCTGTAGAGTCTTTGGAAATTGCTTCTGCATGTACTTTAACCTCCTTAATAACTATTTCTTAGAGTTGCTAAGCACGTGAGCTGCAAATAGAGCAGAAGAAGCTACTAGAACTGTACTTTTATACTTTATTTTCTTCAGTTTGAAAAGTTTCATTGTGGTCATGGAGATTTTTATAAAAATCCAACTTATCTGTGTGACACAGTGATTATTCCTCATGAATAAAATAATGATTCTGGTTCTCCAGCTTTTTCAGAAAAGTAGTCTTTAGAGGAACTAATAACTTCATACAGTCAATGCTTTTTTGTGTTCTCTTAAAAAATTTAGAAACAAAACAAACCAAAAGACTTTACTACTTGCTTTTAAGGAATCTCTCCCGGCATTACCGTTGTATGTGTAGAGATCCAGAATTCATGTCTTAAAACATATAATGAACAAAATAACAAAAACATGAAAAAAAAAATAAAACAAAACAAAATGAAACATGAGTTTTATCTTATTTATATTTACATTTATATTTATGTTTATATGTATACTTATATTTATATTTTATTATAAAATATCCTGGGTTTGAAGTCAAAAGTCAAAGCTACGTGCATCTTGGTAAAGCTGTAGCAAGCTTCTATCTTCTGTTTTAAGAGTCAACAATAACGCCTCTATAAAATGAAATCCCCATTCCCTCTCAGAACTATTGAAGACAGTGAAGATTCACGTGGCTTTAAGGCTGAAGTGATTTTACTTTGTATTGTCAGCCTACTAAAAGGCAAAGAACCAAAAGATATCTTAGAACATTAAATCAGTGGTACTCAATTTGAATATTAATAGTGAAAAAAATGTACAGTATAATTCTCATCTGGTAATTATTAAATTCTCTCAAGAAGAGACAAGGAATGTTTACCTAGCATATATATACATATATATATATATGTACGCATATATAATAATATATATTCAAATAAATTTCATATTTTAAGGGTGGGACTACAATGTTTCCGAAGCAATCACCAGCATAGAGATGAGTGATCTTGTCTTGCTTCCAAATGGCCAGGTGATTTAAAAGGTGTAAGAAGGCACCACACAGCTGAAGTTCTGTGAGTTCTGTAAGACAGTAGGAAATGGTAAATCTTTATGGTAACAGCAAGATTTCTGTCTGTGTCATGGAGCATTATTGATTGCTGTCCAGCACATAGCAAGACAAAACACTCGGTAATAACTCACCAGGGCTGTTGCCCAATAAAGTCAATGCTGATTTCTGATAGCGCTGAGCTGAGCCCACCAAGCATTAGATTTCACAACTCCTGCTTCTACGAATGAGCCAAATTATCAGCTGGTGTAAATCAACTTGACTTCACTGTAGTCGAAGAGCTGTGTTGATTTAAAAGGAGTCAGTGACATTTACATTATATCCTTCAAGGGGTGTTGTGGGGAATGACAGTCAGTAACAACTTTCAGGCCTTTGCTCAGTGCTCTAGATGACAAGAAACACACCACAAATTATTCTTTTTGACCAGCCATCATCATGGGCATAAGCAAAATTACAATAAGCCTGCTCTCTGAACATCCTGCTCTTCATCACAATTGTCTTTCCTGCATTTCATAATGCTGAATTTTGTGATTGCATCACTAGAGAAGCCCAAAGCAGAGAAAGCAGGAACCTCTCCCCCTGTTTTGGAGTACTGCTTGGCCTGGGGAACAAGGTCCCTTGGTTCCACTCACACTTTCTGTAGCAGCACATTCTAGCAAACCCACTACTCCAGACTCATTCTTTACCAGTACATCAGATTTTCCACGGGCAAATGAGGTTTATTTACCAGTTCTGTGCACCTAGGAATTTGGGAACCAACTGGACTCCCAGTTTTGTGAGCTGATGTCTAATCCAAGTGCTCATTGAGGGCAAAATATATATCCATTCAAGCCAGATCAAATCAAATGTATTATCAAAACATTATCTCCAAACTGCTGCAATAATTTTGCATACTAGTTTCACCTACAACTAATTGGCACATTAAATTACCAATCTTCCAACAAAACAAATGTGATTTCTGAACTCAGCTTCTTGTACTGTGGAAAATAAAATGTTGCAACCTTTACAAAGCAGCAAGTCATGCCATTATGTTCCAGATCAAGAGTCTTTTCTAAAAGCATACGCCTGAATAATATCCCTATCTAAGTGTACAACATGAAATAATAAAGTCTCATTTGTTTAATTCTAGCTGGTAACTCTGGCCTCTGTTTTCCATGTACCACTATTAGCAGTCTTTCTGTCCATGCTCCCATTATTCATATATTTCCATGACCTTTATTTGACCAGCTAGAGTTGCAAAAAGTTTGTAAGGCTATTGGCTTTGTCTTTTCTGAACTGATATTTACAAGTTGACTCTTTCTAGGAAAATTATAGTCCCTGCATTTTTTAATTAATCAATTGGATGGAAAATTTTGCAAGGCTTTTGAACAGTGCTAAAGTTTTTGTATACATAACGATATATATATATATAAAATATACAATATATAATATACATATGTATATATATATAATATATACAATATGTACAATATATATACTATAAAGATATTCTTGCTGCACGCTTAAGGCATCTGATATCATCTCAGTGCATGCTACCATTTGGACTTAGAGTAATATTTTCTCATTGATCCCCTTTTCGTTCAAGAATGATAAGGACACAGACATAAAGTTTAAAAATAATTCCTTTAATTGTGCTTCTAACAAGAATATCAGTGTGTAGGACAAGGCTTTTGCAATTCTGCATGGAGCTATTATTTAAAGATAAAAGTTATTTTAAATAATCTAAAAGTAGTGCCAGAAAGGAAAAATAGGCCAAGACAGAATATAAATTTTACACTCCTGGCTTCTATTGTCGACTGAACAAGCTTTACTATCACTTCTTTACCTCATCAATTACCTGCCTTTATTGACTCTCGTTTTTATCCTGTTCTAAGAAGGAGAGAATGGAAATAGTCCTCATTTCCTTTTCTGCCTCTAGTCCTCAGCACTGGGATACAATCATCATCCTAAATTCAGATGAGCATAAGAAATATCTTTATTAGTTCCATGACTTGGTCTGTTGCATACTTTTCAAACAATATGAAAATGAAAAAGACATAAGGTTCTACTTATTAAAATAAAATTGATTACATTTTGTGGAGATACTTGTAAGCAATATTTGCTAGAACTGTTTAGTTGATGTTGTTTATTTTTACTACGTGTTTTTGCATATAGATATTTACAGAGGGAGAGAGAAAGCAAGTGTGTGCCCATTGGTATCTAATTTACCCTTTCTTTGCTTTCTTTTTGGTGTTTCTGCCATTTTTCCTCAGTGTAAAGAGATGAGCTATTGATTTAACAGCTTACCTACCATAAATAAAGCAAGCAAGAAAGAGTGTGCTAAAAACCAAGTAACGTTTCTTTTTTCTTTCCTTATATTTTTTTTTTTTCTCTTTTTTTCTCTTTTTCTTTTTATTCTCAGAATTAGTAGGGTACTTTTCACTGTCATGCAATTGTTTAAAACCTAGCCTGGGTAGAAAACTGTTATCATCTGAGAGCTGCTTGATTTCTCTCACAGTGAGTAACTGAGTTTGAGATCTCAATCCAAAAGCACAGCTCAGACTGAGAGGTGTCTGCACCACAGCTGAAGTTTTCCTGATGGTTTCACTGAACACTCAAAATAAATTCCCTTCCTATCCCAGCAGCAGTTCTCCAGATGGCTGTTAAGAAATGATTTGCCAACAGGGAGTAAATAAATACACAATAGATTTCTGAGAAGGGATAATAAATAATTCTGCCTGGTCCTTGCACTATACCTATTTTGAAGATAAATAAAGGTCTGTGGTGTCAAGAGCTGTCAATCCATCTTTTGTAATGTTATGAGTGCAATTTCAGAGCCACACTATGCTTGAAAAGCAGACTTCACAGGATACATGTCTATGCCTAAGACACGTTTGTTTTCACAAAACTTCATTAGGGAAGATGCTTCACCAGATTTCAAAAAATTTAGAGGCACATGCAACAGAAAACCAGCGCAGAGCAGCAGCAGGTTTGAGTACAAATGTTACAATCTGAAACCTCATTTTGATCTTTAATGCCACAAGTCACATGTGCCACCACACATACATATTATATTTTGCAATTTGCATAAATACCCAGTGAATAGGCTGAGTAATAGGAGCCTCAGTAAGAAAGTTTTATTTATTAAGCCACCGAGCTGAACATCTGTCTGTTCCTGTGTTACAAAGTGCTGGGCCACATATCTGCTTTTCAAGTGTTGTAGAGAGAAATGTCAAATTCCATAATTAAAATAAAATTAATAAAATTAGCAGCTTTGTACCATACACAGCTGGATAACAAAGCTAAAATGAAACAAATTAATCTCAAATTATATTTATTTTACTCTCCTTTCTCTCACTGCCTTTCATCTGTGTTGAATCAGGCTTTCACTGACACAAAGTTGTCTATATGACTGAAAAATTCACAGTTAAAGCACAGGTGGGATATGTACAAGCAAATTTATGCATAGGTATTTTTTTCCTTTATTTTTCTACATAACTACTTCTCAAAACTTTATATCTAACAATGAAAAAGATCATGTTTTCTCAATCTGTTATATCTGTTCTTATTTGCTGCCACTAAAGTAATTACAAACCCACACATCACTTTACTCTGAGAAACACTACTGAAAAAGGCAAACTGTTCCGTTGCCATGATGGTCAGAGCAGACAATCTGTGTTGCTATAGACAGTATTAAATGTAAAAATAGTAGCACCACCTATTGGCAAAATGCAAAAACTGAGCCATCAAATTTTATACTAGCATTCATCCTGCTACTGGATGTTAAGGTTGCAAACTATTATTTTCAGATTGTTTTAATTATTCATAATGAACGTGTTTGATAATATGGCTTTTTTTATTTATTTTACAATACATCTGACATAGAATGCAATAAGTCCTAGTTTTAAACTGGCAAAGCAACAAAAATGTAACCCATAAATTCATAATGTTGAGGTCAAAGTTGTTTGGAATATATCTAAAAGGTCTGAAAACTTTTTATGTTGTGGATTTTGCATACTGACTAATGCTGTGATCCAGAATTTCAGGTCTGAAATTTTTGACAAGTCCCTTTTATTTAAATGGACTATAAATGGAGGCAAAAATTAGTATGGAGGGAAAGTATTCTAGCATTGGGGTGAAAAGACAAGATTTTCAAGTATTTGTACTTATCAACATCTCAGTATAAAATGTGACCTGTGAACTGCCCTTGGCTTGTAGTTACCATGATTCTGCTTAATATAAATTAAAATAAGTGGCTTTCAGACAAAAGATGCAGTGTGAAATAAAGAAATTTTAATTTAACTGAACATTAGAGGCTAGGACTTGGGTGGGCAACTTCAATTTTTATCCAGATGGCATTTAGACTGTTAATCCACAAATTTTTTCACCATGCTTCTGTTTAATTTTGGTTACTTGTGCTGAGTTGCTCAGAACAACCCTAGCTCAATTTTAACTGTATAGGACAACTTATTTGGAAGAATTTTTTTATTATTTCTCTAGGATTGATACTTACAGAATCTTTATTATATTTACATTTAAAATGTGATATTATGTTGCTTTTTAAACATCATTAGTATTAATTTTAAAAATATCTTTCATCCCTGTATTAGCATTACCATTGGCATCTCTATTTTTTTAAGTCTTTGCCTTCTCTTTCCCTGCTCCTCTTTTCCTTTCATTGCTCCATCATTTCTTCTGAGAAAGAAAATGTTGCTGATCATGGTAATTCACTGTTTTCTCCTACAGTGTCCAATTCTTATTTTTTTTTTAAACGCTGGGTTTTCCTTAAAAGCAAAGCTTCCCTGTGCTCAGGAGGGTATTCATTTTCCTTTTATTCTGGTGCTTTTGAAGAGTGCTAACAGTCCTTGTATCTGCAAACCATCATCAGCAGGATGTGTTTCTTACAGAAAATCATGCCAAACCCTGTAATGACTCATCAGAGCTCTGGGGTGAAGTCCTCTGTTGGGAAGGGGATATTTGCTGTACTTGTAGTCTCCTGAATTTCAGCATTCATGATTTCATGGCCTCATTTTAGAGTCATGACATCATTAGTAATGTTGGAAAAGAACATCAAGTACAACCTTCAACCGAGTACCACCATGCCCACTAACCCATCTCACAAAGTGCCACATCTACTCATTCTTTGAACACTTCCAGGGATGGTGACTCCGCCACTCCATTTAGATGCAGAGTGGTTGGTCTGCCATCGACACTCATAGCTCCAGCCTTTGCCTGTGATGAGTCCTTCCAGTTAACAAGTGACAGGAAAGAGAAAATGGCATCAAGTTGCACCAGGGGAAGTTTAGAAGTTTAGATTAGACATTAGGATTTTTATTTTTTTTTTTCCAGAAAGGGCTTTAAAATATGGGGAAAGGCTGCCTAGGGAAGTCTAGAGTCACCATCCTTGAAATGTTCAAAAAACTTGTGGATACGACACTTAAGGACATGCTTTAGTGGTGCTGCTGGGTTGATAGTTGGACTTAATGATCTCAAAGTTCTTTTCCAACCTTATCAATTCTATGTTTTTATGATTTTACTAGCAGCAAGACCAGCAAGAGCAGCATATCTCTTGGTCTCCTCTGCAAAGTCTCTTTTCTAATCAGAACTGCAAAAAGCAGAGTGATTAAGATTGCATTTACCACCTTCTTACGGCTAAGTTTTATGTTTTCTTAGCAGCAGGCATTTCTTCGTAATATTTTCTATATGAAAGATTTTTTTATTCAGTGGAAGGAACAATTCAATTTATTTTTTATCTACAAGAATGCATTAGCTTAATAATTTACGTAGGCTTCCTTGGCTTCATGACACTGTTTTCAACAATGCAAACAGAGCCAGCCACACTGCAGCTGCAGGCTTGTAAATACTTGCCTAACAAAGCAGTTCTACTCCCGCTAATGAATCTTGGGGAAGATGACACTGTAGCCCAAGCTACAAATGGAATTCATTATATAAAATGAAAACTAGCCAAAAAGACTGCACCATTTCCTTGGGCCCTCTGAAGACATGTCACATGCTATATATCACCCTGGGTTGAGTCAGTGTGTTGCGTGGTTCTGTGATGTTATCTATGTGTTTGTATAGTATTTCTCCATAGCTATCCCCATAGGTTGGAAATCTATTAAGGACTTAGAGGTGTCTGTCTGACGGACAGACATACCCCCAACATCTTGTGGCAGAGGGCTGTGGTTATGTGGCTGCCCTCATGTCATGGGACAGAGGATGATGGCCTTACCTGTCAGACCCCTCTCAGCATTACATCCAAACCTCCCAGAAGCTCCCCTGCAGCAGACAGAAGATATTACAGCTGGATAAACAGAAAGAGATAAACACCTTGCCCAAGTTCACCAAGAAATGACTTGGTGCAAGAGCCAGGCACAGACTCAAGCAGTTTTGACTCCTCATAATTTGTTTTAATCAATAATCACAATATGTCATGAATGAGTGATTATTATGCCTGCATCCATAGCTCTCCAGCACTTGGCATCTCAGAAATGTGTTACAGGTTTAATTCCTCTCACAATTACGTCAGTTTTAAATGTGTCACAACCGTCGTCACTGGAATTACCCTTAACTTGCCCCTTTGTAGCTAAGAAAAAACCAAGATTTATATGCCATCTAGGGAGATATATATTTTGGTACTACAAGTTTATTTAACTTCTGGCTAATAAACAAAAGGAGATTGTGGATTGAAATGAAGTATAGCAGGGGACAAATGATTTATCAGTAGAAAGAAAATTTATCATGACAAGGAATCTCATATAGATTATTCTTGTGTGAGTTTCAGGTAGCTGTGAGTTTTTTAAATCATTACCAAGTCATTCAAAATTAGTAAGCCTAACATAAAAAGCCATCATATTGCATTTCTAGGGGATAATATTTGTAGGGTATACCCTTGGTATGCACTTCAAACCATAGCCTGTTGTAGTGAATTATGTACATCTCTTGAGCTCAATTAGTACATGACTTGTTAGACTACAAATGGCAGTGGATGCAATACTCTGAAATGTGACAGCATCTGGCTACCAATAGATTGCATCCTTTACATTCACATTATTGAGTGATATTGATTAGTGAAAGAAATGGAAATCTTTCACCAAAAAATGGAGGCAGCCCTTCCCGATATATGCAGGAGGAAACCCTTGACCTCTGAATCTTGAGTTATACAAGTTTCATACTTAAATGATAGCTAGAGTGATAAATTGCTGTAATCACCCCACCTTTATAATTTCACTTTTTACTTGATAGCTTATAGAGCTGGCTGGATAACTTTTTCTAATAATGTTTGCATTGAGTTTTACTCACATTTTTCATTAATTTATGAGCTTTAAGGCTATGTAAGTCTCTTCATACCTCATAGTTATTATTCACATACCTCTTTCTCCATTGAACAGTAGTAGCACCCACTTCCTAAACTGTTTCCTAGTAAACTCAAACTATCCTTAACAAAGTATTTACTGTGAACACGAATAACAAAGGGATGACTTTTATATAAACATATAGATAGACATGGGGCTTTTTTACGTGTGACAATCATCACTGTGACTGAGAGAAATAAAACAGAAGATAACTGTAACAGATAAATCTAGCACATTTCTCCTTGGGACAAATAATATTTGGGAGCAGAGAAAGCATTTTAAAACACCAGGATCTTGCTTTGCCTGAGGAAGACACTGATAATCTTGACAGCCACTTTTTGCTCATTTACATTCTTCAAGCCAAGCAAGGCAGAAACCAAAGCACAGAAATAGATAAAAACTGTAATTTAAACAATTAAATAAGAAGAATATTTTTAATCATGCTGCACTAAAGAACTTTCCATGCAGCAGGTACAGGATCAATAGAGACAGAAAGAAACAAGCAAATAATTTCCTCTTTCTGAGCAGATCCACATGGCCAGCTGTATCCATGGAGGGAGGGAGACCTGGCTCCAGCATGAACACTGGTCAGTGCTGACAGAGGTGTTGTGGGCCATGCCCTGACACACGGACAGAGCACACTGCTGCTCCTCCCTCTGCTTCTAGCCTAAGACACTGTTGATTTATGTCACTTTTCCACTTGTGTCCATCTCTAGGGGTTCTTAAGATGAGGATTGTTTCCAAACAGCTGTTTCAAACAGCCATCTGTGGGTTTTTCCTCCATAAACTTATCTGAAGGAAACCACTTACCTGTCTGGCCTCCATGGCACCTAGCACCAAGGGATGCCTCATTTTAGTGCCGTGTTCTCCAAAGATCTTTCATTCCCCGGACAACACCAACAGCCGAGTCTGAGACAGGCCGTCAGCTTTGTTCTGCCATCACGCACGACTACAGCTCATCCTGATGGTGTCACAAACAACAAACAGCCTTCCCAGAATTTCAGGGACCTGGCTTAACTCTAAAATGAGACAGCAGGAGATCCAGACCTCCTACGGAGATGAATATGCTGCCCGATGTGTCACGGATGCTTTGGAAACTGCTTATGGATTGCAGGCACTTACTGATTATAAATGTTGTGCCACTTTTCTCTGCATCCTATTGATGGGGGCATGAAGAAAATGAATATCAACCTAACATTTCAAGAGAAGGCTGCTAAATTCCCTCTGATCAGACGTAGTGATTCTTCTGACTAGGCCAGGAGATATCAAGTTAACTTATTCTTCATTTGATAATAATTAAACATAAAAATAAAGATTTTAAAAATAAATTTCTCTAATAAAATATGTTGGATGGCTAAGAGATCAGGATTCAAAGACGAAAAATTATTTAAAACATAGGTTAGAATTGTTCTTTTTCTTCCTTGGAGCAAATTAAAATTAAAATATCAACGCCGTGGATCAGGATAACTTGATTTTTAGTTAAAGGAAGATTTTAGGAATGCCCTTGTTTCTAATACAGTTCTATCCCAGTGCCTGTGCTCTCCACTCAGAGCAGTTTAGTTTTCTGAGCTCTGTTCCTTTGTGGTCAGGGTGGTGCTTTGAGTGTTTTCCGGACATTCTCTCTCCCTTCGTTTTCATCTCTCCCATTCTGTCTTTTACATTTCATTGTAGGGGATGCCCTGTGTTCTACTGTCATTTCTCAGGAATTCTGCACAAATTGATACAATTGGCAGCCATTACCTATATATTCCCTTTAGCTGAAAACCATATGGAGCTCACAGGAAAGTAGTAATACCCAGTTTTCTCTTGTCTAGTTAAGGCCTTTGCTTCCAAACTTGAAAAGCAGCTCCACTAGGTCAAGAAGAAAACTGATCTAATTATCTCATAAATCTTCAAATAACAAGAACTATCAGGCTCTGTATATATAACATAGAACAGACCAAAAGACTTCAACAGTATGGGATCTTGCTTGGTAAAGGACTTCAAGAGACTATGGCTGGAATTAATTTATTTAGGGCAAGGAAGTGAATCACAAAATACATTCAATGCTACCATACTGTGAAAATCCAACACACAGGCACTGCTCCTCCTGGCTGTCTTTTAGATCCCCTTGCATTTATTTTAACTAGTTGGACAAACCTTAGACTGAAACTTTCTAGCAATTGAGGGTTTTTCAAGGTGAGGGGTGAGGAGAAACAGGTTAAATTAAAGCAATGCAGACAGCTCGTTCTGAACATGAGACTGAAATCAGCATACCATAGATAGTAATAAGCAGGTTAATTTCAATTAGGTGTGTCACAGATTTAAGGCTGTAAAGGCAATTTGGGTGACATATCCAGGCTGAGGTATTTTCAGAGTAAACAGCCTTCTGCTGTTTCAAATGCGGGCAAATCATAAAACTTACATTTTGAAATCTCTTTTCAGCTGTAACAAACTGAAGTACAACAGCTAAATTAGATTAAATATCTGCCTACGGTGAGCACACACACATGCCCCTCCACACAAACTTGCAAGGGCATCTGTCATGACTGAGAGAACTTCATTGCTTTCACCGGGAGCAGTTTTTCCTCCCAACTTCTGCCTTGAGGTACACCACACACTCTTGTCCACTGGCAAAGACATTCTCAGTTCTCTGAAATCTCCCCAAGACTGAGGAGGGGAAGAAAAAGGCCTCCAGGAAAAAAGGGCTATGAACAATTAGGGGGAAGGGACACAGGATGGTAGATTAGGATAGAGGGACGAAAGAAAATACATTGAAGATGGTGGTGAAAGACAGGAGATGTATATCCCTTGCAGGGCTCAAGCACCCTTGCAAGCCTCATGGATAGCAGGAATGTTCATGGCAGCCCCAATCATTCCAAGCAGAGTCACTAACCCAAAAAACCCTTCTTTGTTAAAATGTTCTAGAGGCAAAAATCTTCAGAAGAGGAATCAGGGAAGGATTTAAATAGCACAATCTTTTCTCAAGTCTTTTTATTGCCCCAGCTCTAAGATTTACAGTGATCATGGTAAACAGTCACTGTCTTTGGGGGAAAAATAATAATAATAAATAAATAGAAAAAAAAAAAAAAGAAGTATATCCTTCCTTGAAAATTAGGTTTCCTTTAATACAGCTGGTTGTCATATTTTGGTTGAAATGCATATTTGTTGAGTTTTTATCTCTAGCTGTGTTTCAGAACCCAAGAAACTCTTCACATCAATGAACCTGATAATACAAAAGAAGTACCCTACAGGGGGAGTGCCTTAACATTTATGACTCTTCAGTACTTTATCTTGCATTCTCAGACATATTTTTCACTAAGTATCAAGTCCTTTTACTAAATAGAATACAATTTAATCAACAAAAAAGTATTATAATCTGATATTAAGGCAATATTTAAACTTGAGATCAGAATACAGAAGATATAACCTGAAACAAAACAGGATTCACCAGGCAGCATGGAGTTCACAATTTGTTCACAGCCATATCTTCAATCTGCTACTTCATGTATCACAACTCCCACCACACTCTATTTTGAGAGCTGAGGTGGGATTAAATGAACACACAGATCATGAATCAGGTTTCTTTTGCATATGGGTGAATTTCACCTGCAGTGCTTCATATTTTGTATATTTTCACATAAAGAGAGTGACCATGCTTCTTCATTCTGTTGTCTCCTTTACATAAATTTTAATGCAAATGTTAGCATGTAGGAAATACAAATAATGCAGTTACTTTAGAGAAAATGAATAGCAACTAGAAATAAAATATGCTGCCTGTATTGGAAGAGAACAAGAATGCATTAGAATTAAGTTTGACTGCAAAGAGCCTGTAAATTTTAAATGTTAATCTCTCTTTTATGTGGCTTAGACAATAGTAATTATAGCAATTTTTGTGAACACTGTTTGTTGAGCTACGTAAAACGAAACTGCACTAATGAGATATATTTGAAATCAGTAGGACTGCACTATGAGGAAAATATCCCTTGTGCTCTCTTGTTTCAGCTGCACTTGAAACCAGTTCGAAGACTTAAAATGTATGAGGAAAAAAGCAGCAAACACTTGCCGTGTGCTACTTAGCACGCACTGTGACAGTGACAAATTCCCTCAGTGATTCTCAGGTGCCCTGTTATTATCTTTAACTGCCTTCTAGCCTGTCAATCTTCTGCTTCCAGATGGTATCGGTCATTCACACAGGCAAAACCTTGCTCAGAGGGACTTACACTTTGTGCTGGTAATGGGTGTTTTATCTTTCAGTGGGTTATTTGCCTACTATTCTTGTGGAATTCCACAAAAGAAGCATCTCTGATTATCTGACAATTTATCTTTTGTACGGATCTTGTTGGAAATTGAGTTACTAGAAGGAGTTGGTTCTTTCAAAATGGAATCTCTCCCTGAGGCTTTCAGCGCAGGATAATAAGATTTCATCTTCTGCATCTCAGAAAGCAGAGGACAGGAAAATACCTACACCTCCAGAGTGCTTGATAGGGAACACCAGCAATTCTGTACACAGCACATCCTTCTGAGGTATCTAATTCTACAGCTGGCCCATGCAAAAAGGGTGTATACCCATAATCTCCATGGGAGGTCAGCCCTGTTGTGTATCTCCATACAGTTGCCATTTATTGTGCAGAACACTTGAGGCAGCATTTTTTTTTTCGCATTTACTCTTAAATAAAACAATGCTAATTTACCCTCGACTAGATGCTACATTATCCTCTCACTACTGAGCACCCATTATCATGCTTCGAGGCACCACTAGTTCCTCTTGGTGCTGGTGACATGTCCCTATCCCACTGTCCTGAAGCTGTACCAGAGCTATGTATAGGTAAGAGGACATTAACACATCAAAAATGGTGAGCATTACATCGACTCCATTTCATTTGATGGACTTTCACAATATCTTGATATTTTGTCCACAAATACTTTTGAAAACAATGTGATAGAAAGGAAATTGACTTTTTTTTATCTCGAACATCAGATGTCAGGTAACTTTTGCATAAATGCTCTGCTATTATGGCAACATAACGAACAGGCTTCCTTAATAAAGTTCAGTTTTGTGTAAAGAAATTAAAGTATTTAAATAATAAGAGGACTAATAGCTGATTCATTGAAAAGAACACTCTGTATTGAAGAGACATTCTTTTTATATTTAATGCGCTAAATAAAATAATTGCCAGAATTCCTAGACAAAAGTAAGAAAAGAAAAAATTGTTTCCACGAGAAGGTTAGAACTGCAGAATTCTCTAATTCCTACAGTCCATGCCGTGACTTTTGTTTCTTTGAATTAATTTGTTACTTTTTTTTAACTGTTTAAAACACCTAAAGCATGGAAAAATACAGCAATGGCATAAAAATGGAACGAGTGCTGCCCATCTGAAGCTGGAGGGAGAAGAGGAGAAAGCTCTGTTTTAAGAAAAGAAAAAAAAAAGGACAAAGACATTGATGCTGCTGATGTAGTGCAAAAAAATGTGAAATAAATATTTTTAAACTCAGCACATTTACAAGTCCTCTGAATGTAAGTGACACTTTGTTATTTATTTTATTTTATTTTATTTTGTATTGTATTGTTTTGTTTTGCTATTTTTTATTTTATTTTGTTTTATTTTTAATGTGATTCCCAAGGCCTTTATGAGTTACTTTTCAATAAAGGTAGTAATCACCACCTGAACAACTCTTCCGAGAAATTATGTACGAGTTTTATGATGGGACTTGATGATCTTAGAGGCCATTTCCACCATTAATGATTCTGTGATTTCAGGGCTTGATAAAGTTAAAGAACAGCATTTCCAGGGGGAAAAAAGCCAAATACATTTCTTTGTTTTTTTTTCTGCTGGCCAGAATCCATTCTTTTACTAGAACTAAATAAATTGAAGGACTGACAGCTCTTGCTAAACCAAGTATAATACTGCATGTATCCTCTACTCAGCACTTTTATGTTTGCAGTTAAGAGATAAAACAATTAAGAATGGAAATACAATGAAGTCTACTAATTACAATAACATCTTCAGGAGACAAATCAAGTTGTCGAACACAAATATGATTAAAGATATTTTTTTCAGGTCATATAAGTAAAAAAGTCACAGTTGCTCTCAACCTCTGTCAACCCAAGAGTGACTGGAAATGCTGACTTAGGGCAATAGACTCGCTGCAATGTCTTTGAAACATGCTACTTTTAGGTCTCATATATAACAAGAAAATTCATTTTCATGTTTTCTCCTTTATCTGAAGTACACCTATCCCTTCAAAAGAATTTGTTCTCAGTAATAAGGTCTTGTTACCTCAAAACCCATTTTTCACATTCTGCAAGGGGAAAATACTTTTATACTATTTTTATACTATAAGGAAAAACAAACAACCCACTTGCAAAAGCCAGAGAAAACCAGCAAAATGTTGATAAATGTAACGTAACACTGATAGAAATATTGGAAATTAATACTAGAATGTTACTTTCATTTCTCATCTTTTTTTTTTTTTT
>VZTE01002681.1:270384-372088 GCA_013397775.1 Eulacestoma nigropectus
TTTTTTTTATTTTAGTAAAGAAAAAGACAGCTTACAGCTAACTTATCTGTGAGTTTATATTTCTGTCCTTTCTAGCTTCTTCTTTAGTAAAAATATGATTGTATATTCTTACATTATAGGCTGTTTAATTTTAAGTTTTTTAAATTTTAAGCCCCATGTCTTACTTGACTGCAAAACAAAGACACTGGTGATCCAGCTTCCTGGTTCCTCCTTGTTGACAATAAATTCATTATGCATATTGCACCCAAAAGCTTGACCTTTGAAGGTGTAAATCTTTGTACCTAGACAGAGTTATTACTAAGTTTATTAAAACACTGCCAAGTGTAGAATGTAACCTTTCTTTCTTGGCTGAGGGTCTGGTCACAGAAGGTTTTTATTGCACAACCCTCCCACAGTTCATCACATAGAGGTATTTTGAACTAGCTGACACCACCAAATCTACAGGAGAGACAAAAACAAATACCAAATAACAAAAATAGCATGTTTTATGTAAAAAAAGAACCCAAAACAGCCTTTCTTCCATTTGCAATATTTCAATTAGAATGAGACCAAAATCAGATCATAAATATTCATAATTTTAAGCATGACTAATACACCATCTTTAGCTAACGTTTTTTAAAATATATATTTTAAATCCTCAAACTGTTCGATATAAGATACCTGCCATTTTTTTTCAGAACATGAATAAAACTGAAGTGAAAACATACTAGAATTAAGGCCAGCTTTCCTGAATCCTAAAGTTCCTCTATCTGCCAGAGGTAATTAAATTTGGCTAGGCATTGATGTCAGATTTTCTTACAAGCAGCAGCAGAAATGGAAAATCAGAACGAGTATGAATGATTATACTCATCAATGTTCCAGAGACAATAAGAGAAAATTAAAAAAAAAAAAAATCTCTATGAAAATATTTGCGCCCTAAGCATGAAATTTGCATGATTTAGTTTCATGACAGAGTTTTAGAGCCAAGCAGGAAAAACTTTTAAGGTTTTGGGTGACAGCAAACAATGTGTGCATTTACACTCATATTAAGCTTTGTAAAAATACTTTCTGTTTAGCAAGAAATATTCATACAGAAAATCCTTTCTGTCACAGCCTAAAATATGTTAATTTTTCACTCACTGTCATTATTCTAAGGGTTTATATTGTTGGGTGTTTTTCTCCTTGTTCTTTATCATTCCATTTATTTCACTAAAACTCTTAGGAGAGGTTGCAGAAGTAATTTGTAGCTGCATAACAGCTGGTTTAGATTTTGTCAGGATTTCTGTTACATTTTAGTGTGCTTTCAGATTATGTTGTCTTGAGCTTAATGTGTGTAATCCATGTCTGTATTAAGAGGATACTTGACCGCATTTAGTGTAAATAGCGGTGCCATCCAGTTGCCTGAAAACAACCACTAAATCAGCTTACAATTAGCGTGCTTCACTTTATCCCAGGGACGAGGACTAATTCACAGTGCTAAGGATCACAGCAGCAATGCTTTTAATTAAATAGAACATCCCGGTTACACCGAATGTAAGCCTTGAATTCTGACACAGTTAAATTGAAAGATGGATAATCCCAGCAGTCTTCGAATTGGTAGTGCTGTAACCAGGAGTAGATTAGAATTTGTTTAAATTTTATTTTAGAAAAAATAAAAATAAAAATAAAAATAAAAATAAAAATTAAAAATGCTGAACTGGTATATTTTAGGGGATGGTACCTACAGTGCAGCTCCCTTAATCCCTTTCAGATGGTTACCGATACATTAACATCCACTATTAGAAAAAAAAACTTCCTACAATTTTTTGTCACTTGCAGGGGTTTTTGTTAGAAACACAGCTGTGAATCAACGTGCACTATGTAGTCCTATTTCTAACTGCCTCCTGCCTCTTCCCAGCACAAAGAATAGGAAGGAGGGGGCAGACAACAGTGACGTTAGTTACCTTGGCATTTCCAGTACTCCCCAGAAATTTAGTCATCCATAACTTGGCCCCAGAGCTATTCTGAGTGCTAAAGGCACACGGCACACGGCAGCTGAGATGAAATGCATTCGGCCAAACCACCTCCCTCCCTCCCTCTCTGACCTGCTCTCTCCTCAGCTAGGATATGACTGGACATGGGCAGATGCAAAAAGGCCAACACATTGTGGTCCTTTATCTCTTAGAAGCGTGGATTTGGAATATAAGATAGAGCCATGTATAAATACTCCTACCTTGTCTTTCCTCTTTTTGGCTTATTAACATCATTTATGGACCACAGCCATTCAAAGACAATGCAAACAAAATAGTTGCTTTTCTGAATCACAGATGATTTATTTCTTCAGTTTTCTGCAGAAACCTCCTGTGAGATACAGGCACATAAGTACCCAGAATATTCCTTCAGAAAGTCCAGGAAATCTCCCCAGGAATGGTGCTGTGGATGAAGGAAAGTACATAAAGCTGTTTTGAATGAAACAAATCAGGCTCAGTGATGTGGTAACTTCTCACTAAACATATTTTTGATTGCTTATGACCCTTTCTGCTCTGGAAAGCTGCCTTGCACCATCATTTCAAATTAATTTGACTATTTCTTCAAATTATTATCAAGTGAGGTGCTGCAAAGGAACTGCACAGACATTGCTGCAAACAGCATTACACAGAAAGCACAGGCTGCTGCCAGTGAGAAACCAAGGGTCTTGCAAATGCAGTGAAGTTCTGAATTTTTGTATTTTTTACAGCACAGGTCAGAGTGCCCAGTTTTCTAGGATCCTTGTGAGAAAACCTCAGCCGGAGAGAGCGGAGGATTCCCACTGCCTGGCCTCGGGTATTCAGGGGGTGCTCTGTGCTTACCAGCCCCTTTGCCCAGAGCGGAGCAGCGCACAGGCACGCTGTGTGCTGCTTGCAGCTTCCCCAGCTTGTGCCTCAGTCATACCCACCCCAGATACCCACTGAGGTGACCGGCCAGCACCACACACCCACTGATGTCACCTGTCACCATCGCACACCCGCTGACGTAACTCACCAGCACGGCGCACGTCAGAAGCAGATCTGAGAAACAGGTGAGCAGTCATGGAGCAGCCCAAGGCAAGGGATGTCCAGCCATCCGGTTTATGCCTGACACCAAAGACTACCCAAACTACCCCTAGCCTTTGTACTGCCAAGTTGAAAAATCTGGAATAGTCACATTGCAAATCTGGAAACTCCATTTAGCAAGAAAAGGTGATTGTTATTGTTTTTATTATACTCTTCCAGTCCATAATACAAAATGATTTTCTTCTCGGCTTCTTTCCTAGATAGGACTCATTATATTTAAATGACTACTCTGTGACTAACCAAACTTTAATGATTGTGAAGATAAAAAGTATAGTTTTATATAGGTTGTGACAAATGAGCTCCTTGTGGCAGTTACAGCCGGTTATTAAAAAGTTTAGCTTCCTTACAAAAGTTTATTGTGATGCTCATGAAAGTGCTTTTTTACCTAATGACAAAAATTCACAAAGCAGTAAACAACACCTGACTGTAAGTTTGCGCAATGTCTAAAAAGCTACCATTAGGTGTCATCTATTATTATATTATTTGTGCTTTGTTTCAGATGCTTGTGTTTGTAAATATGTTATTTACTACTTTTAATATGAAAGCCTGGAATTTCAATGGAACATGCTGACAGACTACTCATGTCTCTGGAAAGTTAACATTACACAAATCAAGCAAGCTTTACAGGAACTTCATTTTATAAGTGCAAGCAATTTCTATAAATGTCGAAATACTGCATTTCATCATTCTAGGAACCAAATGCTTTCCATTTCAATTTTCTTTTAAAATTTATATTTTCAAGTTTTAAAGTATTAGGTAAGTTTTCCAGTAAAAGATGTTAAACTTAAAGAATTAAGATGTTTCAGTCAATAGCTATCTATTACTTTGCCTTATGCAGACTATATATTGTTAGTTTTTTTGCTTCCTTTGAGAAAAAAAAACTGAACTCCAAGCGCCTGTCATGCCTTCACAGCCATGATTATTTTATTTGCTTTAAAATTAGCCCCTGCAATATGGGAGATAGATCTAAGGGCAAACAGGCTAGGAAGGAGTGGTTGAATGTTGCAGTCAGATAAACTTTAACACATGGCAGATTCTCATGCTGGCTTTACACCTAATACTCCTGAGCATCTTACAGCTCAAATACAAAGTAGTCTGTGGTGTTGTTAGGCTTTAATACTTTTAAAGAAACATTGAGTGTTAATGGGGTCCTCTGGACTTAAGGCTTTGTTGTTTACTATACCCAGACTGCCTGGGTGTTGTCTAATGACATTGTCCAGTGAGTCACCTAATTCCTGACCTGCTGTTAAAGTCAGAAACCCCCGGATTATCTCCATCCTCCTCCCTGCCTGAAGCAGCCTCATTTCAGCAGTGAGTCATATCCCTCCCAAAACTGTGCTCCAGACTACAAAACATGCTCACGCCCTGCATTTCATCAGCATCTCTGAAACACAGGAGCATGTATGGAAACATGAAACCAAACAGTGCATCCAAGTTGCCAAACCCGCTTGCATTCCGCATTGCTGCACCAGTGGTCTGACACCCAGGCACAGCTCAGCAGTACTGGCTTTCCATCCCCAGTGCAGAGCTGCATCCTGCTAAAGATCCCAGTGCCCAAACAGAAGAAATAGGGACCTTGAGGCACAGTGCAGAGTGTAGGAAATTGCATAGGCAGCCAAAGAGCCCAAGGTGAAAACTGAGGACAAATGGAACTTCCATTAACAATGTTCACTTGTCATCAACACAAAATTCACTCCTGGAAGCTAACAGCGAGCAGGGCTTGGGGTCAAGAATTGGACCCCGTACTTTATAAATGGCTCTGGTGGCTGGCTTTATTGTGCAGCTGCCTGCCAGGAGCAGGGAGAGGTTATTTAACCAACCAACCAAAAAACAAACAAAAAACAAAACAAAAAAGAACAGGAAAAGGGGTTTTCCAGACTAACCTTTGCTCTGAAACCCTGAGCATATGCAAAACCATTCCTTTTTCAGGTTCCTACCTCTGGACCAATGCTGTTCTCATTTGGATATGCTAAAATTGAAATAGAGGCAGCATCAAAGAGTTAATGCCACTGCTCCTGACTCTCATAAGACAGATCTGTTCCTTCTTCTTCCCAAGGGAATTTTTCAGTCTTATGTCATTTAAATCAGCAACAAGGTTCCCGCTACCTCTCATGGCATGGGACTGGGACACTGTAGCACTGCAAAAAAGAGGTCAATCACAACTGCACATTCAAGTGTTCATAGGCATTGTAAAATGAAATTCATAATTGTGATTTTCTAAATATTTCTAATAGATTGGTCTCAGCTACAGTACAGAAAAAGCTCTTTACTTTCGACTTACCCAGTACTACCTCCCAAACCTGTATCAGGTTTTCCTCTTAGATATCACATTTTAAGATTTTGAAATGGGGATTTTGAATAAACTTAAAGGTTTCTGCTAGGCATTAGAATCTCATTGAAATTCAGTCAAAGATAAGTGCCTATCCCCATTAGAGCACTTTAAAATTGTAACATAAACTCAGAGGCACAAACCAGTTTATATCCTGTATTTTTTCAATTCAAAGAACAACGAATAGCATCCAAAAGTGCCATATTTTGTTTCGGGCTTTTTTTCCGTAATACAAACAGTAATAACTTCTTACAAATCTAGAGTTGGCTGATCTCAGTTATCAGAGAGAGTTCATCTCAGAGCTGCACAGGGACAATGAGAGGGAAGATCGTGCGGTTACAGCAGCAGCCCCAAGAGAACTTGATTTCCTGCTGTACAGATGGCTTTCTGTATTATACTAAAGAGAGACATTTAGGCTCATATCTTTAAAAGTTCTTCAGTACCTAACTTTCATTGAAACAGGTGACTAAATGCTTTTGAAGAACTGGATCATAAGTTCTCAGATTCCCATACGGATTAAAGTCCCTAACAAGGAGCTTAGGTAGAATTGGGGAAACTAACTCCAGGAGTCCAATTCTCAAAACCCTGCAAAACCCATTTAAGCTGGTGTCTATTGATGCCTATATGTTTTCATTTAAGAATTCTTCCTTGAGCAGCAAATGTTTGCTTCCATCTGTGTTGAGAATTGTCTCCATGTAGTTAAAGATGGAAAATTCTTGTGGTTATTTTCTAAAAGGAGAAATGTTCCTGCCATCTCAGAGTTACTTAACAGTCAGGAGTGAATTACATCAGAAAAAGTAGTCATGGGTTATTTACATACAAAAATGTATCTGAAGGAGGAAGCTGTAGAAATGCCCTAGTTTTAAAATGGTAGCTCAGGTGCCAGCATGCCAAAGATAGATTCAATGGCTTCTTCAGCCAGAAAGAGTTCAAATCTGCATCTCGGGAGAATCCTACAGCTCCCCTGATGTAAGGAAAAGACAGGGTGAAGGGAATGTCTCTAGTTTCCAAATTTGGTTTTTAAAAACAATGAGGTATTTTGCCCCAGAGACAAAGCAAAATTCTTTATTGCACTGATTAGAGCATGTGGCACAAGACATACCTCTGCTTCTAATCTTGCCTCCAGAGGAAAGACAATTATTTTGCATTAATATTTTATTTTGCATGCAGTATTTAAGTAGCCCTTCAAGTTTTTGGTTTTGCAAAGGAGCAGTTCCCAGCTTTATTTTCTGATGAAAGAACTTGTAAACTAACCATCGGTGCTGATTAACGGAGCTGCCTCTCCCCGATACCTCCCATTCTTCTCCCTACAGTGGGTACAGCTCCTTCTAGTGAGTCAGATTTGTTTGTCAGGAAGATTAATATGCAGCTCTCTATGATTAACACCCTCTTACAGAGTTATTCAGATATTCCTTCTGTAACCTAACTCCTGATATGGTGACAAGGCATGAGATATACCCACATGTTAAATAGGACACAGTATATGGTGACGTGTTTCCTCTAGGTTCTTACTGTGCTGAGAATCTTCAAGTTCTTTCCAGGTTAAAAGTGGCTAGCACATGTCAAGCAAAAATAAAAAGCTTTTTTGGTTATTGTTTGATTTGATCTCTTGATTTTTTTTTAGCCTATACCAAAACATCTGTGGTTTTAAAAGTCATTCTCATTTAAAACATTTCCTTTAAGTACAAAAAATGAGTATGTAATATCTTCAAATCCTCCAGCCAACTAAGACTCTCTCTCAAGAGTTAATTACAACAACTTAAAATGGAATATATTCTTTACTCATTGTTTATTTAATTTGTTCAAGACTTTATGTTGCAGCACTTCCTACTTCCCTCTTTAGTCTGAATCATTTTACATTTTTCTTTAGCATTTCTATTTTAAGTACAGAACTGTACCATTTCGAATGAATGAACATCTTTGTTCTGTAAGGTTTGATAAATGAGAACATCAGATATACCCAACAGCCTAATGAAGTTCCCCACCTTGGTTTGGATGCTGCAGATTGTTTATTTGATTATTTGGAGAGAAACCTCATCTTTGATAATGATGCTAAACAATGCGTGCCTTCACTGATGTTTAATAGATAACAGACTTAAAACAACACTGTTGGAGTTTATCTTTTGTACCCAGCAGCTGTGTGGTTTAAAAAAAAAAAAACAGAAGTACAATACTGTATTGTATACTTGAATTACACACTTAGTTTAAGGGATAAGAATCCCAGCAGCAGATGGCATTCCAGGCTGTCATAGCAGGGGAAAGAAAAAAAAAAAAATAAAGCAGGCCAATAGTCTGCCTTGGTATTATAAATCAACAGACTGGTTACTGCCGAACACATGAAGATTAATACATCAAATCTGTGGGTTATTTCTGAGAAATGAAAGGAGGAAACACATTGGTGTGGACAACATCATGACAAAACTGTGCTTCAGACTCTAAAGTGAGTGGACAGAGAAGCCCTTATTAATTGAAGTTTCCCTAGTATATCTCATTAAGTGCAATTAGGTTCTTGAACTGCATTTTGGGGGAGAAACCTGAGGAGAGATTCTCCACTCTCAGGAAAGTCCAGCTGTTGCAGTATGACAAGGTATGGGAATCACAACTCCCAGGCACATCACCCCAGAGATGAGCTTCACAGCTTGACAGTGACACCGCTACAATGGATCAGCAACCATGAAAGTTCATATATCCAGTGTAATCATGTCTCATTCCAGGAGACAGCCCCTCCCAGCCTAGTTTCAACCTCACAACAGACTCAGATTAGCTGAGGGGCTTAAATCCCTGGTCAACAAATAAAGGCATATGGTATAAGAAATCTTCCTTAGAGCTGGAAGGATTAAATCAGCTGAAACAAGTATAGTTAAGAATTCAGGGCTGGCAGTTAACGTGTTTGTTCTCTGTGAGAGAGTAACTATACTGCAGATTTGGACAGCGACTGCTAAAGTGTTGCATGAAAACCACTTCAAAAGTAAAGGCATCTCCAGCATTATAATCACCAACGTGACACAACATGACAATTCACACAGAAGGGTACAAACACACAACGCACATTAAACTAATTACTTACTTACCACACTTTGTCTGCAGCCTTCATGCATGGGGTTTTGATGAATAAGTCTCAATAAACCTTGCCTTGGCAACCAGGACACAGCTGCCAAGAATACGGCTCCCCAAAAATTTGCCGTTTGTCATCAATTATATAATAAGACAAAAGAATTCACGGTTAATTTGGACAGGACAGCAGCAAACATTATCAACAGATCAGAACACATAATAAACTCTTAGGTGATCAAAACCCCCCCCCAAAAAACTAGAAACACATAAAAGAATTGATAGAAAAACACAAAAATTTATTGATTGCCTGAATCCCAGTCTTGAGCCTCATGCAGCACTCTGAAATTTTAAAAAGCACCTATGAGTTTTCAGGACGATCTCCAGTCATGTCTTTTTTTAGATTTGCTTATTTCTATAGTCTGTTAAATGCTGAAAAAAATCCTTTTTACAGGTTGAAAAGACAATATATTCTTATGGTTTCACTGTTGGCATAAAATGATTTTCTTTTTCTGTTTCTTTTGTTTTTCAGTTGCATTTATCAAGCTGTCTTAAACTGGGTCTGCACTGCCATTGCTGTCCTCATTACAGTAATTGCAACATAATTACATCTATAATTCACAGGTTGTAATTACAATATTGTAGTATAAAAGGATTATAAAATATCAAAGAAGAGATATAAAACAAATGGTAGAGTGCACTGTATAACACACCTACTATATAACATACCTGTATCTCTTGGGCTCCCCTTTTCAAAAACAGGTGTCATGTTCATTTGTCAAGGGAATATTAATCCAGTGAGGATTTTCTTCTGGTTTTCATTCCATAGAATACCAACGTTCAAAACCTAAACAGTACTTGAACATTTTCAGTTGTTTCATCATTGTATCTTAAGGAAAGTAAATTTATCCTTTTTTTCAGATCTTCTAGAATTTGGGGTCTGTGATTAAAAAATCTATGACGAGGAAAATAATTTTTACAGTTGAAAAACTGGAAGCTTTCACAGATTATGAACACTGTGAGTTCACACAACTATTAGGTCTCATCCAGCAAGACACAATTTTTGTCTATATATTATTGCACAATATTTGTACCATTCACAGATATTCAGTAGACAACTACATTAATTTTCAATATTCTTAAGCTATACAGTTCAGGCCATCATTACTGACGTCAGCATAACTTTCCACAATTTTTCAAGAGGATATCTCCTGTAAAATGGATTCTTAATACATTTTGGTCCTATTTATCATGATCTGAGTAGCTGAATGGCTACTTATCCATTCTATCTGAATGAGTCTATCTGAAACCCAACAAAACAGAATCAAATAAAATGAACTAGAAAAAATAAAAACACTTTTGCTGTTCTCCAATTTGTAATATCATAATTTTTACAGACCAAATAAACAGTATATTCTGAAGCTTTGAAATGTCACAATTTTGATATATTTTAACACATTTTCAGGTATTTTTGATCACTGAAAATTAACAGAAATAGCTATCTTCACACTTACTAAAATATGTTATATGTGCCACTTGCATTGAAAGAGACTTCAGAGAATCTAATATTTTTGGTTTTTTAGTTTTTCAACACAGGTCAGAATATGGAAGAGTTTCTCGTGACTTCTGCATTCCTGTGATTATTATAACAAAATATGTAGTGCACAGATGTGGCTGATTCCTCAGATGCATTGGAGTTAGACACATCCACCAGGGAAATCACATCACACTCCATAGTGGAGGTGAAATAAAAACCATCCATTTAGAAGCGTTGCTTGAACTAGGGATCCTCTGCTCTAACAGAGAAATAACTGCTGGTAAAATAGGTGAGACTGCTCTTCACTAATATAGAAAAATTACTAGAGCACACACAGTACCTATTTTAAGAGGAATCAAGGCTAAAATCATCCAACTGGAGCTTAATAAAGGTACAGAAATCTTGTGAACATCCCCGAATTAAGTGTCCCAAAGCCAACAAAATTCAAATATAGAGGTGCATTAAAAATTACAGTAAGAAATACACAACTAATGCTTCTGAACTTCAGTTTATGATAAATAATATAAAAACTTATCAGATTAAATATATAGCGCTAGTTTATTTTACTGGGCTACATAAATTTCCTTCTCTATTTTTCTATACTGTTTACTAGACATCATATTATAGATCAGTTATATGAAATGATCTTTTAAATAATTACTATAGGGTATCAACATTCATTAATTATGCACCTTAAAAAACAATGTTTTGATTAACAGTCAGAGAATATTGAATAAGAGCATAGACAAAGCTCTTTTATATGTTTTCTTATATGTTGATGATGATAATATATATTAAACAAACATTATATGTTAATGATATAATCATTCCAATATCCAGTATTCATGTTTCAAAGTAAGTATGCTTTCTAAAGGACTTAAAAACTAACAGACATGCTTTTTGTCTCTAGGAAATCTGTTTTATAGTGAGAAACTTAAAGAAAAAATAATTACTTCATTTATTAAAAAAGTAATTCTAAATATATGCCAGAAAATAGAATTTTAATAAAGGAGCTTTGATGCAGACACTGGTACAATGTGACACTGCAGTGTCTTGCTCCTGACAGTGGATACAGTCAGAAAATAAATCAGGTGAAAATATTTAATAATAATGATATTGGAGCAACTTATCTACTGAAGCAGTCAATTCTCTGTTGCAGAAAGTATTTAAAATAATGTTAGCTATTTTATTAAACATATCTTCTAGCTCAACAAGGAGTTGCGGACCTGATCTGAAATCAGCTAATAAAATTGCACATCACCAGTTATGCCATGATCCATGAGAATTATAATATTGGTTTCCTGTGGTCTTCAAAGTTTAAGGAAAAAATCACATCTACAATACCACTGAAACTTTTCAAAAAAAAAAGCACTCACTTTCATTAGTCCCTGGCCATTTCTATTATGTCAGCTTTCAGTGTAGAAATTTTTCATTTCATCGTGTTTACTTTAGCAGGAGTCATCCTTTACAATAGTCATTGAGTGCACATACAGATTTCCGTTGATTTCAAGGAATTATGGTCTGAAATATGCTATAGTGCTCATCCTGAGTGCTGTCTTCCTATGTAAATCATCACAGTTGATCAATGGGATGAATTTCAAGATAAGATACCAATCAACAGGAGCTGGAGTGGAAGAATAAAACCCTCTATGATAGCTTTTCCTCAGATTTGCCTTCAATTACTTTCTTCCTCCTAAACATACAGGCATTTACTAAAAATGAAAAAGAACATGCTTTGAAATTTAAATTTTGCTACCAGTATCGAAATGCCTGCTTTCTGAAGTTTGAGAGGCACATTGCAATGTTGCTTGTAACCACTTTTTTACAAAAGAGACAATTTATTTGTATAATTAATCAGCTGAAATATCCTCAAGGGTTTCTTTTTTCCCCAGGAAGACACCTTTCGTTGTTTAGAAGTAATGAAAACATTTCATCAAGGCTTTCTAGTGTGATTGATAGTCTTTGCTGAATTTTGTTGAAGGCTTTGTGTCTGAAAGGTGCTTTGAGCTCTTTATTCACTTTTGTGGGATCTGGAACATTGTTTTAATACTTTACTAGTAACAGGTGTTTCCCCTATAGGAAACCATTAGCTCCACATTTTTAAACAATGCAAATCTAATTTTTATTTCAGGCTTGAAAGTTTTCTGTTTTCCTTTTTAGGATAGATCAAACCTTTAATAAGTCACAAATAAACTTCAGGTCTTCATACAGACAACTAAAGGAACACAGAAGGCTTCATTCACTAAACAGGCTTCTAAGAATATTCCTAAACAAATGAACTTTCACAAAGAAATCTGATTATTATTGATGTTTTTAACTCTTCTCTGAAAATGTATATGGAAAGAAGTGGGTTTTTTTCTTGAATGCTCAAACTGAAGGAAAGCACAGATGAACAGCTACTCTGGTTTCAATAATCATTCTGAAAACATGGCAAGAAACTGAATAAATTGAAATTATTTTGTACTACATGGCTACTCTTTGAAGCTACTCACAGGCTAATTTTGACCTAGAGGCTACATAAGACAGAAAAAAAAAGACAAAAGTAATTGCTGTGGTTATATGATGTTAAGTCCAGCACTGACTAGTGAGTAGTGATGCAAACACCCCTCTGAAGGGGTAGCTTTACCCCCATGATAACTCAAAGGACAGGTGGCTTGTAACAATATCTATGGAGAAGGAGATTTAGCAAAAAAGTCACTTTTTGAAGCCCCCCAAAACATCAAATAGACATTAGCAAAACTCAGTAGGGAAAAAATAACTGAAATGCAGAGGGAGAAAGAAATCTATAATATATTTATTATGGATAAAAATACATATAAATATAGATAAATATAAATTTCAAGACCAGGTTGGATGGGGCCCTAAGCACCTTTAGTCTATTGGGTGGCATCCCTGCCCATGGCAGGTGGGTTGGAACTAGATGATCTTCAAGGTCCCTTCCAACTAAAACTTTTCTATGATTTTATGAAATACGTGTTTTTACGTGTGTCTGTGTGTGAATACATGCGTATGTATAGGTTACTGGAAACTAACAGAAAAAAGAACAGAATTAGTCATGAGGGAGCATGCTTTCTACTGCGTGTGTTATTATTGACTGGATCACGTGCAACACATTTAATACAGAGAGTGGCTCTACAGGCTGTTGATATTTCTAAGCATTTTGGATTATCTTTGATTTTTTTACAGCTTGTCAGTACACCAAAGGCTGATTTGGCCAGTGTGGCTGCCTCATTGACCCTACTGTATGCACTGTACCCCAAATGAAGCTATTTAACTAACAGTGGAATGGAAATTCCTGTGACAGTCATGGGATCATGTGCAGATTTGTCATTAATTAGGGTCTAAAGGTGGTTAAAAGAGACAAGTACCCTTTAAGTTTTAAAATGCTTGCTTGAAGCACAAATAACCATTTCAACTGAGAATTCAGGTATGTACAAATACATTCATTATGCTTTGACTTCTTAAGATAAATGCTTTCATTACAACATGAGGAGTAAAAACACTGGAAAAAATAGAGGAACATACCTTTAATCAATTTTTTATATATATTGTTGTATAAAGCCATGGAAAACAGGACTGAAAAGGTAAGAACAGAATTCTAAACACTCAATTAATACAAATGACACTTTTAAATCTAAGGAGGTTTAAACAAACTAATTATTCCCAGCAGAGTGGATATTCTCTCACACAATGTTGATGTTAGATAAAAGCCTAATCCCTTTCCTTCTACCTGTTATTCTGCTCATTTAAGACTGCTTGTTAAAATCATGTACTGCTTTTCATACAATCCATGAAGTGAATTATCAAGTGCAATAGTCAGAATAGATACATACATAAAAAAATTATAGTTTTTATAATCACAGTTTCATAGCATTCAAGTCTGGATTTTGCAGAGTGATAACTGGTCCTGGCAGCAGTGACACTGTTAGTGTTTTTTCTTCATGTTTCATCAAAGATGCAAAATGCTATCAAACAATTATTCAGTTGCCACATAAGTGATGTTTATCTGAGATCTTGTTCATACAATAGAAAGAATATAAATAGGTTGTCACTAAAACTGCACTAGTAGACAGCTGCAGGGAAGAGAAATTATGCACATAACTAATTTATAAAGGCCTTGTATACAAACAAGTGTTGTCTGAGCCCTTTATTGATTAAATTATTTAACTAGAAATAACTTTATTTAGCTTTTAAAAAAGTACTGGCCTACTTTTTTGGTTAAAAAATAATAAATGTAAAAATGTGAATCATCCTGAAAATTCCAAGCAACTTTGTTTCAGCTGTTTTGGAAACATTTAGCAAATAAATTATATTTTTGTATATTTTTATATGTAGCTATGCCGTTATCAAAACTTTTGCTCTGAAAATTGTTTCTTTGTTTTCTGAAGACATTCTTTCTGCTTACTTCTTGTTAAAATGACACTGGGACAAGGAGAAGAGGGTTTGCTGAAGTAGGGAAAATGTTAATGATATCAAAGCAGGATTTTAAATCAACTTTTCCTTTTTCTCTCTTTTAAGAGGGACTCATTCCTATCACTTTTAATAATGCATTTTTCTCTGCGATCTAATAGTAGAACAGCTTTCAGCCGCCCTTGGACCTGAAACAGAAGATGGTATTTACAGGAATGACTCCTCAGATTCAGACACAGAGGACCAGGACTAGTTCCAGAGAGGTGGGTGTCTTAGTTTACCAAGTTGCTGACTCCTGGTTCACCCTGTAGCCATGGTTACGACAACAAATCCCCACAGCTTGCTTGAAGCGGGAGCTCTGCTAACCCTTCCTTGCCTTGCATTTCCTTACATGCCCATGCCCCCCGCCATGCTTGCGTGCTTCCTTCCATGGCCTTGCATTGCCAGGCCTACACCTTGTTAGCATTTCCTTGCCATTCCTACCCAACCTTGCATTCCCTTGCCATTCCTGACTATCCCTTCCTTTGCCTTCCTGACCCATCCGTGTCCTTCCCTTGCCCTTCCTACCACTCCAGTTCCTTGCATTGACTTGCTCACCCATTTGCCACCTTGACTCCCCTAGCGCTCTTGCCTGGCCTTGCCGTGTGTTGTCTGTTCCTCTTACAACCCTTATTGCATGGACTACCTCTCCCTTGGCTTGCCTTGCCATTCCTACCCAGCCTTGCATTTCCTTGTCATTCCTCACCATTCCTTTTCTTGGCCTTGCTTCCACACACCTTGCATTGTCTTGCTGCCCCCTCGGTAGTCTTCTCTTGCCCTTCCTTCCCTCCACTGCCTTGCATTGACTTGCTCACCCATCCCCCAAACTAAAATCCCACCTGTTTTTCCAGGTCTTGCCTTGCCTTTCCTTCTCCTTCTAGGAGTCTCCTTGCCTTGCCTTGCAAAGTGAGTATTTTTTATCTCTTCTTACAAAGAGATATGACATCCTTAGCAGGTGAGCTCAGTGCTTCTCCTATACTGGCTGCAATGTGCTTCTGATCCTTCCCAAAAAGCATGCCACCCTGTTGTGGTTTAGGAACACTCTTCTCCAGTTTAAGTCTTCCCACTGAACCCAAACCTCCAAACCATGTGCTCCTCTCTCACTTCCCATTCCCCTGCCCCTTCCTGCTCTGGTGGGGTGGAGAGGAGAATTGGAGGCACAAAAAGCAGACATCACATGTCGAGATAAGAACAATTGACTGGAAACAGCAATGG
The DNA here is from genome assembly GCA_013397775.1 of Eulacestoma nigropectus. Lineage (NCBI taxonomy): Eukaryota > Metazoa > Chordata > Aves > Passeriformes > Eulacestoma > Eulacestoma nigropectus. Next base: position 286,016 of record VZTE01002681.1, read on the forward strand.
GATAAGAAATGAACAGTAACAGCAACAATATTAATAAAAGGGTATACAAGAAAGGCAAATGATTCACATGGGGAAAAAAGCCCTCACCGTGTCTCAGGGACTGATTAATGTAAGAATAAGAATACCTCAGCATTGTTTGGATTTTGTTCTGAACTGTTTTTTAAAGTCTGGTTTTGCTAACATTAATGGAAAGTACCAGAAAAGCTGCTCGTGTCTTGGCTGTGACAGCACATGACACATGTGCACAGAGGCTCTGTTGCTGGGCAACCCCCTCAGAGGGAAGAGAAGGGCTTTGTCTCTGGGGAGATTTCTCCAGACAGGCCCTCAGGGGGATGGAGAAAGCCTCTATCACTAGGAGGATTTCTCTGGGCTACTCCCTCCAAGGGCAGAGAGAACTCCTGCTGCTAAAGAGAACCCTAGACATCTCAATAATTTTCCTTGGATGATCAGACCACAGGAGAGGCTATGTAGTATATAAGAAATTATGGACTGCACCACATTGCCCAGCACAGCCTGGAGCCCTAGAACTACCTCAACTCAAAGCTGCTCTTGCCTTGCCCTGGCCACCCTTGCCCAGCCTTCACTGTCCCTGTCCTTGTCCCTGCTTGTTGCCATGTCTCTGCCACCCTCTTAGCCCTAGCCTGTGCCATTGTCCCTGCTTCCATCCTGGGTGTCCCGCCATCTGCCACTGTCCTGCCTGCTGCTGTGTCATTGTCCTGCCCTGCTCACTTGCTGGCCTGCCCTGCTGCATCACCACCAATTTGGACTGACAGAACACCATTAGATCCGTGGTGGTAACTCTCTCCCCCTGCCCCCCGCCTCCTTCTCCCAACTGTCTTTTTTTTCCTTCCTTTGCTTCTGCCTTTTCTATGTCCTCTGTTAGGGCCAAATTTCTTCTTAATATATTGTTCACAGGTGCAATACCGACCTCATTTGTCTCTAATTTCACCCCAAAAATCTTTAGAATCCCCTCACGGTTCCTTTTTCGGAACATGACACCAGGCAGAAACAACGATACCCAGCTGTGCTGCCGCGCTCCTCAACCCGGGTGGCAGTCCCTTATCCCACCCCCGGCAATGACACGCGGTGCCATGTAACAACGGGCCCTCCTGGCTACTGCAAAAATGAGCCCTGTCCTGGCCCAAAGGCAATCCCAGGACTTACCTGGGCAGGGATGGCTTGTACAGTCTTCCAAAAGAAGAGGAAACTCCCAAATCAAAACAGGGCCCACCTCCCTGCAAGACTCAGGGGGCTCCAGTTGGTGTCCCATTTTCCAGGAGGGTATTTAGCACACTGCACTGGATATTAGGCACCCTCAAGAAAAATATTTCATGACTGAGCATAGATAATGGAGTGTGAGCCTTGTGCCCACATTTCCAAAATTTTTCCTTGTCATTCTTTGCTAGAAACAGTCTAGAATTTATAATGGTTGGGTACCAGGAACATATAATACAGACATTCTATCTTTCTGTGAGCCACATAATCCTGAGGCTGTATTTTAACCCCTGAACAAGTACAGAAAAAAGAATCTTCTCCCGTTTTCTCAGTACAAGAGCTGTATTTAGCTTCTTTTCAAATTTTGTGTGATAACCAGCTCTGGAAATAGCTAATGACTAAATCAAGCCTTTTGTCAAGGCTGGTCTACTTCAAGAAATCTTATCAGGCTTAACCCTCAGCTGAGTGCTAAGATACTTATCCGTGTTAAAAAGGAGGCACTTTGTCATACATACAATCAGAACTAAAGGGAACTTGGCAGGGGGAATGCCCTTAAGATGTTTACAGATCTATGACACATACAAAGTTACTAGAGGGTGAATCAAGATCTCCATGGTCCCTGTTTAGACATAAGCATTTACTTTCCAATCTTTTCTTTCCACTGAGTCTCATCATTGTTGCAAATGAGGCCATTAAGCTCTTTGGATCACAGGTAATGTGTATAGACTTTCAGCAGTTGAAGAGTAGCTGTATCCAACCAACCCAACATCACCTGGTTTCACTCTGCCTGTTTAGTGGCGGTTTAGGTTTATTTTCTAAATAAAAAACACAACAGGACTTCACTGATGAAAGGAGAGCTTAAAGGCCTGTAGGTATCACCAAGAACCTTTGATGCTACTATTGGAACTCTTCAAAAATCTCTGGGACATTCATCTTGAACCAAGATTGGAGAGACTTTCAGGGCACAGGAGATTGCCATATGAAAAATCAGCTCTTCAGTCAAACAAGGAATATTTTATAGAGAATATAAGATATTTTTCAAAAGACAGATTTAAACACACTTTGACCTTTTAATTTATTTTCGCCATTATTTGAATTGGGGTTTTTCCTATTTTCCTCTGTAATAGAGAAAATAAAACTTGAATTATGTTTGTTGTCAAGAAATAAAAATAATTAAGCTCCTTAGGAATGATTACCCAAAAGTCTGATCAAGCTATTCAGGCTCTATTAATGTCTCTGCTGCAAAGTGACGTAATTACCACCTTCTCCCTTGTTCTGAAACTCCTTATTTCAGCCAAGTCTTTTTGATGATGTCTACATGGGAAGCCAGAGCACACTTGTAAAAGTTTAGGTAGAGTTAAATCACCAAAACAAGGAAAGTCAGGGTGTTGCAGTCTGATATCAGGAGGCAAGATGGGTTTGTTTCTGATGCACAGCAAGTTTCAGCACCTTAACTGTCTGGTTTAAAAGCCAGGTAGTGGACAGAGAGTCCTCTGTCTATATGGAATCCAAGTGTAAATCCACTAGCTTGCATGTTGCTAAGTAAATGTCATTAACTATTTAAACTGTTTACACTAGCAATGATTTTGGCTTGATTAGGAATGCTCTTCCATTAGCAGGGCTGTGTACAGAGAGTCTGCTCAGCCTGACTGCTTCTGTTTGCAGTATGAACCCACCCTGCTAAAAAAGGACTTCTGGTTCAAAAAGCAAGCGTTGAGTGAAAAAAAGACATTTCCATGAGGGAATAATCTCAAGATACATCCTAATTTTCTATATATAAAACGGATCTTTTTAAAATTGAATGCTATGTCAACACACATACATCCCTCAGTATGCAGCACTAATATTGTATTAATAGAAGTAATTTCTTCCTGCTGAGGTCTCATGGAAGTCAGTGTAGCTACGTAAGGGACAGGTTTGGCCTCTTAGGTCTTATCAAGCCAATGAGCTAGGCAAATTCTGATATGGCTAAAGGAACTTAATGTCCAATTAAGAGCTCAGTAAGAATTAGAAAATGGAGTCATAATATAGCAGGACTCTTATGGCTGGTAGCACCATGTGCTTTTTCACCTCAGAACTACCTGTGGGCAGATCTCATAAAGACATATGTCTGCATCATAGTCTCATTTTTCCATTCCTATTATTGCCACTACAAAACATGACCTTTGGGCAGTAATTAAATAACTTCCTTGCATTTTTCTCTTTCACCTGTTTTCTTTTGCCTCTGAGCCTAAAGCATTTGCAGTTAGTTACATATGCCAGCAGAAAAGGTAAATCCTATTTCTCTTTCTATGCATTTTACTTCTTTATAACAGTGGAGAGGTGACAACAACCTAAAATATTCCTCAGGCTGCTTTAAAGGCAGTAATGACTTCCTGAATAACATCTACCAGCTATTATGCAAATTTGTGCATATTTTTATACCATTCATTCAATACAGGCACAGGAAACTCTTTAAAAAGAGAAACCATAACATGCAAAAGAAGAGAATATGTTTGAAGACACACGGCCATGAAAGAGAGACTGCTTTAATGTGAAAGTTTCCACAAATGTACAAAAATTCCAGTGGGAAAGGTTTTCATATAAAGTCAAGGAGAAAGAAGCACAAGATCAAGCTGTCATCAGAAACATAGTTATGAAGTCATGCCACTGAAAAATGAAGAGGGCAGCATTAAATTGGATTTGAAAAATGGGTAACAAGTTTTAGGTTATTAAAATGAGCAGACATGAGGTAGGCTGCCTGATATGTCTGATGGAAGCTTTACTAAACCCTAAAAGTGAGAGAGAAAACATTTAGGGAGATCATAAAAATGGGAATTATGTTAGTCAAGATGGAAAATTATTAATTCTATATTTATTTTTTAAATTGCACACCATTGCAATACTAAGTGCTGACACATGATGACGACACCATGATTCATGCCTCAAAATTCTAGTGGATTCTTAGGCAAGCATTAAGACTTTACAGTTCCATTAGATTTAGCAAAATCCTAATCTATCAGTACAGCATCTAGACCCTTGTCATAATCATCAGAAATGATTTTGTTTTATTTTTAAAAAGATTTGAGCACAATAACCATACTACTTTTGCAATATACTTCTTCCATGCTTTGTAATACATATTTCTCTAAAACGGACTGCTAGATGTCATTCAAAATAATGTTGCATTTCAGGTATTTTATCTGTAAATGCTATGCAATATGAAACACAAATAATTTTAATATATCCTTTAAGTCATGATAATTTTAGTTTACCTTTTCTACATTTCAAAAGATCACATTTTGTTGCAGTGCACTGCAAATAGTTACCTGCTGAGCTGAATAATGTGAACAAGTGCTATTTAACCTTTGTTTTCATCTGTACTCTAAACAAGACTTTCATCTTCCTGGTGAGTTTAAAAATGATGACTAACACTTATTAGGAAATGGGATTTCTTCCAAGTTGCAGTGCTGCTGGACATTTCTTTTTGGCTTGACATGCTACACTTCAAGTAATGCTCAAAGTTCTGAATTAGTCCTTGATAAATCATACAAACTTGAAAGTAAACCAACAAACATCCTAGAACCACAACCCTACAGAATGTCAATTTTCAGAAAAAAAAAAGAAAAGAGTCAAAGAGAAAAAGAAGAAAAGAAAAAAGATAAAAGAGACCTCCTCTCCCACGCACTTTTGTCCAGCCTTGTAAAATGACCATGAACTGAAATCCACCTCTTTGCTTTAATCCACCTAAGAATTAGTAGTGTTAGTCATGTACTTCTCTTATGAAGACAGCTTGAACTAGGGTTTGTTCAGCCTGGATAAAAGATGGCTCTGGGACGACTTTATAGTACCTTCCAGTACCTAAAGGGGTACAAAAGAGCTGGAGAGGGACTTGTTACAAAGACATTGAATGATAGGACAAGTAGAACAAGGGGGAATAGCTGGAGAAAGTATGCAACAATGTAACAGTGGTCATTCCTATGGAAGCCATTCTCCAAATCAGTAATAGCCTTCCTGTGCAACGCTTTTAGTCCATCTTCTCACTTAAATAACACTGACTACATTATAGGATATGCAGAAATATATAATTGCTTCAGAAAATAATTTTTTTTGCTTTTGTAACACAGCCCTATCAACATAACGTATTATTTACTTTATTGTTTGATGGGGAAAGGAGACTACTGGTAAAATGTTTAAAAGCAGTAGTTTGAATAGTTCAAGTGGTCTAAAGACACCTATTTGAGTGTACAGGAGACAAATTAAAACAGCATTGCAGATTTTGTTAAGATGGGCACTGAGGAGTTTAAAATACAACAGAAGAGAAAAAAGAGGAGGAACATTTGGGTTTAGAGGATGAAACAACTACTCAAGTCTGCTGTGTGTGGATATGGAAAATCAGAACAGCATCTTGGTAGGGCTGCCTCACTCAGCTTTCACTTTTCTGGTATAGTAACTTATTCTGACAGTACTTTTAAATGGTTTTACATCTTTAATTTCCACAAACTTAGGAAGGATTGCTAAAGAAATTACAATCTAACAAATATAAAAAATGGAACAAAGTCTGTGACATGAAACTGCTATTGTAACATGAAAAACGTATAGCATCAGTTTCAAGAGTATTAGATCTCTAAATCTGCAAACTCTCAAATGAAACTGAAAATTTTGCTTCACATAAACTTATGCCCACACACATGGAAGAATTCTTTAAAAAAATTTTAAAATAAAAAAATAAAATAAGCAATTAGAAACTTCTAGAATTAGCACAAGTAGGAAAAGTAACAATGCTATTTTACAGGAACATCATTCTGTCTGACAAATAATTTTGCTACTACGCAAGCACTTCATGTACTCACAGTTTCTGCAGATGTGCAAACAATAGCCCAAGATGAAAGGCAACATCACACAGAATTTCTAGCCGTACTGGATATCAATAGAAATGTTCTAAATATTTTGACCATAGGTCCTGTATTACAGCAGTCTCACTAGATTTAAAAGTCCTGCCTACACGTGCGTACTTACATAGAAACATACACACAGCTATCGGACTTATCACACAGGGAGTTACGAGGGGGACACTGACTTACCTACAAACTGAAGTACTCAAGATTAGTTTTAGAACTAGTTTGTCAGCAGGTCTTTCTCTGCTAGCTGTTTGAAAGTGTTTTGCTCATATTTTTTTTGCTTTTATAAGTACATCACTAGGAAGAGCTTTAAAAAATGCTTTTAAAGCATCAGAAAGTAAAATTACTCTCTTGACAGTATTGGCTCCCAGAACAGCATGATTTGTTGTTATATTTTACCATCAGTTTGGTAGGGAATAAGATTGCTGCCTTTCCTCTTTTCAGAAATATGCAGTAGAAGAATTAAAGCTTTTTAAATGCAGAAAAAGAAAAATAAATAAATCAACAAAAAACATAAAGGGAAAATGTAGCTGTTGGTAGTCTTAAGAGCAGCGAAAAGAGAAGAAAAGGCTGTCAGCATTTCTTGATGTCACATATTTCTAAGAACCCACTGGGCTAGAGGAAAGGCCTTATCCACATTCATATTCACTGAGTGTCACCCTGCTGCTTCTTTACACCTTTGTCAAATAACCCTTCTCTGACCACAGAGAACACCCTGGAGTTTAAGCCCAGATAAATCAGCATTATTTATGTTAACTGCAAATTTCCACGTGTGCTCAGGTTTTCTCCTGTACTGTGCATACGGAGACAAGCTGAACTTCAACCCAGAGACAGATTTGCACTCGATTTTGGGGTGCCAGCCAGAGAGAATAGAAACGCTTTGTTTACACCTTTTGCACTGAGCAAGTAACTCAAACTGCACTCCAGTGTTACTTGCCATTGCACATGACTTGAAGCATTACTGGCTTACAGTATCCTCTGTTGTGGCAGAAAAGCTACTTTTTCATGACTCCTTGAGTTGCTAAATACTGGAAATCCCAGGAAAGCTGATGAATAGTTTCTTACTGGAAGAACAGGAGAAGATAAAATGCTTCCCAAAAATGATGGTCTTCCATTCCATGAAACATTCTATAAACCTTATTAACAAATAAACCCAAGGAAAGTAAGGTTTCTCAGTCTCAGTTTCTCTCTCTCTCTTTATCTTTTTCTCACACACAGTTTCTTTTATTGTCACATACATACATGCCTAAATCTGATATTAAGACGAGTTTTTCTAGTGATAATATAAGCAACATCATTCATCCACAGCAAGACAGACTATTTTCCCCTCTGAAGTGCAACTCCAGCTGCAATATTTGCACCTGCTGGTTCACAAAAAATTATTCTAACTTCCTTTTGTATACAAAACTACTTAGCTTGATATAATACTTTTTTAACAGGAAAGATATTCTTAGTGTTTACTAAATGTTCACACACTAAATTCACTGTAAACTTGCCATTTATGCATGACTTCACAAAATAGATTTACTCCTAGAAGCAACCAAAGACCTCCTTTAACTGTTTCACCATGTTTTGCTTCAGATCTGCAAATTCGGAAAAAAAAAAAAAATAAAAACCCAAACTCAAAATCCATGATCATTATATAATTAAAAAGACACAAAAACCAACAAAAAACTTACTGTGCATCTTATTGTACACTTGACAACCAAATTAATCTATTCAGATTCCATTTTAGAAAGTTTTTCATTAATCACAGAAGCAGCATTTCCAGGGTACTATTTTACACACTGCTATCATCTTGCTTCCAGTATTGTAATTCAAAAAATGAAAGACAAAGCTGCAGAGAATATGAATGCCTTTTTTCTTTACCTTACTGCTGACATCAAGTGTATTAATAGGAAGTAAATTACAAAGAAAGAAAAAAATAATAATTTTTGAAAAGGAAATTATTCAAAGTATTCAAATCACTCATGCTTTGAGCTCTAAAAATAACTTACAGTGGAGCAAAAGGAAAATTCAGTTGACTGATAAATATTTTGGGGCAAAATCTATTTTTCAAAGCAGATTACAAATATGAGGAATAACTAGGCAGTAGAGATCCTGTGGCTAAGCAAGGAAATAGTAAGGTTAGAAAGCTTGAAAACAACATTATTTCAATTTCCCTTACAATAGGACTGTATGACCTATAAGTTTCCAGAAGTAAGATTTGTAATTTCTTGGCTGTCAGGCTATAAATAACAAGAAGGCATGGAGCTAAGGGAGGAGTAGCAGGCATGAAGGAGAGTGCAGAGGTGGGGCTGGACATGGAGAGGTTGGATGGATGGATGGATGGATGGATGGATGGATGGATGGATGGATGGATGGATGGCTAGATGGCTAACTGCGGCTTCTCTCCTTCAGTCTAAACCAGTCTCCTTTCTAGGACCACTCACTCCTGAAGAAATGTTCTAGTGCTTGTCTATCTTACCTGGAGGAAGTTCTCCCATCTAGGGAATCTTAGCTCTTTCCATACAAAGCAAAGCAAAAAAAAAAAAACAACCTCACAGATTTCTTACACAGAACACTTCATCAGAGAACGGATCAATGCTCAGGGCTGAGCACTCACCTGTGCCTGCACAGGAAAACCCTGCCCTTGCGTTTGCGATTACTTTGGTAGGAGAACATGATGCAACTTTCCAGACTGTTTGAAAAGGAGGTTTGGAACAGAAAGAGTTTACATTCTAAATATAAGAACTCAAATTGCGTAACCTGAAACTTACTGTTAATTAAAATGGGTTCTGCTGTAATTGCTATAACTACCTCGGTCATAACAAATGGCTTTTTATGTGATTTCCAATACATATCTGTTTACTGAGTTAAGAACTTAATACAGTTTTATAACAGGTCCACTGATTCTGTAAAAAGCCTCGTCTTACAGCAGTAGTGACATAAGGTAAGAGTAATAAACCTCTCCACAGTGTGGTGACTTACATAGGCAAAAGAAGCCTTAAGCTGCTTGTATGATACTGATTACAAAGATCATAACAAAAAGCTTAGTCTAAGATTATCTATGTCATGCAGATAAACAGCACAGCTGCCTCTTCTGCACACTAGCTTATTTGAAGGGCAGAGTTTAAGAAAAAGGGAATCTTTAGATAGGATGCCCATTTTCAAATATGTTTTAGACCCCCTACTCAAAATGTCAGCTAATCACATCTGGGAAACTACTTGTCCTCAGCAAATACTCAAGACTGCTCACTCTAAAAAGGGGTATTCAGGAAAAGGGACATTAACTGAATGCCTTTTATGTCAAGCTAAGAAGCTTGTTTTTTCTGGGTTTCCTTACTAAATTCATCCAGTTCAATTCCATTTACCACTATGTGCTGTGTTTGTACTAAGGAAAGTCTTTGTCAGGTACAATAAAATAAGTTGGACTATCAAGCCTCTTACAAATATATAATTAATTGGAGTCTTAAAAGGGATGAGGAGACCTGCTTAGCAAAATGAAAAGGTTGTAAATTATTTGAAAGTGGGGAGGCAAAGCCAAGATGAGCCAACAGAGATTTGTAAAGAACAAATCATGTTAAAATTGGCTCATTTCCTTCAGCAACTCGGTATCCAGCTATGTGGTTAGGGAGAAGCAATAAGCATCATGTACCTTTCCTTTAAAACATGACATTATTTCACATTACAATCTTATAAGCTAGGGAAACATGGTCTAGGTTGAATTGCTGTAAACTGGGTGCAAGAGTGGTTGGATAGAACCTCCCAGAAGACTTGTCAAATGTTCTCTGTCAAAATGGAAGCAAATATTAAATGCCTCCCCGCAGGGCTTCAGCTTTCATACAGCTCTGTTCAATCTTTAATTAATGAAAGAAGAGAGAGCAGGCTTCTGTGTAGAATTAGAGAAAACATGAAGACAGGAAGGACCATGGTGAAAACTGGGACTAGCAATCAAAGAGAACTCAAAAAAGTAGGGAAATGTTCCAGAAGCAGTCCAGGAGGGAGAGGTACAAGTTGCTATACTTAGGAACAACCAGCTGTAGATGTACCAAGCAGGGAACAACCAAGTAGACAGCACTCCTCCAGGAAAGGGCCTGAAGGTAATGTGCTATTACATGCTCAAGCAAAATCGACAGTGTCATGTTTTCATGAGACAGGCAGATGTCACCGTGGTATGCATAAGTAGAAGTTCATCCTGAAAAATATATGAAGCAATCCTCCTGCTCTGCCAAGTGTTTGCAAGACCTCAGCTGGATACTGAGCCTGCCTCCAGCACTTGGTTTTGGTACCAGACCAGCAGAGCTAACCCCAAGGGAAAGAAGGGGCGTGAGGGGTGTGAAGAGGGAGACGTGCAGAGTACGTCTGAAACAACCAGGGTTTCTTCCTCTAGAGAAAGGCTGGTGGAAAGGAGCGCCAGGGGAAATAGTTCTTCCACCTCAGGTGGGTGAAATGCTTTACGGAAAGGAAAGGGAACAAGTTCTTCTCCATGCCTGTGCCAGACATGGAGAAAATTAAAGGGTTGCCTCATTTGCTCATGTGCAGTCACTTTTTAAATAGTTAGGATAGTGAGCAATCGGTTTGGTCAAACTTCTGTCAAAAAATGACACTAATATTGTAGATCCCACTTTGATGAAGAAAGACTGATTTCTGAAGGTCCCTCTCAGCTAGATGTTTTTATAACAGCATATAGACATATACTGCTTAAGGTTTGTCTGTAACATATATAATTCATTATTGAAAAATTAATTTTCAAAGGATTATATGACACCAGCCAATGATTTGCAGTCAAATAGGACTGACTCATATCATAACCTTTGCTTATAACACAGACAAAAAAGGACATGAAAAAACTCTGCATTATGAGTATGTATTTATGCAAAATTACATTCATTATTCTTTTCATTTATTTGCTAATTTTTAAAATAGTCTGGTAAAAAGACACTAAGAGTAGGCATAAGTATTAAGCTGGATATTTAACCTCAAAGTGATCCTGTGTAAACAGGTGCATTGTAAATATTTAAAATTCTATGACTAAGCCTCACATTAATCCTTATTAACAGACTTTGAGTATGTAGAACAAGAATATTACCCATACGCCTTCCCTAAGCAATGTCCTGTGAGAAAGGATGTTGATAAGCCCAACCTCAGAATAAAAAACAAGTGTGTAATCTTTTTCTGCCTGTTTCTGCAGTGTGGGTCACTGGGTTACATGCTCGAAGCTGAACTGGAATTAGTTATTTTATTTATGAATACTGTGTACATATCATTTCACTGCTATGGTACAGTGAAAGATGCAAGGTATTAAAGAATTCTGTGTTCCAGATTTGCAATAAGTATCTCAGGTGGCTGGAGGGGAGTTCCCATAACAATCACCATAGAGGTCTGCAGATGTGATTTTTCCATGCCTTTTTTAAAATATGCAAATGGAAACACAAATATTTTAAGGTTCTTAAACTTTATTCTGCCTGTACATGAGAGATTTAACTGTTCGTAAAATTCTTACATTTTACAAGATTCATTTTCCGGAAGGAATTCTGAATTATACAGTTTAATGCATAAAGTTATAACTTTTTTTTTTTTGACAAAGGCAAATATAGTGGTTAGGTGGTTAGTTCTCTTAAGTAAATATGCCTCTAACGTTCATATGAGCTCTTTTCAGATATTGAGAAATAGTATAGGGCCTCATGCTTATATTGTTGCTGAGACACCTAAGTATCTTTTCATCCCAGGCCTTGGAAAAAAAAAAAATCCAAGTTCCCACCAAGCCTCTTTATCACTCCCCCTCCCAGCAGGTCATGGAAGAGAAAATAAAATGAAAAACAACTAATAGGTTGAGTAAAGGCAGTTTACTAAAACAAAAAGAAAGAAAAGCAAAAGTTTGTGCATGCATTAGCAAAAGGGAAAAAAATTAATCTCCAGGTTGATGCAAATACAGACCCACCGTCAGTGAAGGAAGAGTATAAGCACTGTTACAAGAACTTGACCCCTACAAGTCAATGGGCCCTGGAAATATCTACATGAGGGTGTCAAGGGAGCTGCCTGATGTCATTGAGAGGCTGCTCTCCATTATGGTTGAGAAGTCATGGAGATCAGGGAATGCCCCAGAATACTGGAAGAAGGCTAATGTTACTGCCATCAAGAAGAAGGGCCTTGTGGAGGATTAAGGAAATTACAGTGCCATCAGTACTTTCCCAGAGAAAGTGACCCTTTCCCAGAGAAAGGGAATCCTCCTGGGGGCTAACACAAGTCAGATGAAGCATGTGATTAGGAAAAGCAAGCTCGGATTCACCCAGGGGCAAATTGTCCTTGGCAAACCTGATCACCTTCTATGACAAAGTAACCTGCTCAGCCGATGTGGGACAACTGATGGACATTGTCTGCCTGAATTCCTCCAAGACTTTCAACACAGTTTTCCACAGCCTCCTCCTAGAGAAACTGATGTGCTATGGTCTAGACAAGTGGTCCATGCACTGGATGGGGAACTCCTGGCAAGCAGCACCCACTGGGTGGTGGTAAATGGCTCCTTTGCAAACTCACAAAGTTTGCTGAGGGTACCAAACTGAGTGGGGAAGTGGGCTCTTTGGAAGGAAGAGCTACACTGCAGGAAGACCTAGATAGACTGGGTTAAGGACCTTATGAACTTCAACAAGGACAAGAGTAGTCTTACAGCTGGGAAAATATAATCCAGGAGAGGAACAGAGGCTTGGATATACCAAGCTGGGGAGCAGCTCTGTGGTAAGGTTCTTTGTTAGTCCTGGTGGGAAAACTCATTATGAGTGGATGGTGTGCTGCTGTGGCAAAAAAAGCATCCAAGAGGGTGTTAGGTTTTATCAACAAAACATCACTACCAGAGAAAAAGAAATCATTGTCTCACTCTACTCAGGGCTTTACAGGCCATACCTGGAATACTGTGTTTAGCTTTGGTCCATGCTGTACAAAAAAAGGCTGACGAGAATCCAGTGAAGCGTGTCAGAAATGGGTATTTTAAGGTCCCTTAAAGACTCCCTGGTAGAGGTATCAACAATACCAGGTTTTATATGAGAGCAACAGGACTGGGAAATTTGCCATGTGAAGAACGGCTGTGATAGTTGGGTTTTTTCAGCCTTGAGAAAAGAAGGCTTGGGGAAGACCTTATCATCACATTCCAGTATTTAAAAGCTGTGTACAAAGAAGATGGAGAATTTCTCTTTCAAAAAGTTAATCAGCCACTGGAATAACCTCAGGGAAGTGGTGGATTCCCCAATATTGGATATCTTTAAGATTCTTCTGGACAGGGTACTGGGCTGCCTTGTCTAGACCATGTTTTTGCCAAGAAAGGTTGGACCAAGTGATCCTTCCCTTCCAACCTGTTAATCTATGATTCTATGATTTTCCTGCTTCTTCTGGTAAGTGCTAAAGAAAAAAAAAAAAAAAAAAAAAAGGCATTAAAAAGCTTAAGATAGATTAGTTTAAGGAGTGTCTTCTACAGAGACACAGTAATGGCACTGTATGAGCTGATAATGCACAATTCCTGTTTATAGTGCATATAAACACCATCTTGTGATCGACTTTTATTTAACCTGACAGATTTCCCATTAATGACAAACTTTCAAATGTAGCTTTAAGAAATCAGAATGCATAGATTTTTCAATACAATCTAACGGCTTGCAAGCGAGCAGGTGATTATGAACCCTCTGTTGTGGTCTGCTTCTGATCTTGGATTAAAAAAATCCCGGGTTATTTAGCTCGATTTTCCTACCTCCTCCCACGTAGCATTCAAAGGTATCTGACAGCATGCGCCTTTTGTGCATCATGCATTATGCACAGTCCTTTTAACTCTCCATTACTGCATGGAAGTCTGTGAGTTGCCTTTTTCTCTCAAGTGCCTGAAGGATGGACCCTCTGCTTTGCAGCTCATCACTCCCCGTGACTGGTGCCTTTGCCTGGGCAATCCCAGGAGTCATCCACTCAATAATATGTCAAGGGTGTCTCAAGTACCAAAAGGAGGGAAAGTTGAGAAATCTCTATCAAATAACAAAGAACACATTTTACTGAGCAGCATTTCAGTTCTGTAAAACTATTACCATGTTTTTATTAGGAATATTTACCAATGGACAGCTATTTGATCCACACTGATAAACGTGCCATGGCCATCAAGCAGAAAACTGTGGAGGTAAATTATATTAACTATTTGACCCACTATGTCAATCCATTACCATGCACAAAAGAAAGGTGATAATATTTGTGGATAAAGTAAAAAATCCAGTTTGCTGGGTATGACAACAGACTATGTCTTTAAGATGCTTTGTTTTCAATTCATGGGCAAAATGACTCCTCAATATTTGTTCAATGAATTTCATTTGAAACAAACGGATCTATTAATCATAAGAGTTTCCAATAGGAAAAGACCTACAGTACACTTAAAAATCAGCATATTTATAAACTAACATATTTTGTTGAGGTTTTTTTAAATAGTATGACTAGAAATATATATTTTTTGAGAGTTCAGTGCTTTCTAATTACGAAAGTGGGTTTTTCCCAAATCCACTAAGGCATATTTGCTGTATGAAGCCTAGAGACTGCCTGCCAAAATAGACAGACCATAAATCATATAATTTTTTTATTTTTCACATTAGCACCTAAAATAGATTTTTATGAACTCTGTATGAAACATGGACACTTTGTGCTCTCAGTCATGCTAAGTATTTGCACCATTTCATCGTGCAACTTGGTTGACATCACATAAAATTCTCGATACCTAAATAACTGTTTCAGTCAAATCAGAGTGAAGTCCTCAGAAGTCTTTCTGCCATCTTCAATGAACCTTGGATCTGGCAGGGATGAGCCAGCTGAATGATATTAATTGATGCAAACAGGAATAATGAAGGGAAGAACAAGTGCTGACTTGTATACTTACATCACTTATGCTGAGAATCAGATTACTGAGTCAAAAAGGGAAATTGAGAGAGAAAAAAGTATTAGAAATACTAGAAATCTGGATATGAAAATACCATATACTCTGTACCAAGCCTCACAGTCTAAATGAGAGGAGGTCACAGCAAGTTATTCTTTATGCTTTATAACTTTATAATCAGGGATGATTTCATTATGATCTCCTCATGACATCTCATTCTTCCCATAATAAAAAAATAATTTGTGAGCTTCTGAAACAATTGTCAGCATCTGGGAGCTACTTTCTAGAGTGATCTGGCATGCTGGACTCAATGTCAGATCTCGTTCTCACAGAGGGAGTTGGATATCAAAACTTTAAAGACTGCTTGCTCAAATGCCATACATGTAGCTCAGCTGTTTTAACATGCACAAACTGTAGGTTTAAGCTGCTAAAGGAAAAGTCTCACAGCTGAAGAAGAAAATCATTATCAAAAGAAATAATGATTATCAAATAAACCACGAGAAAAACTAGATAAGAGAAAAACATAGCCATGATATTCACGTGGAATTTTGGTACCTGTCCTAAAATTCTGCAGAACAAGAGACCAGGTTAACACAAGTAAAATAAAATCCCAGCATTCTTAAATTAAAAAACATGCATTAAATAGGAAAGGGGAAAGCAGACAACAACAAACAATATTAGAAACAAGGGATTTAGCAAAATACCAAGGGAAACAAAATGAAGGAAAGATGATCTCAGCAAATAAAACACAATTCAAACCAGCTTTTATAGCATTACTTACCATTAGAAAATATTTTCATGTTTTACTGGTAAGTGGGGCCTCCTTTAGGATAGCAAATGAAATCATCAGTATGACATTAATTTCTAGAGTCAGATCGAGGCAAAAAGAACAAAGAGCTGTGTGTACAGAGGACACCAGGTCGGAATATAAAAAATATTTTCCTACCGTGGGAATAACCAGTACTGACATAATCTATCTGAGTCTACTACATTTGTTTTCAGAAGATTCTGTAAAATTGCAAAAGTAAAGAGATATGAGAATAACATTAGAAGTCACATTTTGTTTTTGAAAACCACTGATAGATCCTATTTCTAGATAGAGCCTACTTATTCCACCTTTTCAAACAAGAAGTTAAAAAGTAACTTGAACTCTAAATAACTTGCCTGTGGAATATTTGATTACAGAGGGATGTACAGTCTCTCAAAGATTCATGTAGTAGAAGCCAGTCATGACAAATTCAGATAGGATGGCAATTGTTAATCTAGACAAGTATAGTAATTTTTTAAAATGCAGGTTTTTTGACTGAGGCTAATTAATAATAAAATCTGCACCCTTTCTGAGCTAGAGAAAAGAAATTACGTTTGCAGTCAAAAAATCATTTGTTATTCTAAGCTTTTACATGCCTATTCAAAGACTTACTATCCCAGTTACAACAATACTAGTGCTGTGTCCAAACTATATTATTATACAAACAGCCTCATTATTAGCACATTTTAAATTTTTATCCATGCACCTTGTGTATCTAAACTTTCATTGGTGCTGTGCTCCCCTTTCCCCTGATTGTCCAGATCCTAAAATCAGAAATGAGAACTCTCACAAGAGGAGAAGGTGGGGAACCTGATATCAGAGGTCAGCCTTCTACACTGCGAGGAGTGTGATGCTCACAGTGGGTTTTCTTCTGCTCTCTGCTCTAAGGTCTGCATGACATTGATTATGACTGTTTTTAATCCATGCTATATCTTGATCTTCATTAGCCTACACCTCCACATTATATCCTCCTATATTGTGGCACACACAGTGTGTATTGCATATTCTAGACATTTGCTCTTCCTTTTGTTTTGCCCTGTAACTGGTTTTTTTTTATTTCCAAGGCTGAATTTCTTGGAAACATTGGCAATTTGTTCATTGCATGTTTATAACATCTGCTGTCATCCCCAGACTGTGCCTTTCAAGGAAGGCCTTTGCTACCATCCTTTGCCTGTTTCTCCTCAAATCCCTATTAATTTTTGGGGGGGAAGAGGTATTTCACTCTACAAAGAACAACATATTACTATTACTGGTTATTACTTAGAGAGATGCACAAAATTATTATAACACTGCACCACACAATTGCACAGAGCTAACCTAAGGAAAAGCAAGTTAGGAAATAATTGAACTGCTTGTCAGACAAAAAAAGCTGAACCACAGTTTTAGGCAAGCCAAGAAGGGCAGCCAAAGCAAGCCTGGCAGGGCTCAGATCGGGTGAGTTGCAGGGATAATGCAACACCTGTATTTTTGGCTAGCAATGGCAATACCAAATTTACTGCACCACAGAGCTACCAATCAACTGACCTACAATATAGTGAATTCTTCAAAACTTCTTTTAAATCTCAAATTATATATAAGCTGGTTTAAATGAGAACTAATTAGGGAATGTAATTGCCACTGTCATATATGTAGTAAGTTTAGGTGACTGTTACGATACTTTTCTGGATTTACAGTCTCCAACTGGAAGTTTACAGTATCCTGTGTCTTGCTAATTAATTCCTCCTCAAGTTTTGTGTTTGGGTATTAAACACAGCTGGTGGAACAAAGTATGCTTAATTATTTCTTTTTCAATATTTTGCCTTTGGATTGTATCTAGGCACTACGTGAGATATCAAAAATTAATAGCAGTATAATTTCCTCAAACTTTGCATTCAAAGCTCCAGCTTTGCCCAGGAAAAAAAGACTAGAGGTTTTAAAAATCATAACATAGCTTTGTGAGCAGAAGAGTGACATTTTGTGGTTTTTTTCCAGTGGTCAGAGATCTTTAAAGACCTGGTACAAAAGTTGATGTGATATACAGATCATCTGTTCACACCTAAAGTTCAAACCAAGACCAGACAGATGGAAAAAACAGGTTTTGGGTCACTAACTTTCTGCAGAAGGACAACTTTTCTTGCATGTATGGGTTCTTTTTACTACATTTTATTTCTCTACTTATTCTGCACCTATTCCCCAATGTACCGGCTGTGCATTGTGACCTGCCCTTTAGCTGATAGGTGATACCTTCTGGGGTTTTATAAAGAAGTTCTGGACCAGGTGGCATTGCAGAAGTAATTCCACACCAGGGACAGATTCCTCTTTCTTGTGTTCTCATTTGAATTTGCTGCTAGATGACCTGCCAACCTCTTCTAAACGTAGGCATGGCTCTGAGCTACACTCAGCTTTTTCACCAGCCAGAAAAGTTTGGATTTCCTTGCTAACAAGAGACTCAAGGCTGTGTTTAAAGTTAGCTTCATGCATCAGATGAACTAAGCTGTTCTCTTTTAGCACCAGACTTGGGGAAGAGGCAGTGCAATATTTAGTTGGCAGTGCAATATTTAGTTGGTCTGGAACATCAGGTCAATGCAAATCAGTGCATTACAAAGCTATTGTACTTATAAGAGAGGAATTAATCAGCAATCACATTATTATGAAATGTATTGAAGTACTGTTAAAGAGGGCTACAACACTGGTAGTGTGACTTTACTTCTGATGTGCACTAATTACCAATACACCAATAACTGCCTGGATACCACTAAGGGCTCAAAACTTGTTTCTTAAGCAACAACAAAAGTAAACTAATGAAATGTTACTCTGTTAATGCACACTTGGTGTTATTCATACAGTTCCAAAAGTATCTTTACCAACATGTCTTAATAATACTCCATCAATTATTAGAAACACTGCTGCATCCCAGGGGGCAGGAGTTTCTTGGATATCTTTATCTGAAATGGTTTTCTGCATGGCAGCAGCTTTCCCACCAGGAGTCCTTTTTAGTATTTCTCTTGTCAGGGATCTTCCTTTCCCTTTGATGAGATCTCCCAGGCATGTCAAAAGCTGTTACTTCAGGGCCCTTCTAGCTACCGAGTTATCAAGTACAGTGCCTTCACCCTATGACTGCCGAAGTTATACCAGCTCCTCAGTGTGTCAAACAAGTTTATTATTTTACCTTTCAGTGACTTTTACTTCCACAGACTGCTTGCTAAAAATCTTTCCTTGGTCTACCAACTATTCTTGTTGTTATCTATATAAGCGTTAATAAAATCCATTAGTTATTCACAGTGCTTTCTTTATTAATGAAATATTATAGCATTGGAGTTTCTGGTCTATTGTGCGGTTAAGCAATTTCTAGGATTTTATTTACTTTGCTATAAAATCGAACACACGTAACATAAAAGGAGTTAAATTATTATTATCTAGAAATTTTGTAATTAAATTCAAAAAATAATTGCATTCACAATGGCTTTTAGCACATTTAACCATTGACGTGCTATGGCCTTCATGTTATTTTTCTTTAAAATACTGCGAAAAAATACCTGTGTTAATGATTTAAGGTGAAATCTTTCTTAGCTTTGTTTGAATCAGATGCACTGAATACGTGTAAATACAAAGGTAAATACTGTGGCAGACTGACAACTAAACGAGGCTTAACTCTTCCTGTGCTTTGCCCAGAGCACAAAATATTCATATCATTGTTGCTAGAGTGAGTGAAGAATTCTTACTTGCTAGTATTTTATCCATGTGCACAGATGTACACACACACTGTACGCACTAAAAAAGCAAACAAGCAATGCTGTGAAGACAGCATGAATTGCTGATACTCCGGGATCTGGGAATTCCTCTTCTTCAGACCCACCTAGCCATGAGATCACACATATATTTGAAAGATTTTCCAAGTTCAGAAAAGGTTTTTAGAAAAAAATTATGGAAAAGAAGGATGGAAATCTTCAGATTCTGTATTTGTAATATTACTCAGTAATCTCTCTTCTCTGCTCCAAAAAATCTTGATCTTTTCAAAAAGGCAGTGAATACTGGAGTTCTATTAGGAGAGTTGGGCAACAGTTAGGAGCCAGCTGCAAGAGAAGCCTTGGTCATTGGTGAAGTGAAGGTGACTTTGCCACCCAAAGCCCTGTGGATTACAAGAAGGAAAGAATAGGGTTATGTAGAAGTTTTACTGAATGAATTGTAGTAAATACAGAATCACAGAATAATTTAGATTTTAAAATACCTCTAAGTTTGTAGACTCAAACTGTTAGCCCAACACTGCCAAGTCCACCAGTAAACCATGTCCCCAAGGTCCACATCTACCCATTTTTAAATACCTCCAGGGAGGGTGACTCCACAGCTACCCTGGGCAGACTGTTCTAGTGTCTGACAATGTTTTCAGTGAAGAATTTTTTCCTAATATTCAGCCTAGATCTTCCCTGGCACAACTTGAGGCATTTCCAACAAATTACGGAGAATGGACCTTTATGTATTACTTAAAATGTCTGTTGAGACCATGTCATTCACTCTCTATTTGACAGAAAAGAAAAATTTTGTGTCAGACTCATCTGCATAAGTTCCTAAAGGTATGCATCCCTAGGAGGCCTTGGGAGGCATTTTCACATATTGAAGACTCCTGCCCAAAATAAGTCACAGTGTGCTCAGGTGTTATGTAAATCTCCATTGACTCAGCTTGCCTTCAAATTTTACTTTTCACCATAATGTAAATTACTACATTAGTAACTTTTGGTAACATTCCTTCCTAATACATGGCACTCAAGTATATAGTGCTTTCAGCTGCTGTTTTCCTTAACAATACCCTTTGAAATCTGTGCTAATGCGACCTAAAACCTTTGCACGATATGAGCAGAAGAAGATATGCCATTCTGAGTAGATTCCTTTAACTGCTTTTGCAGTCTGTACATGAAACTTGTTTTTCCCTTAGCCATTTTAAAATATTTTGTGCTTTACCATTCATCTCTCAAAATGATTGTTTTTTTCCATTTAGTCTCACACCAACAAGCTCCAACCAAATGTTATGCTAAATGCTGCCAATGCTTCAGTTGGTGAGGATAATCCTAACTCTGGTCTCATAATGTACTCATGCATGTGCCCTGACAGTATCAATCACACAAATAAAAAGAAGTTTCGCTCTTCTGAGGCCACAAAGCTTGTTGCCAAAGCTTTCAGTCATGATGCTATGAACTTCTTACCTCTAGCTGGTGCCAATGATGAGACTAGACTTCTTTTTTGTACGAGATACCCTCACAGGAATGCCACGACTCTTTAGTGCCACAGATTACTAACATTTCTGTAGAAGTGATTATGGTTTTGGCTTAGTGGATGCCTAGGTGCAATGCTGATTCCAGTTCCATTTAACAGTGTTTGACAGCAAGTAAGCCCGAGGATGAATCAAAGTTGACATATTTAGAACAAAGCAGTGGAGCACTTGACTAAGCCAATAAATGGTTCCAGCTGGGACTTGTCCTGTCGTTAGTGATGAGAACAGTGGGGGCAGTTTCTGTGGCAGTTAACTTTAGCTAAGGATATCTGGCATTTACAAGGAATAGAAAATACTATTTATCAAGTTTGTTTTTTCTTTTTGCAACAATTTTATCTCACACCCCCAAATATGCATCAAACATGACCAACTTGTACCCATTACTACGCTGAGCCCCAGCATAGATCTGATTGAGAGTAATTAAATGCGAAATAAACTTAATTACAAAGTTTAACGGAAAGGATTTGTGGAACAAGTTTGAGAGACATGGATTGAGAAGAAAAAGAATCATGGTCACTCAGCCTACACATTGAGGGCATTTCCCTAGATACTAAAAAAAAAAAAAGCAATCATCCTATTGGAACTCTAAATAGTCTATGAACACTTAACCAACTGCCAATTGGTAACAGACATTTCAATAATTTTAAGAAATTTCTGTGATAAATATAACCTGCAAACACTTAATCAGAGTTCTAGAATATCTTGTTCTGCTTATATTCCTTCCCCTCAAGAAAACCTGACAAACTTTAAGCCCTGGCAGAGAACAACAGAATATACAGAACCCATATTCTGTTTTGAAAATTGCATGTTAGCACTTCTCCTCTACTGTATAAATAAGTAGTATAAGTATAAATAAGTGTATATATAAGAAGTATAATTTAAGGTTTTCTAACTAATTACTTTTTAACTTACATGTTAAAACAGACAGAAGAGTTAGTTTCCACCAGAAGTGCAGATAGCTTGACATGGGGGGAAAGCTACTGAAAATTTTCCATATGACACAGTTATAACCATTGCTACCAAATGTCAAGAAAATATTCCTCTGCCTTTGCTGTCTCTTTAGTTTTAGTAGTCTGCTTTTGAAAAGTAGATGTTTTGGGTGCTATGAGTTTACTGGTTTGATTTTCTCATCTAGATCCTTTGCTGTATAGTACGATGCATTCAATACAGTGAAACTTCTGGAAACAATGACATTTTGTAGGACATAATAATAACATTCTCTGTTTTCAACCTCTTTTTGTGCTGATTATGAAATCTGTATTCAGATAGGCAGTGTTTTGCACAAACATTTTTTTTCACCTAATTCATACTAATCTGCATTCCACATGCAGTCTCACTACAATATCACCTAAATTCCCTTTTTTCTCTCTGCCCTTGCGAGAGATTATTATTAATATCACTTTTATTATTATTGTCATTGTTTTGTCCCTTCTTCCTAGATTCCAAATTAAGTACAGAGAGCATGAAAAATGCATCTTTTAGATTTTGGTTTGCAGTGAAGAATAATGCAGCTTATATAAAATCATGTAGTTCATATTCCAATCAGTCTTCGGTATGATTCTCCTCAGTGTTCTTTTATCTTCCTTCATTTTAGAATCATAGAATCATTACAGTGGGAAAAGACCTCCAAGGTCGAGTCCCACCTTCGACCATATACCACCATGCCCACTAAAACCGATGAAAAAGTGCCACTTGAATGAACTTCAAACAGTTCATTTTTTGAACACTTTCAGGGATGGTGACTAAATCACTTCCCTAGGGAGCCTGTTCTGGGGCTTAATACTTCCCTGTATGAATCCCACCAGAAATTTATGTTTTTCAGCTTTGACTTATAAAATGGCACCAAAACAAATGTAAAAGTCAAACAAGAAATGCTTCATTTCCCCTTACTTCAAAAGTCTATCAAGCTTTATAGAGTCATAGAGTAGTTTGGGTTGGAATGGATCTTAAAGATCATCTAGTCTCAGCCTCCCTCACCATGGACAGAGACACTTTTCAGGAGACCAGCTTGCTCAGAGTTCCATCCAACCTGGCCTTGAACACTTCCAGAGATGAAGCATCTACAACCCTGGGCAACCTGTTCCAGTGCTTTACCATCCACACAGTAAAGATTTTTTTCCTGTTATCTAATCTAAACCTACTCTCTAGTGCTGATTCCCACCAATGAGACAATAATTTTTGTAATTAACCATGTTTACATGCAAGCCCTAGCAGAATGCACGCAGACCAAAAACAGTTTAGAGAAGCACCATGCAAAGAAATCTTGCTCTAAGCATCTGTGCCATTTAGGACTACGTGGACACTGAGTGAGAAGAGACTTATACTACCTCACAGAAAGAGTCTTGAAAACTACTGAATTGGATCCCTCTAAAACACTAGTAGCTATTCATTCATATAAAAGGACTGTGTAGTATGTGCACAGTAGGATGTGATTCTTCCTAACCCTATTTCTTGTTTTCTTCTTCTCTACCACTACAACTGTAACTACAACAGAGGTCTCATTTGGAGTTCAAAATTTTCCAGTTTGTGAACACTGGAAAGAATACATAAGAAATGTCACATAATTTCCTACCGGCAGATGATTTCTCCTGAGAGCATAGACTTCATTCAATCTAGCTGAATCTTTTACTACTTCAGGGAAGGAATAGAAAAAGCAAGGCTGCTGAAGGAAAAAAATAATTAGCCATGGTGTTTTAGAGTAGAATGCTAAAAACTCTCTTTTTCATTTTGACAAACTTCATGTAGGGGTGTCTTTTTAACCAGCTATTTTCTTGTACTTGCTGAGCACATGCAATATAATACAGATCCTGAGGTTTCTTCAGTGGTGGGAATTTCAGTCGGTGGAACAGTCTGAAGAAAGTTGTCCTGGGACCAGAACCAAATACACTTTGATGGTAATAGCTTTTAGTAAGACTTTGTTTGAGCTTGACCTGTTAAAGGCTTGACAGATTTTCTATAAGGCCCCATCTGACATATTTTCAATATACTTTTACCTACTCAGAAGTATGCTTTGGTAATTACAAATCTGAGGATGTCTCAGCTTCAAATGAATCCAGCTTTCCATACTAAGCTGAAATATTATCTCCATTAAACAAATTTTCAGCATCACGATACAATATTCTTCCAATTAAATTGAAATGTGTTATATAGCGCATAATAATTTGGGGACTAAAAGTGTGAATACTTTTAAATGTGGCATATAATTTCCTAATGCAGAATACTTTTCAAATACGATCTCCTGCTGAAACAGTTCATTGTATCAAAAAGTAGAAACCTGTCAATAATACCCATATGTCCTATAAAATGTTTTCATTTCTTTCATGGTACGTTATGCTTCATCAGTTTCCTTAATCCTAGCTGCAGTTCACGTTGCCATGCTGAAACAGCTCACTGAGCAGTAATTTATCTCTTGACTGTGGCATAACAACCACAAATACAGGTTATTCTGGGAGCGAGGATTTGCATTGCATAAACTGTATTTTTAAAATCATTTTCAAATGAGATTAATTCACGATAGGGAAATTTTTCCTCTATTTTTGGATCTGGTTTCCAAGACACTTGAGGCTGAATCTTGAGTGTTTTGTTGGGTATCAGGCAGAATCTTCATTTGGGGATTAGGGATTTCTGTAAAAACGAGATGATACCGCAAGAGAAATGAGAAGATGTTTCCCCCATTTACTTTAATACCTATTTAAAATTGGCATTGGAAAGATAACGACAGATTGCATTTTAGCTGAATTTTTCAGCTGTGCACTAGATGACTTGTATTTCTTTTCAATTAGGTTGACTGCTTTAGCATGGTGGGAGATTACTTCTCCTGCATGCTGAAAAGTTATTAACAATTAAAATGGAGGGGGGAGCGAGTAGCAGAGGATTATTGCAGTCTTCTTTGCCAAATGACTAGGGTTTCTCTTTGTAAGGATCTTGTTTTAATGTTTGCTGCTAAGTGAGTATGGTATGCATTGAATAGATATAATTATTATGAGAAAAAATATTTTTTACAAATGTAAATATTTACATAACAGTGGTACTTAAATAGCTTGGCCTCACACATCAGAAGGAAGCAAAGTTTTCTTCAGGCATAACACTGTGTGAAATGCATTTCTCAGGCTTTCAAGGCCCAGATATAGTAAACAACACTTTTCTTCCTACTTCTTTTCCCAAAGTAGGGAAGAAAACCAAGGGATGCACAAATGTGTCCTCTACAGCACTGGAGAAACAGGATGTTACAGAAGAACGTGGGTGACCCTACAGCCTCAGCCATCTGCTTGGATGCACCTTTCTTCTCCTTTCCTTTGGGCAAACCTCACCTAAGTTCCCTTGGTTACATCTCTGCATCACTGAGATACTCCTGGCAGCTTTCTCACAAATTATTATTGATTTTGTCAATGGTAATGAAACTCAGAATAATAATAGCAAACACCCACTTTAGGCACTGTGCAGTTAACCAAACTCTTCTCCAAACTGCCCTCCTGAGAAAGCAGTCAGAGATATTGCAGAAATCAGTGAGATTCTGTAACTTTTATGTTCTCCCAAAACAACTCCTTCGCTCTGTTTTTTCTTCCCCTTTTGATTGCTGAAGTATTTTTGACTGCAGAGGCATTCTACATTGCCAATGCCCTTTAAGAATCTCTGACTATCTGGCTCACCTTGATGTACTCTGTTTCCACCCTGCTGATTTTTCCATAAAGGCTTATATTAATCTAAACCAACATTCATTTAATAAACATCTCAGCAACCAAATGAATATTTAGCAATCACAACTCCATTTCCATCACAACAGGTAGTGGCACAGCTGGCTCCAAATGATGTCCACTATTATACCAACTGCAGACACATAAATCCCATTGTTATTTTTTATATTGTTGCATGTGTAGGTTACATCTATAAGAGGGTTTTAAAACAAACAAACAAAACAAAACAAAACAAAAAAGAGGTGTCTGGAGAGATGCCTACACAAAACATAGAACTGTATTAAATCAGTAAAGTTAATTTTGGTTTTTTGCAAAATCACCAAGTCTCACATGCAACTATTTTTTTCAGGAATCACTCAAAATCTTGGAGAAGGACACCATCACAGTGGCTTTTTCTTCCAAACCTAACCAAGACTATGGACTTGCTACCGTACAATTATTACTAGAGAGTCTTCTGCAATGTTATCTAGGAGCAATATCCTGGTTAATTAATCTTTGAAAACAATCTCTAAGATTGAGATCTTCCATTTCAGTAAATTTGCATCATGCAATCGATCTTATATATACTCACCAATTAACAGTGTTTAAAAATGTATCTCTAGACTGAATTAACTCTGAGAACACCTCTGGCAATTTTTTCATTCAGGTAGTCTAGGGATAGGCAAGTATAATTATGTTTGAAATCTAAGTAGTGAAGTCCAAATGACAGCCGATTAAAAAAAATATATCCCATGGCATTTTTACCTGGACAACACCTTCAAATAATTCACAATCAAACATTTTATGTACTAGACCTAATTTCTTCTTTTTTTTTGACAAAAGTTCTTCTAGTAGGAGAGATAATTCTGAAATTAAAAAACATCTTGATATCTATGCCTACACAAATAAAGACACAGCTAATTTCACATTTATATTAGTCATGTATGTGTAGCCTGATCTTCACATATGGTTTTTAGACTAGTACAGCTCTGCTAACTTCAGAGCAGCTATTCCTGGTTTATATCAGAGGTAACACTCATCAGAATTACACCTGTCCTCATAATTCACATGGAAAGGTTCAGGATCAAGGTCCTTGTGCCATGTGAAGATCTGAGTCTTCTACAGGCTTTTTGCTTTATAAATTTGAGCAGTCCCTATGCTATGTGGAGTTTTATTTAACAAAACACAATTCAAATTTTGGCAGTTGAAGTGAAGGGATTCAAAAAGTGCATAGGCAGAATGGATTAGAGACAAAACTTCTCAATTGTCATTTGAAGCCAAAATAGACCAAATAAAATGCTCTCTGAAAGTACTTGGGAACAGAATTTATGAAATAGGCTGAAAAATCCTACCCTGTATGGTGGTGATGACAGCAATAGCTCTTGATCGTATGAATAGATGCCTCTTGCAATAAAAGCTGCTCTTTAAAAAGCAAGGTGAGGGTCAGTACATGGAAATCAGGTTTGTGTGACTGAGGTTTGTCAGTGAATTAGATGTTTTGTACCTGCTAATGGTAATTAATAGGTACTAATTATTTTTTGTAACAGTCATATGTCTATACATGGCCATGGAAAATGCTTTGTCCTTCTCCCACCTCTTTCTCAAAGTGCCCAAACTCAGAAGCCCAGGGATCAGCATCTGGAGGAGCCCAATATTGACTTCTTTACTAAGATGACTCAAGTCACAAGCAACATTAAATTAGAAGTGCCAGCTGCAGAGTTTTTTGTGTTCTGCAACCACACAGAGACGTCTGTGGATTCCTGTAAGAAGATTCCTGCGTACCCTTATTGGACAAACTGCTTAATTAATTTTCTGATTACTTTTATTGCATTCCTAACAAGTAGGTTTGCCTCTTTAATGATAAAAATAATCTGCATTTATGCCAGTAAAATAGAGTTAATATTATTTTTCTCAGAATCCTAGAAAAAACACAATAATTTGTCATAAAAGTGTGAACTTGTACTTCATTCTATTTAAAGAATAAAAGTTAAAATGGTGTGAATTCAGGAACTATATTAGGATCTGAGATTTCAACAAATAGACCATTTCTATGCAGGAAGTCAATAAGCATCCACAATAATCTTCCAAATATCTAATACCTAAAATATCCTCAAAACATCTTATATCAAATATCTAAAGTATGTCTGGAGTTAGTTGCATTTTTTTACTCATTAACAGCTCTTTTCCAATCCTTAGTTCATCTTTCTTAGAAGTTTTTTAATAAAAAGATTATTGTAAAAATATTTGCAGTGCGGATCAATGCTGCAAGGAAGATTTTAAATGTCAAGTTCCCACTGACAGTCAATATTTTTTTGCTGTGAAATGGCACTGGACTGTAACAACAGACACCTAGAAAAATCCTAGTCTCTAACTTGGACATTCAACTAGGAACCAATATTAGGTGAGCTCTACTAATCCGAGGTCTATGATAAGGATGAATAGGATTTTTTTCATATATATGTATAAATACCTATATATATAAATGTGTGTGTATTTTTCTTCAGATGAGAATAGATTTGAAATTGTTCTGATACTGGATATTTTTGAGTTTTTAACTTCATAGACTAACAAAATGAAAAAAATGTCTTCATGTTGGTAGAGCATTTAAAAATCATTCAGGGAAGGATAATGACAGAATTTCTCTCTTGGACAGTTTCCAAAAGAGGACTCTCAGTATTATGGTGATATATCCTCTTCTTTTTCCTTAGGAATTCCACTACTGAGTTCTTGCAGAGTTATAAATCCGCGACAGTCACTAAAAATTCTTAATAAGGATTTCTGCAGACAAAATAACTTCATAGATATTTCCTAAAAAAAAACTTTATAGGTATTCCCTAAAGCTGGGAGAAAGCAATCATTTATTTCCAAAAACCAAGCAATTAATTTATTGAATACAGAGAAATTGTGTAAATTATAAGACATTACAGGGAAGCAGAGACTTCTCACTCACCTTCAGGACACGGAATTAAGTTTCAAAAAATAAATTAAAAAAACCCTACTATTTTTTGCCTTTATAGGATTGGTTCACTTTACATGGTTCTTAGTTCAGGCATCAGCTGTTCAGTGAAGAGTGTCCGGCTGTTATCACCTACGTATCACTCAGCAGCAGCAAGCAGTAGAGATCTGGTAATGATGTATATATGCAGTTTAAATTACACAGATCTCTAACTGGGGACCTGATACACTATAAGTACACATGCACATTCATGCTTAAATACATAAATAAAGAAATAAAAGGAAGAGAGGTAACATTATATTGAGAAAAAAGGGAATTATTGAACTCCAACAGTGCTTTCTAGACCTCACAAATGTATTTTTAATGTATTTTTAATTCCTTACGTTTCCAACCTTTAAGGCTTTAGAAAATGGCTTAACAGTTGAAACAGTGGATATTCCAGCTCTTGCTGCTTTGCTTTTCCATGTCTAATGTTTGTAATGGCACTCACTTTCAGGAAAAATGTGATACGCAAAAGTAGAAAGTCTCAAGAGAGGACTCCTTATAGACAAAGAATTTTGGTAGTAAGAAATTCCAAGTGTAGTTTGAAGTTCTTCACCTTCAGATCTAGTAGCACTGTCTTGGCCAGTACTAACTGTTGTTTATTCCAAACTGAAAATACTGCTTCAAGTGGCAAACACCTGGCCTCCTCTCCTCTGCCAAAGCCAACACTGCATTGGCTGTGAAAAATAAAGCTCTGTATTACTCTATAGTACCTGCAGATCAAAATGTTCTGATGTCTTACTGGAAGAAAAGAAACTCAGAGGCATTTGAGACACCTTTGTCTATCATTACTGTCCTCTATCTTGAGCACTTCAGAAATAGAATAGCTGCACACATACAGGATTTTTATACACATATATATATATATACACACACAGACACATGAACAGGCATACACTTCTCAAGGAAGTCAATGTAGATTCCAAAGGATAATAGTCATTCCTGGAGACTAGTGTATTGCAAAACCTAAGGAAAAAAAATCAGTTCTATTGCAAACATGCTCAAGATATTTGTCTTTACTCCAAAAGAAGCTTCAATAGAATATGCATTTTGCTCAGCTGCCCCTCAAAAATAGCATTGCAATTTTCCCAAGCACAGCTAAATTGAAAAGCACATTATGGAATTTTTACTGCAGAACGCCAGTGATGCTGTTTGATCACTCAGTTTCTATAGGCCACACAGTTTCTACCATATACATATCAGAGGAGACGCAAGTGAGGGATTCTGTCAGCTGCTTCTGAAGTACTGCAGGCTCAGGCTGAAGTGCTTGAGATCTCATTTTATTGAGGTGCCTCAGTTACACCAAGTCCTACGTGCCACAAACACATACATGCTGCTCTGAGGCCGCGTGTAGCCCATGCACTCATTGTCTGGGTGAAGACTTCAAGGTTAGGCTCTTATTCAGAATAAACTGCATGTCAAATCATAGAGAAGCAAATTTTGTTCAGAATAAAAACGAAGGCAGTCTTGCAAAACTCTTATCTTGATCCAATCTTATTTTCCATTTATGTTAACAATATAGAATGGGTAGCTTGGAGGTCTTTATCTTTTCGCTGATTATACCATTCTGTATTCTGTACGCACTTCATTGTCCTCAGTTATAAATGAGCTATAACAGAATTTTAATAAAATTCAGGAAACATTTTCTGATTCATGCTTGCTATTAAGCACAAGTAAAATGAAATTCATTATTTCAGTTGGGATAGTACATTTAGTGCTGATATATTGCCTAAGATATTAACTCCTAATCAGATGCTACTGAAATGTATTTCAGCTTGTAAACACTCAAGTATTTTGTTGGGCTGTGCTCTGTTTTTTTACTGCACAGCAGAAAGTGTAATTGAATAACTAGATTTTCTGTACTGTAACATGTTTCGTTAAATTCATTCAACCAAGCAATTGCAGATTCAAGAAATAAGTTATTTCCTATCAAAAAGTATGTCAGTGTAACATGATGAGTGTTTTCCACATGGTATGGAAGAAAAAAAGAGCTTTCACTTTTGCAAGCTTTCTTTGTTGCAGGAATTTCCTCCCATTTTCTTTATAGCTTACGTAGGCTATTGAATCAGATTGCCTTGGGCATAGGATACCTGGAAATATGGGGCACATGCTCATTTACAGAGCATTAGTTGTATGAAATATATAGACATATAATGCACATATATATCTTTTCCTTATTGGATAATTCTATAATACAGATTGCATTTAATTAATCATGATCTGGTAGTCCATGTAGATTATTAATAAAATAATTATTTCAATTTTTATAAGTCAATTTTCTATCCCATAAACCTTTATTTAATCCTTCTCTCTGAATTTTGGCCACAGTTCTGCAACGTTACTCTTGATTTATGAACATACTCTCTTTGTCTACCTTGTCCCTTGGAGGGATAATTTGTGGATCCGTTATTTGACAAGTACTAGGAAAAAGCCATTTCCTCTCTCTTTGCCCAGCTGTTCCAGGCAGTGAGAGTAAAGAGACCCTATAAACCATTTTACCTTCCTTAAAGTCCACAGAGATCAATAGCTACTGCTCCTTTACTCAGTTCCACAGTCCCATATCTAGGTCATATTTTTACACCAAAGTTCAAAGTTTGCAGACAGAACTTAAAAATTTCATGGCTTTTTCAGCATCAAAACTTAGTCTCCTTCTTCATTCCCTAAGACCATTTGTAACAATTCCAAAGAGAAGACCAACATTCAGACCATGAAAGAAACTCAGTGTAGGTGAAATTGCCAGGATAAAATGGACACATCCAGAAGTCTGCTTTACAGCAGACAGAAAGTGGTTTTTCTCAGTGAATGTCCACAGAGCTCAGCTGGGGACAATGAGATGCAATATTTTAGATTTGCTCTTGAGAATCCTGAGAATCTGCTAAATCTCTGTGTTCAAATGTTTTCCTCTTTGTAAATGTCACAGCTCACTGCTATTGAAGGTTTATCTATTGTAATGTTACACTGAAACAAAAGCCGTATTTAAAATTTTGTCCTTTTATTTGTAGAGAAAAATCCTGAGCAATGAAGGCACAGAAGCCTCTTCCTGATACTCATCCTTGCTAAATACTGATTTAATGTTACTGTTATGGCTAAGGGTGAAAGATGCATGGTAGCAACATGATGCAAGATATTTGAGTATTGAGGTTGTTTTCTTTTCTTGCTGGAGTTTTAAGAGAGAGCAAAAACAAAAAGGGAAATAATACTGAACAGAATGAGATGGAGAGCTTATCATGTACAACCTGAACCAGGACAATGGATGATTTGCTTCAAGCCTGTTATAACCCTTGAAATAAGCTAGCTGTATGAAAATGCGAGGATTTTAAATATAGCTCTCTGTCTAAGCACTTCAATTTCCCACTGTTCTACAATAGGAAGCGATAACTTCACATATTGAAAGAGTCCATTTAAAGTCACCTAAAGAATTTTAAAATACATCTCTATCTGATGTGATGCCAAAGCCTGGAAACTTCTGCAACAGGCTTAGAGAGAACACAGAACATCCAATACCCCACTTCTCTGTAAGGCAGTGGGAACGTTGGGACACTGAAAATCAAAGAGCAAGTCACGGCGTCTGTTCTTTGGCCCACATTCTCCCTGTGTGTTCCCAGTGCACCTCTTTACACATCCAAAACTTTCATCACCAATGAATGTTTCCAATATATTTGCTAGAACTATAAAAACTCAAATGTGTGAAACAACAGTAATTTTAAAATAAGGTCAATTATAGTATTTAATCTTCAAAAGAAGAACTGATCCTTCCCAAATTGCAGCCAGTCCATTCCTATTAAGTTAACAAGGAGAGAATATCTTTCCCAGCTTAAACTACATGGTGGCTCTCCACGTATCATTTCATGGAACTCAAAGACAAATAAGTCACCCTTGGGAGGGTGTCAAAAGTCTATTTGGTTGCATATGAATAGCTGGGGAAATAAAGCATTCACTTAGATTCATTTAGATTTAAACCCTGAGCAACTCAGTTTAAAGGAAAAAAAAAGAAAATTTGCTCTTACTAGTTACTACCTCTTGCAAAAACAGCGGGAATAGGAGGGCTTGGCAGCTGCGTTTTTAGCAGTTCCCAATTCTATGACAGGACAAGGCTTGACAATGAAAGTAAAAATTCCTTGCCTTGGTGACTGAATTTTTTGCTTTGCAGAGATGACATCTTACGACCTCTGAGTCTCAAACTTCTAACCTTTCAGGGCTCTTTTTCTCCCTCTTCAGTACCTACTCAAGTCACAGACAGCCCCTCTGCCAACAAGGGCTCAGCAAGGAAAACCCAGGCATGACCACCTGGCACAGACTCAGGCACAGCAATGAAGACGATGGGAAAACTTTTATGAAGAAGTTGTTACAGGGACCATGACTTCAGGGCTCCTGTCAGCCACAGTGGAGCTGCTGCTGTGGGCAAAAGCCACAAAACTGCTTTGGGAAGTGCTTCTTTGAAAAAGCAAGGCTATGGATTAACCCATCTTCTCCTGATAGAATGTACCTCTTTACAACCAAAATCTTTCTTGAGACGTCACTGACAAATTTGGATTATTACCCAGTGGTGGTGTTTTCACTGTTGCTGACCTCTAGTGCGTGAATTTTTGTAAATTTAGGCACTGCCTAAAGGCAGTAGTGGTGAAGTCTCCTAACCCAAGAGTAGACAAGAATGATTACAAAGGCAGCTCTATATAATTCTGTTCGAGAACAATTTTACCTGAAAGTAAAGTATATTTTAATGTGACTGCCCTCAAAACTAACTTGTATTACCCTTATTTCCCCACTTTTCCGACTGAAAATAAAAAAGTCACTGCACAGCTAAACAAGTACCTTAAACGTTTCTTTCTGTATGAAGTTGATTGTGTTTAAGATGGTTAGCTAAAACTGTTCATATAAATTCTGATCTAGATATTGGTTTAAAACAGGATTTGTTTAATGTGTTTTAATAGAAAACAATCAGTATATATGGACATTTCCATTGAAGGGTGTTGCAGCATTAAAATATTTTAAAATGTATTGTAAAGAGTTTGTGTTTACAATATATTTTCATTAAAGAGATCTGTGTTATAGAAGCTGTTTTTAAAATCGAACAGTAAACAGTTTTCAGCATAGAATGTGTTTCCATTAACACTATTCACATAAGGAAAGCACATTTAGAAAAAAAAATCTAATGATTGTTTTGCATAAAAGGTGCATTAGCATGGAAAATTTCAGCAAAAAATATAATCTATTTTTGACAGCATTTACCTACAGCATTTGTGGTGGAAGCACATGCTAATCTCATGGCAGGTGAATTGTTGTTTTGGAGAAAAGAAATATTCTTCATAATTGCTGTAAATGCAGTATTTTCTCTCTAAAGAATTTCTGATGGTAAAAATGCTGGATTAGAGAATGGTTTGCATCACAGCAGCATCCAGAGGTACAACCCAGATCAGGGCAAGGTGGTACACCAGCACAAAGTTTCTTCCCTGAAGAATTTCACTTTTTTTGAGGAAAAGGGAAAAAAATGAGGTTGGGGGGAAGGTGGAAATGAAATATCTGAGGTGATAGGCTTTATTTAAGATCGTATCCACATCCCCACCACAACAGGGAAGAGAAGCCAGATGACCAGAGCTCGAACAGAGGTCTAGTAGAGCCTTGGTTTTGGTGTACAAAGTTTTTGACTGCCTTACTCTCTTCTTGGTTTGTTTTTCACTGGTGTTGGCACTGCTACATCATAATCATAATTGCCCTTTCAGGGATCTAAGCACAAAGATCACAGATTTACAGACAGCCAACAGGGAATGCCTTCAAAGGGACTGTCAGTTCATTTATGCTTCTACTGATCATTCTGATGCAATACTTTTGGTAAATACCTAATTGTGTTAGAACTGCACTTATTTTTCTACCATGTAAACACAGCTTAAGGTTTGGGACTTTTTTATTCTAGCTCACAAGACCACAACAGGTTTTCTGAAGCATTCATAATTTCAATTCAACACATTTGCCAGAGGTAGCTATTTTGTAAGTGGCTTTATAAGGGTTCACTCACTGCACGCAAAAATGAATAGACATATTGTAACACTACAAGGTCCAGGAATTGATTCAGAGCTCATTTACACTTTTATAAAGTAAAGAATTCCATTCAAGTCATTTTGCTATAATGATTATAAGCCATCAGGAATTAATGCAAAAAGCTAATACTTGCATCAAGAACGTGAATAACATTTTCCAATTTGCATTTTGTTACTGCATTAAGATATTTACATGCTAAAGAGTGCATATTGTATATAGTATTAATACCTTTAAATCACTTTAATATTCAGTGCAACTACATTAATGTAATGTTATGGTTAAGAATTTAAATGCAAAAATGACAAGAAATTTTAAAGCTGTTTCCCACAGCAGACATAACTCACTTGTATATAAATTTCAACCGAACTGGAGTAGTAAAAATATGAAAATTAATTCTTTAAAAGAGCCTTTTAAAGAAAGGAAAATATCACATCAATGATTGTTCAATGACTTATAAGCATTTTGCTGTTCAGTAGCCACTCAGAGTCAAGCAATCTCAAATGAGTCCTGCTTCATCCAGGTCTTGGACAACTCCTACAGCCTGCTCAGAACTGTTTCTGACTTCATTTGTGGGTGTAAGCACATTTGTTCTGGGTGATGTTAGGGTTTCAGTGAGGAGTACACAGCTGGTTTCAATTAATACACACTCCTCACCAACTGGTTGAGGTTGGATAAGGTTTTGAGCAACCTGGTCTAGTGAAGGTGTCCCTGGCCATGGGCAAGCTGTTGGAATAAGGTGGTCTTTAAGGTTCCTTCCAACCCAAATCATTCCATGAACATTTTTGAATAATTTTCTTAGTCTCTTCCTCAGTCATTCCCCACCCCAAACCAGAGCAAAGTGTTGAGCTGTTTCAGCAGCCAAGACGCTACAAGAACCAGTGTTAGGATTTAGTAAGTTTGGAGGCACAAAGTCTTCACCATCCTCAGAAATAGACATGGGATAAATAGTAACACTGAGGACTACAGATTATTCAACCACTGCCTTCAGCTATCACTTCCTTAAGGTTTTCCTGCAAATTAATTTTTCCAAGTGTTCGTTTTAGCTAGGGCAGGCAGAAATTTTTCAGTGGTGTCCTCTATTTCTATTCAGCATGTAGGATGAAAGAGCTTCCCTCTACTCAAGTACCAAGTAAAACAAGCCATGATTAGTAATCCGAAAGTGAAACCCTCTGTAAGGCCCCAAAAAACTCTCTTGACAAGGCTTGTAAAAGGGCTTGTGTTTGTTCATGTATTCTGAGTTAGATGAACAGGACAAATACTGAGAAGATATTCTCAACAAAGTAACAAAAAAGACTTTACTGGCAATTTTAGAGAATCAGAGAACTTTGGTAAAATGTTTAGAGCAGCTTTCAGTCAACATGGCACACTTTCCAGAGCATTAACATAGTCCATTCAACTTTACCATGTATCTAAGGCCAAATTATCTCTGTCTGCACAGGAGCTTTCCACAAGACTTTCCCTACCGTTTGCTAAAAATTATAGTTTAAGGAACAAATGTTTTGAAACCATAAACAAAGGTAATTTATCAGGCGTGCAAAACAGGCACCTGCTCACCCATGAAAGCACATGAAGCACATTGGCTTTCAAGCTAATGGGGTCAACCCATCGGACCATGTGCACCTTTTTGGATGGCAGCACACTCACTCAGCATCTTGCATGTTCAGGTGAAGTCAGAAACCCCATGTCTAGGCTCAAAATCCCTAGGAATTAACCACATACTACTTATATGTATTCTGAGGGAGCAAATCCTTACTGTAGTTGAGGAGTCTGTGCGTCCAAATCAACAAGTGGAAAAAAGATCAACCTTGTAAACCTAGAAGTGCTGCTCAGAGATAAAGATGTCTAATATGTCCATTGTCCGAAGAGGGCTACAAAGATGGTGAAGGGCCTAGAGAGGAAACCTTATGAGGAGGTGACTTGGTCCGTTCAGCCTGAAGTAGACTGAAGGGTGACATCACTGCAGTTACAACTTCCTTGTGAGGGGAAGAGGAGGAGCAGGCTCCAATCTCATCTCTCTAATGATCTGTGGCAGCACCCGAGAGCACTGGAACAGACTCTCCAGGGCAGTGGTTATGGCCCCAAGGCTGGCAGAGTTCAAGAAGTGTTTGGACAATGCTCTTAAGCACATGGTGTAATTCTTGGGGCTGTCCTGTGCAGGGCTAGGAGCTGGACTCAGTGACCCAAATGGGTCTCTTCCAAGTGAGGAAATTCTGTGATTCTATGCATTTTAATGGCAAGATTTCTACAAGCATTGTTTGTGTACACTCTTACACTCTCTCGAGCTCTTCTGTACTTGTATAGAAATGGTTTGTCATCCTTTTCCAAGACATAAGCCTAGGATATATATATATGTATATATAATTAAGCAAATGTCTTAAAAATTAAAGAAGAAAGCAAAATTGAGACAGTAGCTACTAATTAAAAGGTGGTATTAATGCCTTCGGTTCTAGCTTTTATATTTTTAAATCCTGTGCTGCCCAGTGTGTAACTCTGAAGTTTCTTGTAGCCTGTTGGCTGTTGCTCTCTTATGCCAGATAGACATAACAAAGCCTCTCTGAACTTGTTGTTCAAGGACACTTAGGCTGTCTTAAGCCCAAAAGGTGTAAACTAGGGCCTCCAGAGAGGTGGAGAAATAGAAGAAATTACATCATTAGCTAAAGTTTTAATTGGTGAATTTATGCCGATATGCAAATGAACCAAAACCTATGAAAGTGTGAAGAACTTGTGACTCATCACCCAAGGCATCAGTATGAGTGATTTTTGCAATTCTTCCTAAGCACATCCCTGTGCTTCCATTCTCCATTCATCCATCTCCATTCATCCATGGAGAATACCTCTTTCTCAAACAGCTTCCGTGTCCTCTTGCATAAGTTGACCATTGATAGAAGAAAACTGTGCTGAGAGAAGAATGTAAAATTATTTGTTTATAGTTGTGATCCAGAGCCTATGGAAGACTCTAGTCATACCTATACTACTCAAGGGAAGACACAGGTTGAATCTTTGAGACAATGTAAAATTTGTACCAAAAACATTTCCAATATTTTATGTTGATTTAAGATTCTATGAGTAATATCCCTTGAGGAAAGTAAGTGAACATACAACCAGCTTTAATGTTCATACAAGCACTTATCTTGTGGTCAGCCACATTCTGAAAGACAACTGATTTCATACATTTTAGTACTCACCTGAAAATATCCTTAGAACTACTGCAGCTTCAGAGAGTTATTACAGTACTTCTAAAAGACATTTCTTTTACTTTGGAAAGGTCTTAGACAAGGAGGAATCCATTTTGGGAGGACCAGTAATTAATTAGAATTACTTTATGAATAGGAATTTTATTTAACAAAACCCAGCAGGATTGAAACTTAATGCCCCTAAAGAAGGCACATACTTAAAGTATTAGAGGAGTTGGCACAATTTCTAGGCAAAATCTTAAGACACTAAAATGTCCTTTTTATAATTATCATTTTAGAAACATATGGCAAGTGGTTATATTAATGTCTGAAAATATGTACTTAAACAAAATTATGCTCTTTTTACACAAGCTAGTTGTAAGTCAAGCCTTTTTAGATAAGACTAGCAAATAAAATATTTACTTTTTCTTCCTCTTATGCATGTAGTCAAATGAGCTTTTTAATCTTGTCTTTTTATATTGTTTTACATATTATCATATTTATGTTCAATATTTTAGGGATCGATCACATTCAGTTTCCAGATTCAGTGTTCTATTGCAATTTTTTTCCAGTTTAAAGGTGGCACAGGCAGAGGAGAATTGTTTTTTCTTTTGCTACATGTTTGTGTCTACTGAGGATATCTCTGTCAACAGGCAAAAGTCATCATGAATGTTATAATATGACCTTGAGTCATTGTCAGAGTTGGGAAGATCTATTTTTCCTTATTATTACTGGAATAAAGAGATAGCCATAGGTGTTTGTAGTGGTTTGATCCCATCTATTTCACTCTGTGAGATAAGGACCAGAAGAAATGCAAAGCAGGCCTAAAACTTTAAAGAATATGAAGAAGTTTATTACTAACAGAGTTAAAAGTAACAAGAAATAAAAAGTTAAAGCAAAACCCTCTTCTCTCCAGCACTCCCCAAGCAAAAACGCCTTCCCCCTCCCTCCCTTTTCTCCCTCCAGCACTCCCCCCTCCTTTTACCACCTGGCACAAAAGGTAACAATTTTGGTCAGTGTTACAGTCTTTAAAAGTCTCTTTCTTATGCTTAGGGAAAAAGGTTCCTTCTGCTGATGCGGACATTTCTTCACAAACTCAGTAGTCTGCCCAGAAACTATCTACTGAAGTGAAATCTCTCCCATGAAAATTCCACAGTATATTCACACTGCGATCATGGGCCATCATATGGGGTTACAAGTCCTTTTAAAGATGAATTCTTCCAGCCCAAACACAAAGGTTCTCTGCTTCCAGTCTCTTTTAAACATGAATTATTCCAGCTTAAACACAAGGGCTTCTCTGCTTCTTCACAAACTTCTAAAAGCTGCTTCACAACTACATGGCCTGGCATAGGCATTCTCTTACATCTTCACAGGCTGCAACATGAATTCTCACAGGCATGGATTTTCATCTCCCCATACTTTAAAATGATTTAAAGAGTTCAGTCCTCCACAGCTGCTAGAAGGTTTTTTAAGATTGGCGCCGGAAAGCACACACCCTTTTCTCCCGCCGCCATCTCAGCGTCGTCCCACGTGACTGACTTTCTATTTCTCCTGACCGTGCAGCCTCCGTGTTCTTCTCCCTC
Organism: Eulacestoma nigropectus; assembly: GCA_013397775.1. Lineage (NCBI taxonomy): Eukaryota > Metazoa > Chordata > Aves > Passeriformes > Eulacestoma > Eulacestoma nigropectus. The sequence goes on from VZTE01002681.1 coordinate 325,502, forward strand.
ACGTCTTTCCCCACGGGCTGCACTGATGTTCAGTTCGGTGCTAGTTCTGCAGGCTGTTTAAAAGGAGGCTCCGCTGGTCCCGCTGGGTCTGCGCGGGCTGCATGAAGGGGGAGAGGAGGCCCCTCCTGATTTCTCCAGAAGCCGAGCCAGGTGGATTCGGCTATCAGGCAGCCCATAGTTAGTTTAGCTGCTCGCAGCTCTGAGGGAAGGGAGAGGAGTGAGGGGAGGGCAGGCAGGAGCCCAGGCCGGGCCCGGGCCAGACCCGGAGGCCGCCCGGGGCTCGGAAGCCCCCCCTTCTCCCTCAGGAGACCGGGAACCAGAGAGGAACTTCCTGCCCTTGCACGGGGTTTAAATATGCAAAATTCACAAAAGCTCATTGGCTTAAAAGCTTGTCAATCAACTCAGTTTCAACCCATGACATGTTTATTCATCACCATGCAGTAACTAGTTTAATCATTATTATTTTTTGAAGGTGTCCTAACATATTAGAGGTCATCTTGCAGGGAAAAGTCAACAGGACCAAAAATGGCCAGGGCTGGGAATCACATATGTCAAAGAGCCTGGGCAGCAAGCACCCACTGAGGATCCACTTCCTACTCAAACACTCCAACCAGAAATCTGGCTGGCCAGTTTTGTTTGGTTGCTTCTTAAAAAACAATCAGCAGCAGTCCAGCACTTTATTGCCTTGCAATACCCACACATGTGCACACACATACACCAGAGACTGCAGCTGTGGGAATAACTTTACACCAAGAAAAATACACAGTTTTTCCTAGGAAAAAAAAGATTGAAAATTCAAGCTGCTTGCAATTCATCAACTTGACAAAATCTGTTATTTCTACATTCACACCCAGCCATGTCCCCCATCATTTGTTGCTGCAGAGAGGTAGAAAAAGCAGAGCTGGCATAGAAGCAGGGAAAAGATCAACCTCACCCAACCCTTACTCCAAGCATGAAAGTCTTTGGGGGCTGAATTCTGCACTGCACCGTGGGAGGGCTCCTATGCAGCCCACTGTCTATTGGCTAATCATCAGGCCACTTCCTTTCTCATGTATGTAAATCAGTGAATTAATATTATTAAACTGACTTTATAGAACCTGGGGATTTATATGACTAGTAAACGCTTCTGTGGGTTTTGGGGTCTTTGTCCAAAATAGGGAACACAGACAACAGATTGTTTTGCTCAGATTATGGTGCCCATAAATAAGCACAGTAGCAGTTTTGACTATAAAAAAGATTACAGGCTCATGTATTATTCACCACAAAGCACACAAAACAAAAAGTGCTATGAATTTTTTCATTTTTTTCCTGTAAGAGCCAGATTAGTTGTCAAAGGCCAACATCTGTACCCCACAAAACCATGCTACAGTTGTGTGCTTGGGATGTAATTCCACACCATGTTGAGGCAGGCTGGCCATTGACATATTTGCATGATCAGTCTGATACACGTGTACAGCCAGACTCCAGCAGTGCTGCTTACCGAGCTCTCAACTCACCTGGGCTTCTGCAGGTGATCCTGCACATGTGGAAACTTCTATTATAAATAATGCTTTTGTTTCATGATAAGAGATAGAGATGGACATTCTGAGTAGGCCAAGATGTCCATGAAATCAGCTACCAGAGGATAAGCCCCACTGTCTCATCTCACACGCTGCTTATCAAAATACTTCCATTATCTGTTATTTCTGGTTTTGACATGTTTTTAAAATAAATACTACAGAAAGAAATTATCCCTCTACTTCTAACAACTGAACCACAAACCCTCTGTTGAAAATGGGAGGAAGAAGAGAGTCTACTCCCTCTCCCCAACAAGTGGCAGAATTAAAGTCCTGCTACCTTTGCCAGGCTGAAATAAATTTTCTTTCCTATTTGTGTTGTCTTATTAACAGTAATGCATTTTCTAACAGATGAACTTACTGTCACTCCAGAGAATATCTGTTTTATTGATGAAAAGAAGAGAAAATCATTAGCAGCAATGTTGGTGAAGATGCACATCTTGGTAGAAGCAGAATGGAAAATACAAATAGAATATTAACTGGAACAACTATCAGGAATATGAAATTAGTCAAGTGCAAAGGCACAAGACAAATCATTCAAGAAAAAAGAGTCATAGAGTTCAAGTATTTGCAAGTAGTCCAGCCCAGCTAGCTACAGTCAACTCTGTCATACTAGGGGACTAAAATACTCTCGTTAATGAAAAATCCAAGATTATAGACATACTACAGGGATCTAAATGGCTCTGTAGACTCAGCTGGAATGAAGCAGGGCTCGCAAGCCATGGTTCAGATCTGTCCTCAGCTGACCCAGGCTGGTTCCTTGCATGGCCACTGAACAGCCTCCATGTCCCTTGGCACTCTGCTCCTTTGCGATCTTATTACCCTGAGCCCCACGGTGGTCCCGAGCCAACGCTCTGAACTCCCGCGGCACGGTACTTCCCAGGAATGGAGTTTTTCCTGCACGGGATGAAACCAGCTCTGCCTGGTGGGGCTGTCACTGAGCTGCCGCTGGCCCGACGCCATTGTCTGCAGGGCCATCTGGTGCTGCTCTTCCCTGGCTCCCTGGCCATGGCAAAGGGCTTTGCCACTATCCAGAAAGCACCTGGAGCTAGCTGGGGATTAGCTGCTTGCTGCGCTGCCTTTATCCTGCCATGCATTTATTATGTAACATACACCAGTAACAAAGGAGAGATGTGTAAGGGATGAGTTCCGAAATTATGTATTTTAGTATAGTCAGAGCATGGGTACTTTATTCCTGGAATTTCTCACATGTCCAACAAACACAGGATTTAAGGACAGGTGTAATTTTAAGCATACAACTAATCTCCTGATGTTTTGTATTTGTGTTAAGCATTTGTCAGCATACAAAAAACCCTACAGAAAATTAGAATTCATTTTGCTAAAAAAAAGGTTTTCCATTGCTCAAAAAAAAAAAAAATCTTAACAAATAAGCTAATACAGAGATATATGAATAACTCTCTGTTGTAATCTTATTACAGTCTTCAGGAAAAAAACCCTGAACTTCTGAGCAGACCTTTTGCCCACCGAGTATACCTTAAAGGACATGCTTTCCTTAGATACTTAACATCAAATTAAAGTGAAGTGAAACCAGAAATCCTAGTGGTCTGCTCTGCTGGAGCTAATTAGTGTGTCCTGAAGCTGCCTCCCAGCTGGGAAAAGCTGAGGACACTGGAAGCTGCCTGCCTCTGCACCCAGGCTTGACTGAGGCTTCACACGTGGTGGTTGTGCCTTCCAGGAAACTACTGTGCATAGTGATCAACAAATGTTAGAGCTGGACAGGAATTTTCCACTGAAATCTATTCTTCATCAGAAAAACCCTACAGTCACTGTAGCAGCTACTGCCTCTCTCCCTGACCCACATCAAAAGTTAGGATTTTCATCTGCACAGTCCCCCTGACATGGGAGGATATGGTGGTAATTGATGATGAAATCAGTGTATCAGGGAAAGAAGTGAAGAATGCCTTTTAAAGCCTTCTATTTCATAAACACATCCATGTATTATTTCATAAATGCATTTAAAGCTATAAAGCATTTGTTTTACATTGAATTTTATTCTTTTTATTAGACTATAATTCACTTCTGTGGATAACATACCTACATTAATAACATCATTAGGAGTTGCAGTGATCTTATAAATATCTTGTTAAACTTGCATAGGTCAGAAAAATCCAGCCTCATAGCTACTCAATCAAAACATCCATAATCGTCTAGTATAATCATATTCCAAACTCATGTGTCAACATATCACAGTGACCAGGAAAATTACAAACAGGAACCAAAGACAAACCACTGCAATGCCATCATTCTCCTCTACTCTGCCATTATAATAAGTTGTATCCCTTGCAGAAATGAGTTAGTTTGGGCTTTTTCCCAGCAAATTCTACTCCTTTTTGTTGGAATGGTGTTTACTTCCTTCCCTGTTATTTCATTTAAACAGCAAGTCACTCCAAGGTGTTCTCCCACCCATGTCCTGAAGAAAACTCCTTTCTTCTTTTATTGCATTTTGTCCCTCATGGCCTTGTCAATCAAAGTTTCCTTTAGAGAATTCTCTACTCTAGTTCACACAGGTTGCACCTAGGGAGATGCTGTCAGTTCAGGGAGCCATGGAAGGAGAATGATTCCATGAGATTTTTGAACTGCAACTCATTGGGGCAAATCACTAGCATAGAAAATGCAATTTAATATTGAAATCACTGAGAAAATGTGTTTTACTCTTTCCTTATAATTTTTTTTCCAGGCTCTTGATAATAAATTGTGTGAAATTTCAGTCTTTCAAGTTTGATCAGATTTGGGAAACAAAACAAGTGTTGGAATACTAAAATTTCCCACTAGATGGAAACTGTGATTTTTAGGCCAACTCTAATCAAAATCATTTTGTTTGAAATGAAGGAAACAAAACCCCCCAATATCAAAAAATTTTTTTCAAAACAATTCTTGCTCAAGGAAAACATTAATCAATACAACATGGACTATATTCAACTAAACTGAATAATGTTGCTATTTATATATTATTTATTTTTTAATAAGTGAGTTTTAAGACTCAGTTCAGTTCTAATTAGAATACATATAAGTTCCACTGGCTGAACATATCCTTCTTGCTGTGATAACTTAAGATTTTCAAAACCAAATAATACATTACTTTTTAGTTACCATGCAAAAATCACAGAAATTGGAAACCAGTAAACTGGGTAAATGGTAAAGCACTGATTTAATGAGAAGCTACCTGTACTTAGGGAGAAAATAACAATTACAAATACTTTTTTATAATTGCAACCAGTGTCTAAACTATAGATGTAAAGTTCTTTGAATGTTGTTAATTCCCCTAGACTATCATAGACAGAGGAAAACCTTTCCTAAATAATTCTGAGATTCAAAGAGCCAAACAAAGCAGAAGTTTTTATCCTATCTCAGAAAATACTTTCAGAAATCTAGGATTCTGGAAATTATTTTCGTTCATGGCCTTTTTTCTTCCAAATTAAAAGTCTCAAAGTTGTTATAACATTCTGGTGTTTTGTAGTAGATGTGCACAGTGAATTATATTGAATTTTTGTCCAGATTTGTCATTCTAAAGTTGGCACAGAGCTGATTTCAGGTGTTTATGAAAGAGAAATACCCTACTTTCACCTAAATTTAGTACCTGTAGGTACCTATACTGAGGCAATTGAAGCATCCAGCACCTTCCCACAGGTAGCTAAGTTTGTTATAAAGAGCAACTCACACTGTTTTCTGCCCAGGAAAAAAAAAAAAGAAAAAAGAGAGAGTGAGAAGAAGATATTTAGATATTTCAGTGCAGAGGGTATGGCATTATGAAGGATGAGTTGAGCTTTGTGGAGTCTGGGGACAGGACCAGGCATTGTATTTTGTGGCACTTGCTGAAAGAGAAACAGAAGCAGAACTCAGTAATTTGAAGTCCTTTATTGGGAAACTTTGAGAGGCTGTTTTGGTCTGACACTCTCCAGGCTCAGGGCAGACACCTATAAGCCTTGCAGCAGCAACTGAGACCAGACCATCCCCTAGCATCACATCTCATATTGCAGTGGCAGGGCAGGTACTGTGGTCAATGTCTACCAAAAAAGATGCCTGGCCGTGTCAGAATACATCCTAGCCTTTAGAAAGTACTAAAATATAAACTCTTGGTGCTGCCTCATGGTGCTTTCTAGTGTGCTGACAGAGAGAAGACATGAATTTAGGACTGCTCTGGCTAAGGGTGATGGGTCTGATGAGATTAACAGCATCACTCTTTCCCTGACTTGAGGGGTATCTAGGATATCCATGTTTATAGCTGAGGGCATGAGGGTAACTCAAGAGACTGTAGTATAAAGGGGAGGAGGACAAGACTGGGGAGGAAGAAGTGAAGATAAATTCCTTTCTTGAAAAACAGGACCACGGCTGGATATAACAGATGTAAAACTAGATGCTGATTAAAGATGGGACAACTGCTGCCAGCTTTACCCATTTGTTAGTACAAGATATTGGTACATTGCCTGGGCATGAGGAATCACTGATAAAAGCCATACTTGCAAATTTGAGGGATAACCAAACATACCTGGGTGCATAATTCCTTCAGTATGAAGTCTGATCTGGCTGTCTCCACAGGATTCATTATTACTATTGCACACCTCTGTGCAAAAACAGTAATGGGAGAGAGGGATTTTCTTAGAGGTTTCCTCTTATTTCTAAAATTTTGAGTTCTTCTCTCTTTTGGTGGCATATAAACTGCTTCATACCTAATATTTTCTCTGATAGCTTACCTAATAATAGAAAGTCCATAACCACTCGGTGACCATATGGCATTACATATGTTTAATGTGAACTGCAGATGTAACACTCTAAAAATGTCATCCTTTAGCTTATCTGGATGTTAGTCCACAAATTGAACAAGTGGAGAGCCTCTCAAACTTGTTATGCCTGTGAGCTATGGAACAAATGCTCTGTCAGGTACATCCTGATGAACGCTTGCCAGTATCCCCAAGACAGTATCTGAACCAGATTCTTCTTTTTAAACTCAGATATTTATTTTGACAATAAAAAGAAAGCTTCAGACATACATTGCTCTGCCATAACCTATAGTTACAACAAAATGAGCAGAGCTAGCTTTAAAAGGCTGCTTTGAAAACTCTAGTATGAAAAATAAATTTACACAAAGCCATCCTCCAGCACTTTTGACCCACAACTCTTTGCAGGTGCTGAACAGCATTTCTGGTCAGTGAAAAGGAGAACCAGTCCAGCAATAACCTTTCCTGCAAGGCATTTATCAAGAATCAGGAGAGCCCAGTTTGTACCCTTCTGCTCAACTAATCTAATACTAGGTCTATATACTCTGAGTTTTTTAGTAAAGTGCTTTTTCTATCCCATTAATTTTTTCAAACGATTTTAAAAAATATTTTGAAATGTCCAATGAGAAGAGTTTAGAAATGAAGCAAACATTTTCTTTTTGTATCATGCCAGATTATTTTATATTGACAGCATTTTTCATTATATTCTAGTGTACAAAGACACTTCCTCCTCTCATTTCCTAAATTATTTTTTGACTCCTCCCTTCTCTTTCCATTTTATGGGCATTGATTTTAATACTGCACTGATAAAATGGAAGTTATCAGGTTCTATGTAATGTGGATTAAAGAAAAAAAAAAAAAATTAAGTAAGACAAGAGTCTGCTTTCCGGGGAAAAAAAATACTTTAAAATAATTAAGAAATAAAACCTCAAAGAGAGCCACAGCCTACACTCATTGAAATGTTGGATAAGTCATAAGAAAGTGTCTGATCCCCTTTGACATTTTTTGAGAGTAAGTTCCAAAATTTATATAAATTTTACCTTTAAAAAGCCTTTAAGGGCTAAAAGTATACCAACTTCTTGGTTAAGGAGGGTTTTATGATTCATACATCTCCACAATGTTTTCTACTTACACAAACGATCATAGAAGCATAAAAATTAAGCGAGAGAGTGCAAGTGGAAAAATTTGTATAATGCTCAAAGAAAACACTATCGAGATTAAATGAATTATCAGTGTGTCTAGAGGAGCAGACTGAAGCTTGAACAACCATGAATATGGCCAGTCCAACAAAGGGCACAAAACTGCAGCTTTAGGCACCAAACCTCATAGCAATGAGGTGGGGTTTTTTCATCTCTTTCCTTGAAATACAAGGAAAGGTTGTATCAGAATCTGCATAAATCAGCTTCCAAGGTTTGTCTGTATTACCTTGTTCTGGTCACATCTCAGTAGTTTGACCATTCATGATACATTCTTTGGAAAAGAGACACTTCTCCTTTCCTCCCTATTTTCAGTTTGCCCTTTTTTATGAGACAGAGCAAGGAGGTGTGCTAAGTTTAGATACTAACCAAAGATGGCTCAAGCATCTACACTGATATTTTAGAAGAGACGTAGCACTGATGCATCAATACCACATCTACATCACCATGTTCAGTGCATGTCTAGGAGCTCTCCAGTTTGATTCCTAGATGCTTATCTTTTCCTGCAATGCCAGAACAATAAAATACAAACTTTAACAAAGGCTTTTCCCTTCTGTAGTCAAGGACTGAGGTTAAATCACTTAAAGGAAGAATAGCCACAACCCAAGCAACCCTCCTGTGACTAGCAAATGGATATAAATAGACAGTGATAGTTGTCCCCACTCTCTCAGGTAAGGCTGTAGCTATGGATCTCGCACAATAATTTTAGCAAGGATTCAGTAATAGAACACATTTATTAAATATGGAATTTACAGAAAGTACAATGGTCAAATAGCAAGGATTAATTCCCCACATTCATATCTTCCTTTCCCCAAGAAATCTGCATCTTGGCAATGTTAGAAAAAACTTAATTCATCACTAGAAACACCTTCCATTATTGTTTCTTTTCTCCATTTTTCAGTTTTTTTTCCCATATACCTTTAAAGTATACCTTTGAGAGTTCATATTGTGGTTTTGATCTATTTGGCTTAGTGTTCTAAGTTATATAGAGTTTAATCATGGGGTCACTTGAACCAAGTGGCTTTTCTGTTTCTAATCTACTAACTGCACATTTTTGCTGAGATTGGAAAGGACAAGTCCTATTAGTACTCTGACACCACAGGTCAATAACTCTTTATTTCTTCTATAATTTTATTTTTCATTGTGCCATGCTTTTCAGTTTTCGCAGTTCATACTGGGAAATTGAAATCACCCATCACTGCAGCCTGTTTGTTTTCTTATTTTCCACATGTTGTGCTGAGAACTGCTACTCTTTTCCTTATGCTGATGGCTTGTTCCAGGAGCAGCCAGCATTCTTTTACTTTACCTAGTCTACTGCTAAGATGTGTATGTACCAAACATAAGGAGTTATTTTAGAAGAAAACACAGTTTTTCAGGTAGAAAAGTAACTCAGCAAATTCCTCACATATTTCCCGTCTAAATCTTTACATTTAATTAAGTTTAACCTCCTCTACAAACTCTTCAAGGGCATCACAGAAACAGTTTAAGGACATCATCTGCACGCTGCAACTGAATTCTCCACCCCCAACAACATCAACTTTAGAAAAAAATTCTCAATGCTGTCACTTCATATTATAAAAACATTATGGCTGGGACTATACAAGCCAAACCTCTAATCAAAGAAAGGATGAAAGGCCTCTCCTGTGATTTTCAGGCTGCTATCCCAAGATGATTTTAAGCCCATTGTCACTGGAAGAGCAAGTCTTGTCCCTCCTACCCCACAGCTATGCCCTCATCAGTCATGCAGCCCCACAGGGAGCCAGCTCAAGAAACACAGCGTATGGAAAACAGGAGAAGGCATCACAAGCTGCTGGGAGGCACTTGCAGGTTCTACCCTGTTAAGGTACTGTACTGCAGATGGCTGTGGTCTCTGAGTCCTTGTTTTTTGCGGTTGTACAGGCTGGTGAGCCCACACTTACCTGAGTACACGCACACGCATCGACTGCAGGTAAAAATAAACGGCAAAGACCTTGGTTGTGCAAAGGGACAATTAAGTTAATCATTCCAATTTAAATGTTCTCAATCTAAGCAAAAAAGCCTCTGTATTTGACTTCATTCAACAACAGAAAGAAAAATAGAACAGAGGGTGAAGTAGTACTTGACCACACCTTTGTCCTTAACTTGTTTTGCTGTGCCTGTAGACACTTCAAGTGCACCCTCAAATACAGTTATGTTGCTACTCTGACTAAATGCTATAAAGCAGCCAGTCTTCAAGGCTAAATGCCCATGAGACTCTATACTCACTTTCTGAGAATAACAACTCTTGATAACATACAGAAAAAGTTTTTTTCTATATAAAAAAATATTAGGATATCACTATTAGCAGTAAAGCTGCAATACTACCTTTTTCTTATGAAGGCTAATCCAACAATTTCCTCCTTATGGTAGCAATGGTTTCTGACAGAGATGACTAAATAATAAACCTTTTTTTTAGTTTTATTCAAGTTCAGTGGAAAGAAACATCAAAATGTGGGGTCTTTGCCGTGCAATGAAGTTTTCTGTTGGTAGTTTCTTCCTTTGTACAGCCTGCTTAGGTGTTGCATACTCTTATCCTGCAGCTTACATTCAAAGTCCCCCTATTAGCAAGAGAGTAACAATCATGTAATGACTAGATCCTCAGATGTCTTTTTGTCTTTATGATTCCTGCACTATTATATTCTAGTGACAATACCAGAAGTGACAATTCTTATTTTGGAGGGGTGGGAGAACACTAAAAATGATAAAAATCCTCAGGTAAGTCTTCCAGAGAGAAGAGCAAATATTCTTATTTTCACCTATTGTTATCTGAAAAAAAAAAAAATTAAAATAATTTTTAAGAAATCCTATTCTTTCTATCTTTTTCTTCTTTTCAGATCACATCTGATAATTGCCAAGGTCTGAAAATTGAGAATGCCCATTAAAAGAAATCACAATTCATTTCTTTCCTACTCACGGGGCATAGATTATCCTCACTTCTCCCATACCACATAGAGGCAATATTTACCATTATAGGGCCTTGAAATTTAGAACAAAGCACACTTCAGCTTCTGCCATAGCACAAGTAATAAAATGTAAGTTACTCAAATGGAGACATATCAATGTATATTTTATGATGATCTGAGTCAGAACACAAAACTGATTTCTTTTGGTTTTCTCCCTAAATATGGTAGAACTCACTGGTAGAAAGTTAGAGGTATTACCAAACACACAGCACTCAAAATAAACAAATCCACAGTTTAATCTGGCATTTATTTTTGTTCTCTCTCTTCCAGTCAATGTGTATACTTTAGATATTTTTCTGTATTTTAGTCTTACAGATGATGGTGTATATCTTTATAAATATTTGCACAAAAATATATACACACTATATACATACATATATAGATCAGTCTCCATGTATATATATATTTATGAAGAGGGAAAGCAAGTTATCTTGGCTTTATATAAATGCATTGAGTTAAAAACAGAAAAGGGAGAATAAAATTAGCTTGGCATGACTGTATGAGATTAGACACTAAAATTATCCTCCTGCAGTCATATTTAATTCTCTAAATAGCTTTAACTAATTTGCTTAGGCACACCACTTTTTAGTGAAACTAATGAAAAAACATGCAGCCTCTGTGTTCATTTGTCGTGCATATTCAAACCTCTAAATGTAATAAGACTTTTTCTTCTAACCTTTTTTTTAAATCAATTCATCTCTACAACACTCTTTGCTTACTCAAGCTGCCATTTTAGGCAATAGCTTGTGCTAGAAGTGCTCATATTCCCTAAATTTATTCATTTAAGGAACTTAAGTGATATTACATGACTATATCCACCTATGGAATTAAAAAAAAATTGCCAATATCAGACAACATTTCCACTCAGGTTAAAATAACAAAACAAAACAAAACAAAACCCACAAACAAAACATACAGCAAAACAAAAAGCAGGTAGCATTTGTTCACATAAATTTGACCACAGAAGAAAAAAAAACCAATAGCCAGATACGTAATTTATCACAGGTGGGGTTTTTTTTTCAGTTTTGTTTTCATTCTGTTCCAGGCTTTAAACAAATTAGAAAGACTATTAGTACTGATTTGAATACATACCTTTCCTCATGTTATGTGTTTCTGAAAATTCAGTTAATTTGCCCAGAGCTACAGAGCTCATTCCTGAGAACACCAGACCTCACATTGCTACTAAGAAGAGAACAGGTTCTACTTGTGTTTGGTGCAAATCAATGGAAACAGCTATTACTTAATCAGTCAAAGAAGCACTTACAACTTCTGGTGGCCTTTACTTGTGAATTAATTTCTCTGTCTCATCCCATCACCTTCTGTGCCTTATGCAGATCAACCAGTGATCAGCAGAAGTGCCAATAACAATTAGGTGGGCTTGGTTTTCAGGTAGCCCAAATGCTTTACCTCATTCTTTGTTTCCTGAAGAGTCATATACAAGGTTTGCAGCCAGTGACTTTCCCTCTGGTCACTGTATGGTGGAAATCCAGCCCAACCCAACCCCACCCAGAATAATTGCAGACATTCTGGCTAAGCAAGAGTGCTAAATATTTGGGGTTATATTAGGTTTAAATATTAGGTTTAAATAGACAGGCAACTCCCAGAAAGAGTTAGTGTGTTCTAAGTTTGTGTGTAATGGTTTCACTTCGCAAGAACATAATTTTCGGTTTTCTGGTAGAACCAGTCTTCCAATGTGGTTGCTACGTAAAAAAAACTTAGGTTCTTGTTACCTGCTGCTGGAAAGACTGATCTCTCACCACTGTCGGTTACAACAATTGTGTCAACAGTGATTTTCTTATATTTTATTTAAATGTCAAATGGAAAGCTAGAATATACCTTGTGAAATGGCTTAGATGAGCAGTCTAGAGATGCCTAGCAGGTAAAGCATTCAGGCAAATCAAGCATTTTTGATTATTAAGAATACTGCCTTTCTGGTATCTTTCAGGGCACTTTCTGTAAGGTAATAGCTTTTTCTCCGTCCCTACTCATCCTAAAATGCTTAATCTATGATGTACATATGACAGGCCTAAATCAACTTAATATTTGCTTTGATGAAGTCAATATTAAAAATAATATTTCAAGCATCTAACTAGAAGTCATTTTCCCTTTTTAGTCACTAACTGTTACTCTGTGTAAGCTAAATACGAATTGCTTACAGAGAACTCTTAACAACAGTGCTGCAATTATCTTTGGCAAACTTCTGGCAAGTTTAGATATTTTGTCTGAAAATGACACGAGGAAACAGCAAGTGCAGCCTGTGGAACATTTGTAGTATACTAACACAGATTTTTGGTTTAGTGTCCAGTAGTCCAAAAGTTAGAGGATTTCAAAAGCATAAAGTAATTTAGCACAGTAGAAGATCTGTGCTATCCTCTGCTGTCATTAAAATCAATCCCAATGTAGCAAAATGTGTTTAAACTGGTGTAATTCCATTCTAAATGCAAAAATATAGGCCATATATTTCATGCTCTTGCTAACACTGCCAGAACCTGAACACTAATGAGGTGCTAATTAGGAACTGCCATTTTAAGTATATCTTGCTTTTGCATGTGAACTTACCATATGCTCTATATCAGATTTCCTACTGTGAAAAAGCTGAGATGGCTCAAGCGTATGATGTGCAATAAACCACTGCTTTTCAGTATCCTCTTCTCCAAAAATGCCTTTCGGCTGGTGATTTTAAGTGTGGGTTTTTGAGAGGATTGCCATATGTTTCTGCATCTTTTTTTTTTTTTGTTTATTTTATCTGCTCAAGAAACCTTCTTTGGAAAATTATGGTATAGTGCTAGAGAACTGTCCATGATTAATACCAAGAGCTACCCGTGTGACTGCATTCTTCAGACATTTAACAGGGTCTATTTATTAATATTAGAGATTTGCAGCAAAAATGAATCACGTAATCAATGCTGTTGTCTGTTGTAATATGTTTAGATTATTTTAAAACTACACTTCATTCCACTTTTTTTCTGTGTCCAGACATCAAATGTAGAAGAAATACCTGATATTACAGATAAGCCACCTGTCCTATGGGGCTTCTGCTTGTGGCTTTTTAGTCCTAAATTTAATCACAGTAAATAGGAACAGTCTTTTTCTTGTCACAGTACACAGACTTTTCAAACTTTTCTCAGAACACAAGTATTGTATGCAGAGCTGAAAATGAGAAGACAGCTTTAATTTGGAAAAAAACCCAAACCCCACAAAGTTCAATTTACAGTCAGTTCTATAGCAGTCAATATTTCGTCTTGTTGTTACAAAACCAAGCCATTATGTCATAACAAAGCCTAAGGTTACTGAAAACTGAATGCCTTTGGGATATTTGCAAGGCAAAAAACTGCATGTTCTGCATAACATCAACAAGAGTGCAAGTAATTGAGATCTGACTTAGATTTGTTGACTTACTCTGAAAATTCAGTGCTCAGTATAAATCAGGATTTTCCATTTCTTACATGTGTGGATGTGGGCTACTGGTAACATCACACTGTAGCACAAAAAATACAGCCTGCAGCTCTTAGTCACGTGTGTTGTCCCTGGCCATAGTTCCACATGGGTCCATTAGGAGAAAAAGAAAAAAAATATGGGAGAAAGGAATAAAAGGTCAGACCCCTAAGGAACATTTAAGGTCTTCTAAGAGTATCTGAAATTCAGCTTGCCCTTCCCAGTTGTCAACAGCTTTGTGTATAGTACCTAGACAAGACTTTCATCTGCCACGTTTGGAAAGAACAGACTTGGTCTGCACACTTGTGATACAGAGGGAAAGATCTCAACTTACACCTTGTAGGAGGCAGTAGGTATTTCATAGTATCATTAAGGTTGGAAAAGACCTCAAAGGTCATTGAGGACAACCATGGACCTAACAGTACCACCACTAAGGCATATCCCTAAGCACCACACGTTATTTCAACACTTACAGGGATGGTGATTTCACCACTTGAAATGTCAACCTGTTTCCATGTTTGACCACTCTTTCACTGAAGAAATTTTCCCTAATATGCAATTTAAACCTCCCCTGTGTGCATCACAGAAATTTGAGCAAGGTAATGTTAGTCACAGGGGCTCACAGTCTCCACTCCAGCAGAGGTGAAGCTTGTACAGCACCACGGGACAGGCAAGGTACAGGACTAACTTATCCGATGATGCAACACCGTAATTCTTAACTGATCACCTCTCTAGCTGGATGCAGGAGTGCCAGTTTGAAATCAAGCCCATAGGCAGAAAAGCACATGATTGCATTGCCCCCCAAAGCAACTTGGCAGAGAGATAGTGACTTAAAAATCATAATATCCCTCACGGACTCTCCCTTGCGTTGGATGGAAATGAAGTGACATATAGCTCCACCTGGGGTGGTGTATGAGCCAAGAAATATCAGTGTCATTGTGTCATCAGGTGTGCTGGAAAATTATGCTTCTGCTCATTCTTCATCTTCATCCATCTCTTGCCACTTAATGGGTTCTTATTTGTCCCTCAGAGCTCACTCATGACTTGCACATAAAGCTATGATAACTCCCGAGCTTAAAAAAATAGAGTGACCTCACCCTTCTCCTCCTCACACTTTTAACTTGGCAGGCAAGAGGACTTCATTTTGCAAATAGGAAAACACCTTTCTAAAAAGCAGCTTATATGTTCTTTAACACATTTAACCAAGAAATTATTGACAAGCAAGAGGAAATGTTGAAAAATACCATCTTGGAAGAGAGGCTTTCACAAACATTTATTTACAAGAAGTAATAAATTTAAGTGGATATTATTGTACATTCCAAGTTAAAATCTTTCTCTTCATTTCTATATGACATAGTGAAAGTGTGAACATTAAGTTCCTCCTATGTAAACTAACAGGAAAAATGATAGCATGGAATTTAGAGACTAATAGGGTTGCTAATATCTGAATCAATATTGCAAATCATGATAGCAGAGCTGGCTACTTATTTATTGGAAAAAAAAATCAGCAAAACAATAGCACCATTAGATGCAACAAAGAATATCCCAGCTTTGTCTGGCTGGTTTACTGAGATCCCTTTTTGTTTGCCTGGAGAAGTAAAAGATCTTCACAGAGAGAAATACCATCACCTCCTAAGAGAAAAACCTGAACTATGACGTGGATATTATTAATGAAGACCTAAGAAGATGTTCAAACAAATGGTATTTTAAATAATGTTACAAAGTTAAAGAGCACAATAAGAGCACATGGCATAAAAGAAAAACAACCCTAACAGAATTCATTGTTTATAGGCCCTGTACTGACATGGGCATTCTCTCTGGGGAAGTGACTACAGTACAAAAACTCAAAACTTCGGGGTAGGTCTGCTGATCCTTTAATCACTGCATCCCTCGATGAAACCAAAACTACAACAGAAAGTAAAACACCAGTCTTTGAATTTCTGTGCTTCTCTTGGGCTGCAGTGCTGGCATTTGCTGAGCAGCAGCCCCAAACGCAGACCTGAGGGAGGAGCCCTGCTGATGCTGGGCAGTCTCTTGTCCCTAGAATCCCTCAGAGCGGGAAGCCCACTGGTCCGTGCCTGTGTTGCTCCATCCCCAAAAAGCATCCTCCTCTCAGCTCACCAAAATACCTCTCTGCAGCTGACAAATTTGTGTTAGCAGACAAAAATAACTCTGCAGGGGAAGTTTACAAGTACTTGCCGGCATGTGTATAAATAAATGTTGCTCTTTCCAAATATACGCAGGGTATGCACCTTTCATATACCCTAGGGCCCACCCATAACTGCAGAGTCCCAAAACACCCCACTGTAGAGCAGAGATTAAATTTAACTGTGTTAGAAAAATGCCTGTGCTTGGCATAAGAAAACAGTGGTGATTTTAGGCATAAGACCCTGGACAAAGTCAGGGAAGGGCAAGGTTTGGCTCAGCAGCAGACAGCTTTGGTGACCTTCCACAGGTGTTTGCACCTCAGGTCCTCCCCTTTGTAAAAGAGTTCTGTAAGGTCTGCTCATCTGTCTGTCTCTCTGTCTTGCTGTTCAGACTGCCGCTTCCTCAGACTAATTCCTTTTGTGCTAAATGTAAAAGACGCAATCTGCATTACATGATGGAACTAGATATTTATTGTAGGGAGTTAAAATGAGGCTGATTTTCTTCGATGTAAGCAGAATGGCAAAACTCAGAAAGGATAGAAAAGACCTCCAAGTCCAGCCATCAATTACCTCCTAATCCGGGCCTACTCACTGAATTCCAGACTCACTTGGACCCATCTCTGTCATGAACGTTCCTGCTTGGATGATTTTCAACTTTATTTGAAGGACCCTAGGTCGTTCATTTTTTTGAGAAAATAACCTGATATGAGGCCTTTCATAGCTTTCATTGGCCATGGAAAGAAAATATCAGAAAATTAGTATTTTGGATGATGGAAAAAGTCTCAGAGAGAGTTTAATGTGTTAGGGGAATGAGAAAAGCAGAAAAACTATCAAAGTAATACCATGGTGGAGATGCAATTCAGGCAGCATATCAAGAGAAGTGAGGGGAAAAAAAAAAAGTTGCGTTTTCAAAGCCTGATAGGCTGAAACACAAAGTGCTTTCTTTCATTTGCAGCTGAAATTCACCCAGTGTCAAAGGAAACAGGGGTAAAAATTGCCTTCATCCCCACCCACCTTAGTGTTTTGTACCCCAAGACAACCCCTGAGCAGTCTGCAGGGGAAAGGGAAGGGAAGGGGAATGCACAGGATTGTCCAGTTCTGACCTTTCATTCCTTTTGCCTGAGAACCCCAGTAGCTGTTTCCTCTCTCATTATCACCACACATTTCAGCTGCTGCCATGAGGAGTGGCATTCTTATTCTCTGCAGTCAGTCAGTTATTTATGGAACATGACTCCCTTCCCAATTTACAACAGTTTCTCACAGAATACCTAGCTAGCAACCTGCTTAGTCTTGCTCATATCGTTTTATTTTTATAAACTCTTGTATTAAATGTAAACAGACCAACCCTATAACCTTTTATACCAATTTAGAGATTTAATTGCAAGACAAGTAAAAGAGAAGGAGTGACAGCTTGGTGTTACTGAACTCAGGAGCAAATCTGTGTTGTTTTTCTTGAAGTTCATTCAAGCTATGTCAGAAGAGATCAACTAGTCCACAGGCTTGTGGCTCACAGGACATTTAGTGTAGCTCAGAAACCACAGTAAAAATAACTACATGAGTGTGTCCATGTGTTAACCTTGTATTCTCCAGACCCTTTCTGTGCTGAAGCACAGTAGATGTGGTGTTAGTTCTACATAAAAATGTTTGCAGTCTAGAAATAAGCTTTACCCTTTGTACCAAGGGGTTTCTGTGAGCTGGGATGATGTTTCATCAGAGACATGGCCGCTGAACTCTCCAGTCATTGGTAAACACTTCCCAGAGTAGGTCCATTCATTTCTGTAGGGCCATTTATAAAACAAATTACTGTGCATGCAAGGTAGCATTAATGACAACTGCTCCCTGCAAATAAATAATACCTGGAGGCTAAGAAACCTGGTGGAAGCATTGCTTACTTGAATAAAGAACAAAGCTTGTGTTTAAAGTGTGAACATTTTGTTTGTTTATTCAAGCAGCATTTAATCCAAGCATGACAACAATAAAACTTTTTACTTCTATTTTCCCATCACTCCAGAGCCATGGTTTGCAAAATGAAAAATGACTTATTGCTTTAGCAGTTATCTCCCTTACCTTTTCCTTGTGATGGCTGATTAGTATCCATGGACTTTTGTCAAGTGAATCTTACAAGGTGTGCAAGTGAATAATCATTCATTTGTTTTCAGTTTCTAGGAAAATAGTTTCTTTACCTGTTGCTTGTTTTAAAAAGTCAACAAAATTGTCACAAAGCCTCAGAGAATAACTTAGCACCAGCTAAGCATATTCTGTGTTACAATACAATAAGCCTCTCACATCACTTCTTCAAATCCTATTTTTAAAAGAATCAAAACCTTGCATGCCATGGAGTCAATGGGAAAATGGGAAATGTTCAGTTGCTAGAAATTCATTTGGTATTCATCGTAACAGCATTTGCCATAATGTATTCATCTGGCATTCCTGTGGCTGTCACACGTAAGAGAGTTCATTATAATGTACACAGCTAATGAGCATATAAAGTGTTACTAAATCAACATTACAGTGCAACATTTTCTTATTTACATTATTCACAGGCTTCAGGTTTCAATACAAACCAGGGAAAGAATAAAAGAGCAGCTTTGAAAGGAAAACAGAAATTATATGCACATGTGCTTTTCCACTATCTACTATAATATCGTTTCTTTCTAGGCACCTGCTGCTTTGCACCTAGTTCGTGTGCATTGTTTTATACAAGATCTCCAACTCATCATCCTCTACATTGTTGGGGTTTTTTTTCAAGCTACATTCAATTGGTCTCATTCTTTTACTTGCATACTACATGCCTCCTTCCTACAGTGTTCCTGCAACACCTTAATGTCTGCATTTTTAGAAGAAAACTGGGTTCACGCTTATCTTTTCTCAGTAGGATGAGAAGGGCAGTAGCCTTAGTTTACAGAATAATTCCTGTTTTAGGTAGCTTTCTAACTCTGTTGTTCATACTGAGTTTTTAATGTCGATCCACCTCAAGTCCCTGTTCCAGAATCTGTGCAAATATTCTGAAAAATCAGCACATTCTCAGCAATGATATAAAGCATTTCAAAGCATATTGTGCATTTTCCTAAATCCATTTAATATATCCATCCTTTCCACTAAAGTCTGCAGCACAAAATTGTTTGTAGCTAGAAGAGCAAGATTTTGCTGCAGGTATTTAGACAGCCTAAGCCTAGATTTAAGTGTATATAAACAACTACTCTAAGAAATTAGATCATTTACTTGGTGTCTGAACTGAAAACTGTTAAAACAATGGAAAATTTACAAAAGCTTGTCATGACTACAAGTGTGATTTTGTATTTGGCTGTTAAAATTGTGATTTTGTAAGTGTAGCTAACTCATATGTAGTAATTTAAGGTGAGTGGAAGAAACACAGCTTCATTTATATCAGAGTTGGTTTTTTCCTCCATTACAGTTATCATGCTCCCAGCTGTGTTTGCTTAAGCACTGAAACACATTTGGGCCTGGTAACCAGCTAAATAACAGTGTTTCTTGTTTGTTAGAATTTAGAAGCAGCATAATGAGAAGAGGAAATCTTTATCAGACAGAATTATTGAATATTTGCCTTCATTGAGGTAACACAAATATTTTTGTGTGATTGAAGGAAAAGAAAACAGAGAAGAGACTGCAAACATAGATTTTAAAGAGAGACTATAAATAAGATACAGTAGTAAGAGATACAGAAAATTAAAGGGTTAAGACCTTGTTATCAAAATGAGAGCCCTACATCAAGGGAGAGTCAAAACTGCATCTACAATCACTTTTCAGTCTCTAGTATTTAAGGCATACCTACTTGCAATTTTAAAATAAGGACTGGATATAAAAATTGCTGTTATAAGACACAACTTTGGGTCCATTTTAAAGTAATTTGAAGCTTGTTTCTTTTACTGCTTTACTTCCCCTGGAAAATTATCAGCATACAAAACCTGAGAGATCTGTGAATCCCTAATGACTGGTGAGGTCATAAGACTGGAGAGAGCTGGAACTGCCAAAGCTGTTTCCGTACAATAGGTGAGATGTTGATCACAAATTAGATATACCAGCGGAACATCACACATAATGTGCAAACATATAGAGGGGTTTAAACGAAAGAATCCTTTGTCTACTAAATCCCTTCCCTGTCCTAAATATATTGCTTTCTTGGAAAACATTTCCCCTTTCACATCAGTTATTCTATTGCCAGGTTCTATCTGCTAATCATCTGCAATTCAATTTTGGGGAATATGTTCAGCTGCTTAAATTCTCTGCTCAGCAGACATGCACTGGGTTTTGTTTTCTAGCAAAAAAATTAGAAAAAGTGTTTGAGAGGTACTGAACAAGAATGGAAATATAGCTGTTAGCACTTTTAAATGTTTTCCTCTAACCACATAACTGGAAGAGCATCAATTTAACCAAATGCTACTCCCAAGTCAGCAGTCAGACCTGTGCTCCATGTGACTCTTCTATTACTCACAGATTGTTATTTGCTCTAAATAAAAATCTAAATAAGACCTGCAGCTCTATTTTATTATGATATTATCAATTGCTGCTTTTGGTCCTTCAGTGCTTTTAGTACAGGAGAAATGACCCATTTGATAAGAGTTAAATACAGGAAGGTAAAGCCAGGTCATAATCTCATGCTAGAAATGTGTGCACAGCACATGACATAAGCTTCAGCACAGCAGGAGTTTAGGCTTTATTGACAAGCCTGAAAACATTATCTCATAAATTCATTGCACATAATTCCTGAGTAATCAAGGATTTTGAGCATTTTTATGTATTTTTTAAATGAAATATTCATGTTACAGATTGAAAATAATGAATGTTATGATTGGGAGAAATGTATCATTTATATGTACTCAAAGCCTTCAACCAAACCCTTTCATTAAAGAAGAATCATTTCAGGGTAAATATTAAAGAAGTTGGAGTCTCCTTTATGTGGAAATCTGCAGTTTGTGCTTTCTGGTAGCAATAAAACTTACATTGCCCTTTGTTTGACTATAAAATACATTGAAACAGAAAATAAATGCATAGTGAAGTCCACCTGAGACCATAGCAACTCAATTTAAGGATGACAATGATAGAAGCATGGCTTTAGAGCAATATGTCCATGTTCACCATTTGCTCATATAATTTTACAAGGTCCAAGTTTGCAAAGAGACAAAGGCAAATCTCATTCCTCATCTGACTCCCCATTGGATCCAAGGCAAAGTGACACGACAACACTCCTCAAATAACCTTGGCTAACCCACCTAGAGTCTTCTGAAATCCCACGGTACAGCACCAGACATTTTTAAGAGCAAGTTGCCTTTTCCATGTCTTCCCATTGCTGGCATTGCTACAAGATCTCCCTGAAAAGGACAACGTAAGAATGCTGAGCACGCACAGATACACCCAGGTCCTGCCCATCCACCCCTCAGGCAACTCTAATCTGAAGCCTTTGCTAAGAGGCAGCAGAAGCTCAGCTTTTCCTCTTTTCCATATTTCAGAGCTCTCCCACAAGTGGTGATCTTGGATCTCTGCTCAATTAGTTTGGATTACAGGAGATAATTCCATCTGCCAAGTATTGAACTGTGCAAGGTAGACATGTACATTCAAGCTACTTGGCTGAATGCCCTTTACAGTAACCTTAATTCATCTTACACTAAATTAGGACATCTAGATCACTGCCACCAAATCACGAAACAGCTCAGAGGACAGCAAGGCAAAGAACATATTTAATTTTCCAATAAACTCTGCTATTTACCTGTTCTCTCTGTGAATCGTTATGTGTTTCCTTATAATATTATTTGTTGTTCACTAATACAGCATCCCCTTATGTCTTTATTCTCTGTCCACCATAGAAATCTTTCAATAACAATAAGATTCTTTGGATGATATTAGCAAAGAACGAACACTGCCAATGTCCACTCTCATTTTCATTAATTGATCTATGCCTTTTTATAGATCCTATTCTTCATATGTCCTCGTGTAATGGTGAGCAACAGGTTTCTTAATTTTTCATGCAATCTAGTTTTCATTTATATTTTATTCATTTAAACTGTCCTTGTCTATAGCAAACATGCTACACCCATATAATAGATTTCAAGAGTCTGTTGTTTCTGCACTGAGCATCAGGATAAAGGACTGGAAAAGACAGTTATACTTGGAGAACTTACTGTACACATTTAGACAATTCTTTGAGAGCCTCTTTGTTTCCATAGAGTGGGCTCACTCTTGGAAGAGCCCTGGGTTCAAATGGCAGCTAAGTACATTTGATTGCCTACAAAACTGGAATAGTTGTACTGTCTTACTTCTTCAGATGATGACAATAGCATTTTACTCAATATTAAATGATTTGAAATGTGTTCTGTCAGCTGAAAAAAACAAGCATAGACTTCAACCTCCGGTTACATGAAGAGGTGAAATTGTACTTCCAAAGGCAAATCTCAAAACATGAAAAGTCTGTGAAGATGGTCAAATGCAACTCAAATTTTACCATGCTATCTTTGTCCTGAGGAAAACTAGTGTAAGTCACCAAGATTAACTGATATAGGATATATCTCTATGATGAAAGTGTCCAAAATTGCCAGGAAGAATCTCCAAAGAGGTGCTGCTGAGCAAGAACCTAGTTCAAGAAGTGGTAAACACAGAGCATAACTCTGTCAGACTGCAACTCTAAGGGACATAATGCCTGAAGTCAGTTTATTCAACCCATTTATTCACAGCTCTCTACTATGGAATGAACTAAACAAGACTGGATGCAGTCAATACCATGCAGTGCCAGAACAATTTCATCCAACTAAAACTGGAGCTTTTCTGCGTTTCTGTTATGTGCCACAGTCTTCAAGTTCTTCTGTACTGAAAGCAGCTACTTCTGCTTGGTTTTTTTCTTTGTCCATTGGAGTAAGATATCATGACCCATAAAATTCTGCAAAATATCATTGATGTCAGTGGTTAAAATGCTAGCAAATATTAATATTAAAAAGGCAATCTGCAAAATATCCATTTTAATTAGTACATTTGACACATTAAAAATCAATGCTTAAGTAGTAAAAATTCTGCAGTTTAGGCTACACTCCACATGAATGATCGTTTCAAAACTACAAGATGCAAATTTAATCAATAGATTTAAAACTATACATCACTTGAGGTACTCAAATTAGTTCTAATCAGCCTAGTAAAGTGAAAGCATCATTTAATTGTTGTTCTTACCCCCTCTTTGAAAGACAAGCCCACCTTCAGGCTGCATTTTGCTCAAAATAAGCTAGATTATCTGCAGCTTTTGCTCTTCCTTGTTATTCTTGACAATTAAAGGTATATTATAATGTTAGGAAAACAAATAGCTTAAAATCCCAGATATCATTTCATCATTTAAGAAACTTGAGCCTAATCAATGCATTTAAAAAAATAATATTGATAAAGTGTCATTTTCTCATTGTAATAAATTTAACAAAGCTGAAGTATTTTGTTGCTGATGAGAGATCAGCCTTTATGTTTAAACCGACCCTTAAGTTTATGTGCTTATTTTCCAGAATTATTAAAAAAATTGCTCATTTTGTGAAACAGGCTCTATAAAGCTCTCATGTTTTGGTAACTTATAGTATAAAGCACAAATTGTCAAAAGTTAAACTCCCTTGTTTTTTTCCCCTCTCAATTTTTAATTTTACAACCTACATGTTAACAAAGCTGTCACACCCATCTGTTAAAATATCTGCAAGACACCTTGAAATACAATTCACACTAAATTTTAGCCCTGAAATGTATTTTATTTTTCCAGAATGTTCATCAACAACTTGTTGAATGTACTTCTGAAAAAGGGCGAGAGAGACTGAAGACTTAGTTTTACATTTTTACATGAAATTCACACTGACTTTGATAGAACTACTCACTTGATGACTTTTTACATCTGGAATTAGTATGATTTTTTTCACTGTATTTTCTAGAATTATATCTGTACAGTAATAATTACATATGCAGTTGAAACTATCTTAAAGGTTTTTCAGCTCAATATATAGCCTGAAGATTTTCAGGCTAAATCTTTTGACAGCATGCATAAAGCCTATATTTCTTTGAAATGGACAGGTGGAAATACAATGGAGAAGAATATGACAGTTTTATTCTTTTTCCTTTAAGTTGTCTGTGGTGAGTGCTGCATGGGAAAGCCCCACACTTTCAAATGGAGCAGAATAACTTCTTTATAAATTCTGGTATTCCACTATCCAGCTATTAACCTGCAATTGCACTGTATTTATACAAAGAAACTTGTCGACAACGTGTTTAAATTGTTATTCACCCAGTTTTCCCATAAGTCACCAGAATTACATAAATAATTATAACATGCAGTTAGTAGTAGCTTGTCTTCAGTAAAAAGTCAGCTTCTGAGTCATGGACAACAGGATACTAAGCCACTGGCATGGTGTGAACTGGGTCAGCAATCTTTTCTTTCCACAGATTTCAAGGACAAAAATCATACGACGCACACTTAATGAAAAAACCCCTGGGCATGGCAGCAGAATCACTCTTGTATTCTCTGATACCAGATGAGTCACTCCGGAGAGAGTTTCCAGGACGAAATATTTCTGGACATGGGAGGAAAGCAGAGATAATGTTTCATCTCTGAATTGTATACAGGCTGTTGCATGGTCTCAGTAAAGTGACTTCCTAGAAGATTTGAGCTAAAAACAGCCACAGATTTGTGGCACTGGTCTTCAGCAAGCAAACAACATTAGTTACTCTGT
Source organism: Eulacestoma nigropectus (assembly GCA_013397775.1). Taxonomy (NCBI): domain Eukaryota; kingdom Metazoa; phylum Chordata; class Aves; order Passeriformes; genus Eulacestoma; species Eulacestoma nigropectus. Next base: position 350,252 of record VZTE01002681.1, read on the forward strand.
GGTGTTGTGAGGACACTCAGTAACATATTCAGCAGTACCAATGTCTCAATGTAAGATAAACTATCAGTATAAACTCACAGGTTGCTGTGAAGGTAATGTCCTTTCCAGATATGCAAACTCAGTTAGGATTCTGACTGAAAAATTGAGTTATTCCCTCAAACCCACATATCATGGCTGTCAGATGTTCAGTGGAAAAAATTAAAACTCATAACAACATATTAGAGCTTTACCATGCCTCACCAACCCCTCATTTAATAAATGATGCTAGCAAGACTAAAGAAAGATCTAGTAAGCAGCTTTTGAAGGAAAGGCTGGGCCTGCAACTAGAAAGTGGGCAGCAGCTATTTTTTCATATGCAGCAAACTCGGATCTTTCTTCTTTTGTTACCAAATGGGAACTACTCCCCATACTATCTTTTAACATCCTTTGACAAGGGTGACAAAATACTGCTCAAGGACTGGTGTGAAACCCACCCCCTTCTCTTCTCCACTTACGGATGTTATGTGGAGTGCTTGCATGCACGGGTCTTGTCACCCATGCTCAGAGAAGGTCAAAGGAGGAGAAAATCCAAAGAAAACTGAAAGAAAAGCACAGAAAGAGATGAATTTTCAATTTGATCCAAGTGCATTCTGCCAAGATTTTATTCTTCACCTATGACTGTGAACTGCTCTTGGAAACTCCAAGTCAAAGCCTAGCCCTTGCAATGTTTGGTATGACTTGTAGTACAGATTTTAATTGTTTTTAAAATTGGAAATGGTCATCTGGCTAGCATACATTTTCTTTTGCTATCCATTTGGATAAAGTGCTTCCCTGTGAAGCATTTTTGCCTGTTTCATAGGTATTCTGTAAGAAATAAGACACTTCAAAATCGTCGTATTTCCAAATTGTCATGTAATTCAAAAGGACCATTGCTCTTTCCAGAAATTTAATTTATTATTTACTTTGTAAAAATCTTTACTGCTTGTATTTTCTTATAGTTTCCAACTTGTACACAATAGTTAAAATTAGGCAGTATTCAATATTTTATTTACTAATAGAAAGATTATTTAATACCATCTCTGAACTGTTGTGTTCAAGAATCCATATATTGTCTGAAAAAGTCAAGTTATGGGCTTTTCACTGATTTTGCAGAGACTAAAATGCCAGTTATTTATTTACTTTACTAGATAATGTATGAGCAATCGGTTATCCTCTGACCTCAGATCCCCTGGGCACTTGCCCATCTGTCAGACATTTCTGTAACTACATGTTCTTTCCCAACATCGGACTAATGCACTAGGCTTGTACACATCCCTTACAGTGAAAAAGCTGGAACAAAAACAAGAAAAGTGTCACATCCAAAAAAAACTAGACTTTGTTTTCTCTGTTCCTCTGTGAAACTCCAGGGAGTCATTGTTTTCACTGTGTGTTTGAGATTCATAATGTAATACATCTGTAAGTCCATCATATTTTTTTCCTTTGGTGAAACTGAAGGCTTGAACTCTGTTCAGTAAGGCAAAAAAAATCTTTTCAATGAGACAGGACCTCAAGGGACCTCCTGTGATTCTGTGGCAAACCCATCACAAACATGAGCCCTAAGAGTTGTTTATTCTCCTCTTTGTTAATTCTTTGAGAAGGCAATTTTAATGAAATACAGAGTAATTGGACCTCTTTAAATGGTTAAATGGAGAGCTTCCTGGAAATGTTTTCCCTGTGTATTTACACAGGAACATTAAAAGTGTAAATATAGTCCCAGGATAGTTATCTCATATTGTAATGGATTTAATACAGTGGTTCAGATTCAGAGTTGACATAAGTGTTTTGCAAATATAGTGCCATTAAAGTCAATGGAGCTAAGTCAGTTTACACCAGTTAAGGGTATGAGTGTGTGTACAGAAGATTTTTTTAGCATAATCATCCTGGGTTTGACAGCTTCAAGGGCTGAGGGAGCCTTTAATAGGATTGTGGGGCTTCCCATAAAAAGGATTTCTTCTGATATACAGAGAAAACGTATGGGGGAAAGGAGAGGAAAAAATTAAAAATTTGGTCATAATACAATAATGTCGAAAACGTCTGCATTGTAGGAATAACAATTTATTGTATTGGTGGATGCTTTCATTTTCCAGATGTGTGGGCAAGTGACTTGGACTGCCTCAGCTGTTAGAGATATACAGTGATATGTTTTGTATTTCTATTTTGCCATAACCCATACCCATAAAAGGAAAATGTGTATCTCATTCAAGCCCACAGACCTAAAGGTCTCTCCCACGTGTTGTGAAGGAACAGCACACCACTCTGGGAAGAAATCACTACGATAGCCGCCTGAGGGCATGCTAGGAAAAGAAGAAATTTGAGTCTTGTATACAAGTGTGGCTTTGACTGACCCAAACTAACAAAAGCTTCTAGGAGCTGTATCTTTTATTGTATTTATTTGATTCATTGTTTTCCCTCAGATTATTTGCCTTCAATTTTTGTGATTCACTGGTGGAGAGGTAAGAGCATCTGAGGCATGGGCTTGAAAGAAAACGTGCTAGGTGGGTAAAAACAAGTTTGCTCTCATTTGTGCAATACATCCTTCTGCTTTGGGAAGTAGTTCTTTGCAAGCAGAAAACATGAACAGAAAAGTAAAATCGTCCCTTTTCCAATTATTCTGAACAGTTTAAAATTTTCTTTGTTATTATTTTTTTCACTACTCTCATCTAACTCCCTCCTCTAATCCCCATCTATGCAGAATATTTGTCCTGATTACAAGGGCCCAACCCCCAACAGGCACTTTTTAAATATATACAGGTTACATATGCAGCTTCATCTTCTGATTTATTTCCTCATGATATTCATTTTGTCTAGTCCAGTCGTTGTGGCCTTTATTGTTAGTTACCTGACAAGCTTCCCCATCACCACCTGGCTTTTAGTATAAAAATATTGAAATGATGCAACAACTGAAAAATAATGTTACTTATTAACAACTTTTATCCCATTCCTGAAACAAATAGTTACTTTTATTCACTAAAGGCTTTCTTGGTACTTTAAAAAATTTTAAAAAATCTTTTGGGAAATTCAGGTTACTTTTTTTTTGTTATTCATTATAAAAGAAAAAAGGCTAGGAACGGTTTCTACGTGGTTGTGAACCTATTTTGTCAAACTGTGCTGGGAAAGGTAGTGGCACATATTTGGTGTAAAATATAGCACTAAATGCTCATTCCTTCAGAATAATTTTTGCGCCTTTTCTGAATTTTAAAACAGCCCAGGAAGACTTCATGGAGACATTTGCATTTTCCTTTTGGGAGAATGGGAAATATTTTTAGTATTAAACACAAAAGAAATTAAATCAAAACCCTACTTGCAGCATTAATTAAAAAAGAGAATCATCTAAGATTTGTTCATTTCCTTTGGAAGACTCAAATGACAGCGTTACAAATAGATTTTGAAAGTGTGGAGTTTTGACTTGAAAAAATAATAACACATAACTGCCTTATCTGCTGCAAGGAAGAGATGTAAACCAAATGAAAGGGAGCACCACAATTAGTAAAAAATACCAGAAAAAGGACCTCTGATGTGGTTATATTGTGAGAAATAATGGACCTGCTTGCAGAGAGAACATTCCACTTGATAGATACACTTTTTAAATCTACCAGTGGGAAAGTTATGTCATGCACACACACGAGCTTTAGTCTGCATTTTTCTACACGTCATTTAAAGTACAGGCTGGTACCTACCTACTCAGGTTTTACTCATTGCTCCAGGAGGCAACTTCGTTTCCCTTAATATGCTTGGATAATAAAACAGTTGGTGGTAATTATCTTAATGATTTCAGCATGAAGATTAGTAACCCTTGTAATTTTTATCCTTGCTAGTATAAACCAATTTACAAGGGCTCAAAGTACCTGTTAAACTGCCAAAGTAGTGCGCACATTTTCAGTACTCAAATTAACCTCTGAGTTTAGAACAGCAATGCTTTTTTATACAAAAGTGATGCCTCTCTACTTTTTTGAATAGGAAGCATTAGTAATTGAAATACTAGTTAGGAACAGACCTTGGATTTAAAGCACTTTTTCCAGAAGGAATGAAGAAATCCTACTCTTTGAAATGAAATTTGGATACAAACGATCCAGGAAAAAATCACCCTGATTTGCTTTTGTTTTTGTAGAGTTTTCACACATTGGAATTATCATCATTACTGTAGCAATTCATTATATGTATTTTATATAGACTATATAAAACTCACAATAATACTATATATATATATATATATGATCAAAGTCAATGAAGACCCTCAATTTAACACAGTTCAAAGGCACTTAACTGGATGCATGTTGCAGCCCCTCTTTATTCTGTCAGTTCAATACATTCTGCTTCAGTGTGAGGTTAAGTAACCCCATAACCTAAACACAAAATCACATTCTGCAGTTACACCAAGAGCCACTTGTGTAGTCCTAATCTGTCTGTAAAAAATTCCCGTAAGGAATTGCTCTCCCACGTATGATCAGTGAAACACAATACATTTTTGTACAGATGGAGATTGAAAAGCATTCAAACACTGTTTTTAAAGGACTGATAGGTACATACTTGTCCAGTAGTTCAATTTTCTGTTGAACCTGTGTACTTTTTAATTGCATAACAAGTAGTTAGTCTATGTCTCTTATCTAGAAATTCCTTTAATTAAGTATGAGAACACTGTTCCAATCTATGATTTTTCAGCAAGTATCAGGAAGTAGACTAACAAGAATTCCCTAACTGGAAAGGAAAGACAGAGTGAACATTTAGATTTCCACCCACAATCGAATGCAAGTCTGATAGAAGCTTATCTGATAAGCTTACTTATCTTTACCTTAGCTTGCCTTTGCATCCAAGACACACACTTGATTTGTCAGAAGCAAGGACCTTATTTTCTTTTTGCAAAAATTAATTTTCCTTTCAATATCTCAAAGATGAGATTATCAATCAACAAATACAGGGGTTTTTTTTCAATTGTTTCTGTTGTTTTCAGTCCTATCAACACTGACTATAAAAGGTCTTAGAGTAACCACACAAATTTGTCTACAAAATACTTTTCGGCAACTTTGCCTTTTTTCTTTTTCATTTCTGGCTTTACTTAGTTTTTTACCATTTTCTTTTTGTCTATAATGTAACTTTTATTCACTATTCATGACATAAAAACAAAATGGGGGAACCTCTCCTCTTATTTCTTTCTACATTCTTTATTTCCATGTGCAGTTTTTGACAACCATCTGCTTAGAGTAGACTTTGCCTTCCTCTCCAATTCATCCCTGTCATAATAAAAATATTGACAGAAACAATTTCTCCCAGGAAAATAGAAAGTTAATAGAGAAGTGAAAACTTGACTTATTTTTTCACTGAAGTCCTGGTGTACACTCACAACCTGTGTTATATTTATTTATGTGTTCACACGAATTAATTAAAAAATTAAAAGGTAAAGCTCCAACCCCAAACACTGGATTTCACAGGAGGTTTCAGGCTACACTTAATATTTACAAAGTACTCTTGGGCTTTTGCAAATGGCAAGTAGCATGTCAGATGAAAATCTCTGGGTGCAATACATGGAGTGTAGGAGGAGGCAATTTAGCAACAATTAAAGAGGAGAAATGGCAGCAGGCTTATATAAATGAGAACAAATTCGTAAGGCAATCAGGCCTTACATAACTCCAGTATTTCTGAAATATTGTGATCTATTTACCTGTTAGGGTTGCAAGCAGATGAGCAGCCCAGTGGCTATCCCCGACCTGAGGTTTAGTGAACATCACAGACATGAAAAACTTCAGGAGTGATGTGAGAAATTGCAGCACAGGGTGAGAATGGGAACGCCTGCAGTGACAGCACCATGAGGGGTGAAGGGTGTTGCATGTGGGTAAGGGAGAGGTAGGGCAGAAACACTAAACCACAGGCATTCAGTGGAGAGCATGGGAAGTTTCTTAGGAGTAATCTTTTACAAAGCCAGTAGCACCACGTTGCTGGATTATTATCAATCACTATTATTTGCATTTATTATATTTTACACTGTTTCAATTAAATTGTTCTTATCTCAGCCCATGAATTCTACTTTTTTTTCTGATTCTTCTTCCATCCCACCAGGGCCAGTGAGGGAGCAAGCAAGTGGCTGCATGGACTCAGTTGCCAGCTGGGGTTAAAACATGGTACTGTCACAGCCAAGGACACGTGAAGTCCCAGCCTGTTGTTCCTCACAGACCACAGGAGCCACAGCTGCCCCATGGCAGGGACAACTGGGGTGGGTGCACCTTCCCTGACCCTGAGGTTCCTTGCCAGTGCCTTTTCCGGGACACATCGCATCAGCAACTACCCACTGTCAACTTCTTCCCTTTACCCTCAGCTTTCAATGAAGGATAACCACAAGAAGAAACACATAGCTGGAGAGCCCTTGTTTTGTAGAAGTCTTCCCTTGCACAACCAGTCGGAAATTCTCAGGGATCTGATTTGTCTCTTTGCTGGGTGGCTTTGGCAGCTGCATGCCAATGATGCAACTTCTGATGTCCCAACAATTTTGGCTGGAACAACACTCAGTGTTTCTGCAGTAATTAAATTCTTAGTTTATATTCTCTACTCAAGGCTCACATATCTTCCCATAGATGCAACAGAGCTCTGGTGGCTGGCACACTGCTGACTCTCACCTGATTGTTACCCCAGGTCCCTCTCCAAATGGTGTTCCCAGGATATCATATCACACCTTGCAGGTGTGCCCGACAATCTTTGTCCTCAACCTTGCAAACTTGCATTTGGCCATTTCAAAAAATTTGCAATTTTTCAAAAAGAAACACCTTAGAAAGCAAATTAGACCTGTCTATATATATGAGCTATCTTCATAATTAATTACTGTTGAATCAGCCATAGTGCCATTAACATATTTTCTCAGTAATAAGTCCATATATTTTCTTCCAGATCTTTTGCTATGCATCTAATAGCACTGGAACAAGTTGGTAAGGATTCTCATTTGAAATATCCGCAGCAGATGATGATATAATATTAGATAAAGTACTTTTTGCCACCTACTACTTAAGCAGAATGACTGAGCACTTTAGTCTTTTAAGATTGTTTTCATTAACCCTGTGTCCAGCTTCCAAGAGGTGCTGAATTGAAGAGAAAAACCCTCAGATATAAGTATTTCTCTAATAATTAGGATATCTAAATGGCTAACAGAAAACCTAAGAGACTTTTCAAATTAGGTTTTATACTTGGAAGCTGATGCTAGTTGGAGGATCTTAGCAAAAAAATTTATTAAATTGATGAGCAACAATCAAATGGGGATGATGCTAACAGAGTTAACTTTTAAGGAACATAAGCTTCATATAGGTTTTAGAAAATCTGAGCTAGAATTAAATTGCCTTCTTTTGTAGCCCTTGTTTCTGAGAAAGAGGAAAAAGGTTGCAGATAAATAAAGGGAGCATCAAGAAAGACAAATTTGCTGTAGCCATTTTAAAAGATTTGATAAGAAAGCTGGATAAACTCTCAATTTCCTGTGTCCTTCTTCTTTTGAGAAAATACCACTGAATACTAAGCCTAAAGCACTGAGATAGCCTAATTTGTAATTAATGGTTATTGGTGGCATAAAATAGACACTCAATTTTACAGGACATGCCAGGCTAGAAATGTAACCAAATATGGGTCCTACTAAGAGAATAATTAAAATCCTAATTTCTGGAAGCTCGTGTAGTGATGTTAAACATGATTTTTAAGTGGATGCCCATTACTTTATTAACCTTTCAATTATGCTGCACCAAGAAGTTTACAACATGAATGGATGTTAAGGCCAAACAATATTATTTGATCACATCCTCAAATATTTACATACAGGAAAACTGTTCTACTATTATTCTAGGAAAATAAAACATATGTATAGTGTTTATAGAAGCAGTAAAGTTATAAAATTTTCCCGTGCAACATAAGTAATTCACCTTCAGGAAGGTTTTTAACAACTCTCTTCCAAATATTAACTCACAAGTTCTGAAAAAGCAGAGTTCAACAGCAGACATCTAATAAACTGCTTAATCCCTGTTTTAAGTGCAAACATAAAGACAACTTTTATTGTGGAAAACCTCTTGCTTTTGCATTAAATTTTCCCTCGTCTGAACAGATGGGGGAAGGGAGGAGAAATTATTATTACTACTGATTTAATTAAGCTACTAAAATTACTGGTCCAGTCCATTGGGAAATGACAAGTTTGAGACTGCAAATTGGATGTAATCATCTCACCTCATTATTATTTTTGGCATAAAAATAAATTAATTTTGAGTATTTTCCGTTCTCATTACTGTACTTGTCACAAGAGGGAACTATCAAACTTTTATTAATACCTGATGTACTTGGGTAATTATGGTATTATGCTCCACAACTTTGACATTTTCAACCCTGTCCTTGATTTGTTGGCTCTTCCATTCTTCCCTGTCAGGTTAATAAAGGCTGTAAATATGGAATCAGCAAGGTAATTTTCTACAAAATGCAATTGTCCCACTTTATCCCTTTCTAGTTTTCAAATAGAAAGAGGGTGGGAAGGAAAGAGAAAACTATGCTGAACTGGACTGATATTACTGCATTTTTAAGGTTTTGGAATTATTGCTGTGCACTGAAGTAAATAATATAATAAATGTGATATAATATCTCTGGATATCACACTTACAGTCAAGTCCAAAGATTAAGCTCTTTTTCCAGAAGTAGGAAGGTTTTGCTAACAAAACTGAACCACAGTTGCATAAGTTACAACTAAAAAAATGATTTTGTGCATTTACACATAGAAACGTTGTTAAAGATGATTAGAGAAACAAAATCTTGGTTAGCAAAATTTGCATCAAAAGCCAGAAAGGAAATCAGAAGCTTCAAACGAGAAAGTTATCACATTATCCATCCTATTCTTCCTGGACCTGTGGCAGAGAAAAGGGCTCTAGATGGGTTGGTTTAGCTGTCAGCAATGTTCCAGTAACATACTGCTATATACCATTAATTTTCAGCTAAAGCGATCATTAAACCTTTTTCAAATCAGAAGACCTCTTAGCTTGTGAATGAAGGAAAGAACAACACATACAGAACTGAGAAAAGACCAAACTCATGCTAGATAGCAGAAAAACTTCAAAAAGATAGCCACCTTTTCCTCCAATACCATCAAAATCTGCCACTTAAAGTAATGCAAAGTTACACTTCGAACGGCAATGTTTTCCACCACCTATATCTTTTTAGAAATGTGCTCCTCCTGGGTGAACACTAGCTAAACTGACACATGACTTGGTAATTCTGTGCTCTATTTTTGTAACTGTTGAGTAAGTCCAAAAATCAGAGTTACAGATCCTGACAGTGACTGTGTGACTGTCTTCCTCCTACCACGGCTTTGGGCTGAGTAGAAAATGAAGCTTCTGCTGAAAAACTTCCATTGGCGTCCAGTCACGTTCTTACACCAGCCAAAAGCCTTAATTTGAGTTTTCAAAGCAGCTGAGGGATCAAGCTCCAGCTACATCAGAGAATATATTTTGATCTTTAAATCACAGAAACAGAGATATTTTTCAGGAAACACAGAGAATGAAGATCACAAAAGCCAGAACAAAGCATGCAAGAGCCAGGGAGAACTCATTTTGTCTCTAAAGAGGCATAGCTCTGAAGGGATCCTCTGTCTTTCAGAGGACACCAGATAGAGCGGGTTTGATTGCCTTTCAGATGCAGTACAGGGCTCCATTTTAAGTGACAGAACACGCTTTTGATCTCCAGCTCACTAATCCTCCCAGAAGCCCTCTCCAACTGCACTTGCAAACGAAAAATTAAAATGCCGAGTCCTCATAAAGTTTTCTAATCAAAAAGGCAAAAGCATCAGAGTCCTTATAAATTTTATGAGTTATTATAATGTCATTACAGTATATGAAGGCAGGTGCTACCTGGCTTCTCAAACATCATCTTCTTGATCAACACGAATGGGGAGTTTTGTCCTAAGCCTCATAGCAAAATAAGCAATCTTGGAAATCAAAAATAAGTAGTTATTTGGTAAAAAACCATTAGTGTGCAGAAGAATTGGACAATACACATTAACCATAGAAAGACACAAATGCTGAGATTCTATTTCTAAAAGTTACTTGGCACTTGATCAAAAGTATTATTTCAGAATTGAACATCACATTGCAAGCAATTTTCCTAAGTGTCCCATATGAAGTTGTGTAAGCACCAGTGAACATCTTGATGTAGAATTGGGATTTCAAATCCCTTGAGAGTTTGACACTCCTATCTTCTTTCTTCTCTAAGGATAAATATCTCCCATATCTCAAAATTAATTTATATATCCTATCAGTTGAGATCTTTCTAGCACATATTCTCTAAATATAAAATTTACAGCTTTGAGCAAATGCCTGTAGTGAAAGAGCAAATTCTTGTGGAGAAGCCAAGGGTTATAGAAGAAGCATCAGATAAAAACCAGGATTATTTGCAGCCTCTGAAACAATTTCTATGGAAAGGAGTCCAAGTGTCTAGAAAATCAAGTAGAAATAAAACATAGAAAATTATTTTTAGCAGATATATTAATCATTTAGAGCTTTTAAATCAAATGAAACAAGTCTGTGGAGAAAAAAAAACCCAACAAACTAGTTTCTCTTAAATTTAGAGCCATATTGTCACTGACCTTAATAAAATCAGTGGGTGTCTAACATGATTCTGCTGTGTTTGGCTTATTATTTTGTCTAGACAAAAGGCAAGATCATATCTGTAAGTCACATAACAGTTTTGTATCCGTGGGGAAACAATAGTACTAAGCAAAAAAGATTAAAGCTAAATTGCGGCAAAGGTTTGGTTTCTTCTGAGGGCACATGACCTATACACACCTATCACGGTGTAGAAAAGGCTTCCTCTGACTCTGTTAGCAGAAATAATTCTCAAGAGTTATACTTTTGTTGGCTTTTTCCTTTATATAGAAACTATACAAAGTTTCATTTTAAGAAGTTTGGAAATTCCAAATTTGCAGGCTGCATTGTGCTGCTTTTTAAGCCTTCTAAACAATGAGAAATTCATTAGCAGCTCACTTTTTCTCTTGGACTCAAAAGCTCTGAGGCAGGTATTAAATACTCCCACTTTAAAGCATTCAAAACAAATTCACAATCTGTTCCATATTTACTAATTCACTAAAGCTTGATGGTCACTAGAAAGCAGATGTTAGGGCTTTCCTGTCAACATCTGTGTTTGCTATGAATAAGTAGAGCTCTTCTAATACAAAAGTCATTATGAAGGAGGGAATAAAAACCTTCAAAGAACTTAATAAAAATTAAAATATACTAAGTAATGTACTTTTGCAGCGAGGATCTGAACACTAGCTCTTTCCAAGAGATCTAAGGAAGCTTCAGGCTATATTTCCAGACAGTCTATAACAGGAAAAAAAATAGCAGTTACATAAATATGTGTAGTTTTTTAGTGGTTGCCAAAGAGATTCATTTGATATTTTTATGATCCAAGTGTTTTCCATTTAGCCAGCAGACACTGGTAATTTTGTTCTGCAGAGAAAGCCATAACAGACCAAATCAACTACTTTATACAATAAAGCTGTTCTGCCCTTAAGGTACAGAACTTTTCCATACCGTTTCCATTTGAAAGTTTATTCAGATTATGAACCCCCTGCCGACACCAATACCTCTACTCATTCTCTCCCTTCCCAACTCTTAAGTCAAATTGTTGGGCCAGCACTTTTACTTTCATTATGTGAAGTCCCTGTGGAAAGATACAGTACATTCTAAAACATCTTTGTTTTACAGTCTGCTGTGATCTTAAATATTTGAATGCCTGATTTACAGGCATGCTTAGGGAAGTGTTGATGCAAAGAAACTGGCTATTCGTACACAACCCAGATCAAAGTGGAGTTTCTCAGTATAGCATCAGTTAAATAATTGAGAAAAAGTCTACCCTAAAACATCTGTAAGCAATTTCAATTAAATTTTAAAATTCATGGCTGACTTTAGTCAGCCTGTTGTCTGGGTTTTGTTATCAAATGACCCAGTGCCCTACCCACTGTGCTGACCACCTGAACAACGGTGTTGATGCAAGTACAGATGTAGGCAGATGTGGAGAAGCCCTAGACACATTGTCAACTGAGCAGAAACTTCATAAGGCACCAAATTCAGACATCTGTGCTCTGCCTCTCAGCTGTGCTTGGTAACACAGATTTACCATGCCCTTGGCTGTACTCACATGACACAAATCAGCTTCTAGCAAAGGCAAATTCACTTGCACCTGCCTGAAACATAGTGCACAAAACCTTATTTCGTTATTGACACCTGCATAACAGAAAATAAATGTGGAGAAACAAGATTGGTGCCTTAATGCAGATCAGTGCCTTAATTCACCAGCTGAAATGCCTTTTTTGACTTGGGGAGTCAACATGGTTGTAAAGAGGCATCAGAACAACAGTGATGAAGCTCAGCATGAGCTGCCCTGGTTGAGACAGAGCCACAAGGCTGCAGAAACAGACACCTCATTTCTATTTATACTATCTGAGCTTTAGAATTGTATGCTGTACAGTTCTTGTTCCCACATGTGAGAAACAACCACCTCTGTGGGCAGCCCTCAGCCACAGCAGGTAATGTGTTGGTAATGCCATCAAACAGCCATCAAACAACACACTCATCATTTTTTTTCTTAAGAGGGGAATAGTTTAGTTGGATCCCAGATCAGTTCTCTTCATAGTATTGCTTTGGGCAGGAACAATCAGTGGGGACAAAATATTTTAACTCAATATTGCTGCCAAGCAGTTTTTTAATTTTGAAAGACACCCTGAGTTATGATTTTGATTCAGGTAATATTTATATATTGTTAAAAGATGTGCTCAGCTCTTTAAGATTGCTCAGGATGCCAGATTAAGAAATTATCAGCAAAACTAAAAATTTTAGCGATGTTGCTGTTTAGCAAGCCAAGAGTAATCACAGAAATTACACCTTAGGGAGGTATAGGAACAACTTACTTCCTGTGTATCAGGACTGTAAGTCATTACAGGACACAGTACCGTAAACTAAGAACTAGTAAGGGCTAGGTCAGAAATCACAACATATGCAGTGGAATTTATGAACAACTTTTGAAATGTCAAGATGATCTTTCACATGCTCTCACATGGACTAATAAAATGGTTGAAATTTGCTGTGGTTTTACATGCTCTAATATCTGCAGTATGTCAGGTGGTTTTCACATCTGTCTTGAAGTAGACTTTGGTTATATGACTGTCCTCAAAATAAAGAATAATAAAATAAAAGCAAAGAGACACAGTTGTGTGAGAGGCTGAAATGTTGAAGGTTAATGACGCAAAACAATCAGCCATTTGCAAAATCATCAGGCTGCCTTGCTGAGACCAGATTTGCATCACCATCTAAAGGGGAGGAGGAGCTTTTGATGTGTGGTAACCATGATAAACTGACCTTTGTTTAGCAACAAGCTGAGCTTTGAGCCAGATGAGGGAGAAGGCTGATAAGAAACTTATCTTGAGGAAGTGGGGTCCTGTTTTTTATCATGCCAATGTCCTCCCTTACACAGCTGGCTCAGGTGTAAAACTCCTCTCTGGGGTAGGTATCAGGACATTCATAGTAGGCCTGAAGGTTGTCATCCCTTCTGATGGGGCACAACTGGCTCGACTACACTGATGTGAGAAACAGTAGTCATGTCTTAGAAGGGGTCATAAACCACCAAAGACCCCTGAAGAACTTTCAGGCTCATTTCTGGGGCTTTCCCCAGAGCACTGCACATAATCCACAGTGTTGCAAAAGACAGCGTGAAAAACCTCTGCTGCCAGGGGAGGTACCTGGGCATTCCCACCTGAACCTGAATGTATATTAACCCATCGAACTTAGTGTTTCGTGGGCTTCTGCCACCCCCAGAGAGATAAAGGCTGTGACAATCACCTCAACCAATGAACATCTAAATGGCAATAATCAAGTCTTGTTGCTGAATCCTGTTATGATTCGATTATAAAAGATGCTTCTGCCTGAATTAATGAGCAAATGAGACCATATGCTGAAGTCAATATTACAGATTTTATTTAATTTTAATTTATTTTATTACTAAAATGTGAGGTAGAGAGATAGAAAAAGTAGGAAAGGAGCGGGGAGAGAGAGACTGAGACAGAGAGAGAGAGAGAAGGAGAGATTAGTCAAAAGATATCACCACCATGTGGATCCCTATGGCATCCCACTGGCCCTTCGTCAACCTGGCCTTCCCAGTGGTGGGGTTCCTGGAGTGGTTTTCCTGGGGTATCACCTTACACAGTCCAAGTTCCGGATATCCACGGGGCACAGATGCCATTCCCATACTTTGAGAAGGTATGTGTATAAGCACTTGCTTCCTTTCCCACAGTTTGCCATGGTGGGAGTTTTTGTCCGGATGTTAACTAAACCTCCACCTCTGTTAAGCCTGGAATTAGCTCCTTCCTGCTGTGCCGTCTGTGCTTATATCAAATTCCTGTCGTGGTGGCTTATCTTATGGGAAGTTCCTTCTTTGACAGTGTTTTGAGAAGTTAACTATATTCTTTAAGTCCTTACACATCCACGGGTGGTGGCATCTTTCTGCTGTCTACTCATACTCTTTCTTTTCCTTTCCATTAGGTATTTTCTTAAGCGATATCTTTATACTTTTATATTGTTTCATTTCGATAGGTAACAACCAAAATGGCTGCATATCTGCCTCCCACTGCAATCACATTGCTCTGAAATAAACCCTACGTATGTGTATAAACATAGGTCAGTCTGTGTTATTTCCCTGTATTCAGCCCCAGGGGATCTATTAACAGGAACCTTCGTTACCCTCGCCTTCAGGGTCAGGTCGCAACCAGTTGACACACCAGTGATGGAAGCAGAGTATACTGAAGCTAATACTGATTTAAGGACTCCGGTTTGCAGATATTCTATTTCACTGTGCTTTTAGAAACAGAATAAATCCATATTGCCTTGAATAGCTATATTTAATCCATAGTTTTAACTCTCTACATCTCAAATCTTGATTGAAGTTGAAAAGTAAGAATGCAAGTTAACCTAAAGAGTATGAAACCATCTTGCAAGATCCCTTCCTCATGAACTCTCACTGACTTAGGTGAAATTATTATTGCTATTGATGACTAGAAATTACTATTGCCATCTTCTGGTGCAATAGAAAATAGGAAGTTATCCTTATTAAAACATGTGCTGAGATTGCTAATGCTATCTAATGCTGGGAACAGTACTATTCCTTTTGGTACGGAACTTGGAATGCATAACAGGTGTGGTTTTCCTCTAGATAAAAAGCTGTGTTTCTCCAAAGAGCTCTTTTGTAGGCTTGTGTGCATAGAACTCAAGATTTGTATTGAAAAAGAGGGAAGAGGGAGAGAGTGATGGCATATTAAGCTCTCTAAATTTCTGAACCTTTGATAAAACTCTTTTTTGGATAATTTAATGGTCTAATGTGCTGTGTTTGGCTAAATTTCTAGGAATAATAAGTTTCTATTACCAATTCAAAATTACCATCACCCTTTTCTAGGTTTTCAAGGATTTGAATTCTGCAACAAAACAAATTACACTAGCTTTCACCTTCAATGGGCAATAGCCAAGTGTCTGATGCCTATGGCAAATGTTCATGGTTCTAGATTGAAAAGTAAGAGGGAGGTCTCTGGGCACATTTGAAACGTCCTGGTGTAATTTTTACTCTGATTATGAAAAAAACATGTAGGCCAGTCCACTTAAGAACAATCCACCTGTAAAAATTTGTCACAAAGATAATAAAACCCACCAACTCAGGAGTTAAATCTTTCCATATAAGAGGCTGCCAGAAGTGTAATACATATTCCAGGGTAAAGCATATTGACATATTTTAAAGTATTTTTTAAATATTGCAAGACTTTGTGGCTGCAAAGTAAAATGAACAAGTTTCAGCCTTGGAATACGTCAGTGAATATCTAGTCAGTAAGGACCAAGTCATCAGAGAATTTTACGTTATCTGATGGCTTTATAGGTCTACGTATAGCCTACCACCTAAGTACAACCTCCATGCACCAATAGCTTTGTGAAATTTTAATGGCCTATGTTTTATAGCCTAGGTGTTTTCAGGTTTTCAAATCTGCACATCTGTAAACTAATTATACAGAAGGGAATGAAATGTGCTTCCTTACCTGCTTAAGTACAGTAGACTGATTTCAGAGTTTTTAGAGACTTAAATTCAGGAAAAAAATAAACAGGGACCCACTGGGAGTTTTTCACTAAGTGTGTTATATATTCTCCTTCATTATAGGTGGTGCTACTTTAAGTCAATTCTTAAATTACTGGAAATGATTCAGCATTAAAAGAAGTTTTTATTGACTCCAAGATTAAATACATAACACCCTCAAAGAAGTGGGGGGGAATTAAAGGGGAAATGAAGAGTAAAAATCACATAGAAGATAAACTGTTCCCCATTTTTCTTTGCAGATCTAATATCAGACTAGAAGATACTAACAAAAAAAAGAGAGAGTCATTAATATGGTTGCCTAACTACAGCACATAATACCTTGGTGTTGCAGATGCTTTATTCACCTAGAACAAAGACGCAATCTTGCTGAATTTAGGCAGAGATTGATCCCCAACAGTTTCTCAGTAGGAGGAAATCATGAGATATGCAAGGAGGTATCCAGCTCCAGCTCGTTTGAGTGAGATTACTCAGCCCAGGTACTTGAGTTCTTCTCAGGACATTCTCATGAGGTCTGAATAGGGACTGGCTTCCCTTTTTCCCACTGCCATCCTAAAGAAGTAACCAAAGGCTGAGCTGGTTTAAAAACCTTCCAGGTCCCCAAAGGGAGCCTTTCTAAAATTTCTTTATTTTTCCTTCAGATGAAGATATTGTATCATGAAAAGACAGTGGGTCAAGCTAGCACATTAGGCTGTGTTCCAAGAAAACCCCATCATGGCTGGTCCTGAGCCTGTGGTTTTCTTTCTCTTCTCTTTATGCTTCCTTAGAGTGTCCCTAAGAAATGCCATCCTCCTTTCCTGCCTCAGCTTCTGCACCCCAAAATGTAGAGAGGTCAACCTGAATGGCTGAAAAATGTGATTCAGGAAACACTGGCCATTCTTTGAGCAAGAGAGGAAGCAGTAACTTTCTAGAGAAGAAAGTTTAAGTGGGTTTATGAAGAATTATTGATTGCATGGTAAGAGCGTTGCAACATTAATTCAATAAATACATAGATATTTTACCCTTCATAAATTATGCATTAACAGGCAGCCACTTAACTGATACTCGAGTTTTAACCAAACTGCATTAGAACTGAAGGGCAGAGCAAATTTTTTCTGTCCTTCCCTTCTGGAACACTTTCACTGCTAGGCTACTTCCAAATTTTATCCACCAGCTGCATACTCTGTGCATTTGCTATAAGTTCTACTCAAACTCTGATTCTGTCTTGCTTGTAATTTATAATTGTAATTTAAACAATATATAGACAGTTCGTTGTATATTTATAAGTTTGTTTTAACCTCTTTTACATTTATTTTCAGTTTCTGGCATCAATTTCATTGTCTGAAGTGAGAAAAAAAATCACAATTTTTCTGTTGCTGATGTATTAAATTTTTTTTTTGCTGTTTTAAATCACATACATTTGTCATGGCAAATGTTGTACTGGTCCTCTCTACCATGGATAGATGAATTCTCAGATGTCATCCCTCAGTTCTCAGGGATCCTTCCTTTCCTAGTTTAAGCCTCTAATCAGCCTATCTACCTTCCTACATTGACAGTCCTTGTCGCACAAATGTTTGGGAAGCATTCACTCATCACAAAACAGGGAACATCCTAAACGCTCAAGAACTTTTCAAAAAGACATTTATTTTGATTATTATTGAAGTAAATCAATTACTCTAATTTTAAAGTTTTGCTGGATCCGAGTCAACCATTATTATTGCCTATCATCCACCAAAGACACATCGAACAAAAATTTAAAACTCTCACGGATGCCAAATATTTTGGCAGCCATCCACCAGTCTCAAAAAAACCTACTTAATTTTTCATGGCAGTCAGGGTTTTCCAAAGTTCATCTATTAAATACACAATTACTTTCAAATAAGGGTAAGCCAATGACTTGAACCCTTCAAAACAGCACAACTGGAGTTGAAGACAGTGACACTGGAAGGAGTCCCCAAATGTCCCCATCACAGCTAAGGATTGTGAAGGTGGAGCAAGATTCTGCTGAGCTGGATGCTTCACAAATTCAGAAAGAAAAGGTGGTTCCTGTCCAGACATTCAGAAGATATTAGATTTTCTGAATTGTGGCCTCCTTCATTTGCTATGAAAGACTGACAAAAATTGGCTACCTTCCAATCACATTTCCCCTTTTTTTTTTCAGTAGAAATATATGTTTCCCAGCTGACATGGCTGATTGTCTTCTTGATTCCAGCACTGACTGCAAGTCACTTTAGGAGAGAATTGGTACTTGCCTTCTTCTCAGGTTGCTCATATATAGAAAGGAAAAATAAATGTCTATTTTAAGTACCTTGATATCTGTGGCTGAGAAGTGCTCCTTGTAAGCAGTTATTGCTTAGAAAAGACAACAGAAAAACAGAAAGTGCTTTAAAAATAAGAAAACAAAAATGGAGCACTTCAAGGAGTATTTTTTGTTACTCTTCACTCCTATGCACAACAAGGTGTGACAGCAGCAATGGAAAGGTTTTTTGGGGCTTTTTGTCTACCAAAAATTGTCTCTTGCCACCTCTTTTTCTTACAGTTACTATTACATTTTCTACTTAATTTTTAAGAGATTTGTTCTTCTTATATTTTATCATTTTTACTTTTTTCCATTTTAATATCCTTTTCTTTGCCATTAACCTTTTCAATGATGTAAAGAAAGACTAGACTAAAGTGCTGCATAAAATATGATTAAATAAAAACTGTAAGAACGACAGAGAAAATATCCTTTTGTTACTAACACACAGCATGCTCCAACCAAACTTGCCAGAATCCTGCATTCTTGCCAAGGTCTGGTCTAAAAGTCGCTTTCCTCTGCCCCTCACCAGCACCCTCTTTTACAAGAAAGCATAGGCAGAAACACGGTTTTCACAGATGTGCCACAAATGTCTGTGAAGACAATTTTTCCTCACACCCCTTAGAAGCATCAGCTCTCATGTCTATTCATAAATTCGGAGATTTAAAGGAGGAAGAGAGAGAGAGAGAGACTTACAAAGGCTTTAGCCATTTGGAAGGCCTAGGTAGGGTTACCATTTTGTCATCTCACTGATCTCATGAAGGCATGACAATATTTTTCTTAATATTTTTTGAAAATCAGTTGCAGAATATTTCATCATTCTTATCAATGTAAATACTATTTTGTACAAGACAAAAATCAAGGAGAACAAATCCTCTGAAGTAACTTACATTAAAAACCAAATAATAGCCAAGTATTACATAAATATAATCAATGTGGTCTTTACTTTAGAAACAAGATTCTCTATAGTAAATTCAGACAAAGATTTCTTTGTAAAACATATAGAGAAAAATGGATTTTTGCTGTGCATACAATGGTGGTTTCCATTACTGTAAAGACAGCTTTTTCAGAAGTTTTTCTGGTTTATTTTCCTGAAAAACTTATAATTTTTATCAAAAGTCTAGTTGCATTCAAACAAATCCTTAGCAATAGAACAATAAATATTTTTTGTATTAATATATTGCTAAAATAAGATTTGATATTTATCAAAGAAAACATGACAGGTACACTTTCAATAATCTCATTTTCTGTTTTGCACATAGAAGATTTTGGTCAGTTAAAGGGGCAGAGAGGGTGTGCAGTTGTTTGATTTTTTTTTCTATAAACAAATGTAATACGGATTCATCAAAAGTCTCATATGAACTTCCGTGAAAGGAGGGTTGTTTTCCTTTGTCATTTCGTGGTACAGTTATACTTGTATTTGGAATTTTATGTGGCTTATGCTACTGAAAAATGTTGTTATTATTATGTAGAATAGGCTCATAAACAGACATTAATCCTTTTCAAAAGTAGGCCAATATAAAAAAAGATAAGGATTCAGGAAAAAAAAGACATTCTTAGCCATGTTGTCACTGTTGATGATCTCTCCCATAAAAAATACATTTTTATTTGGCACTACTTATTCAGTAAGGTCAAAACTTGTAAATAAAATACATTGACAGTTTTACTCTAGAAATAAATATTGACAGCTAATAAGGATTGAGCATCATGGGAAGTGGAACTCAAGCAGCAATAATCAGATGAAGTTGCAAAAAGAAATAAGCCATAAGAGAGGACAATGAACACACTAAATTAATATTCACTATAATAATTAAACACATTGCTAAAGTGAGAGAGGGAAAGAGCTTGTTTCAACATAAAACAAGCACAGATGTTACAAGACTGATAATATCAAGTGCAACTTCAGCAGCAGTAAGATTTATCTGTGCTTCCTGACAAATTTCTCATCATTTTCAGTCCAAATTGTTCTCTTGTGGCCCCATTTCCATAACCATAAACTTATGAAGAGTTTGAGGCATTTTTCATTGAAAAAAACTGATTTCTCATGATATGAGAAAGAATATCAGTCAAAGAAATGGTTGTGCTTTCTATGCTTTTCCACCACATCTTCAAAAATAGAGGCAACCTGCTTGCTGGCTGGAGATAAAAAGAAAAAAAAGACACTAGACATCAAGAAAAAACTCCAAAATTTTTACTCTTATAACAGTTTCTTCATCCTCTATTTATTAATTGTCTTTCTATAGTCAGTAAACTCTCAGAGATTTGGATTCTCCTTGGCTGGATGCCCAGCCATGCAAGGAGCTCGCTGATGTTCTCCGCAGAAAGATTATGCATTTTCTGCAAATTATGCAGAAGATTTTTACCTCTGTTTTATCCTTCTCTCCTTTCCTCTGTCTGAATTCCCCCTTTCTCTCTCTGATAATTTTCATTTTGGAAGTACAATGGGTGCGCTTTTGGGATGCTATCATGTGAGTTGCTTTAATCAAACCTGGGGGTGGCGATAGAACTTTTGGCTGGGGGTAATTTTTTCTCATTTACAGTTCAGAAATGTTGGCTGGATTGGGAGTGAATTTTCGCTTTCTCCTCACCAGGAATTCAAAAGATCAGCTTGAACAAAAGCTTTCTTCTGTAGTGTGGGACCACTGCAGACAACAATTCTATGGTAACCCCAGGTCCTTGGTAGACTGACTCAGGAAAAGAAATCCTTCACTTTCCATTCTTACATGCAAAGGAAGTAGAATAATAAGGAATAACATTAGTGAAATATAAAGGTAGAAGAGCTGGAGTTGCCCTCTCTCAAGGGGTTAATACTGCTGTAGCGGGTTTGGTTCACCAACCGGGCGGAAACACCAATTTAGTGTAGTGGTTTGATCACATCTATTTCACTCTGTGAGATAAGAATTAGAAGAAACATAAAGCAGGCCTAAATCTTAAAAGAATGTAAAGAAGTTTATTACTAACAGAGTTAAAAGTAACAAGAAATAATAAGAAGTTGAGGCAAAACTCTCTTCCCTCCAGCACTCCCCAAGCAAAAACTTCTTCCCCCCTCCCTTTTCTCCCTCCAGCACTCCCCTTCCTTTTACCACCTGGCACAAAGCCTAACAATTTTAGTCAGTGTTGCAGTCCTTAAAAGTCTCTTTCTTATGCTTAGGGAAAAGGGTTCCCTTCTGCTATGCTGTGGAAATCCTTCACAACTCAGTAGTCTGCCCAGAAACTATCTACTGAAGTGAAATATCTCTCCCATGAAAATTCCACAGTATATTCATACTGCAATCATGGGCCATCACATGGGGTTACAAGTCCTTTTAAAGATGAATTCTTCCAGCCCAAACACAAAGGTTCTCTGCTTCCAGTCTCTTTGAAACAGGAATTATTCCAGCTTAAACACAAGGGCTTCTCTGCTTCTTCACAAACCTCTAAAAGCT